>WEKY01018429.1:0-29953 GCA_013390045.1 Picathartes gymnocephalus | reverse complement strand
TTAAAACTGAAGGCATCAAAACTAAAGCAAGAGTTTTAAAATGGAAAGTCTAAAATGGAGTTTATTTAGAGAAGCTTTTGTCAGCATCTTCTATTTTAGTCTGAAAGCAATTGAGGCTGCTGCTCAGGAAGGGAGACATACTTCTCAGGATGCAAGAGGAAATTCTTAATACTCCTATATGGGTTTCTGCAATTTTTATGCTATTCTATCATATCTACATCTTTCAATATCAAATTCAACCAGAACCAGATGGAGCACAGCAATGAATGGAATAAAATCCAGCACTTTTTAAGGGAGCTAAAGAAGTGAAGAGATTCCTGAGGATTTTTAAGCAGATTCCTCACTATCTTTTTACATTTTATGGGACTTTGAATTGTATGGATAAGTTATATTAGGGTGTTTTTTATATTTATTTATGGAAGCAGGTAACAGTTTGTCACTTTGTACAGTATTTGAAAGATATATAGTTGACCCTAATGAAAGTATAACTTTTTAAGTCCTACTGTTTTCATCATATCTTTGTCACTTTTCTTAAACTGATCATGAACCTATATTCTGGACTTACAGAATGAAATCAGAAGGGGAAACAACCCGTTATAAATAGCTTAGAATTAAGAACTTCTAAAGTTGTACACGAATTAAAAAAATAAAAATATTATATAGAGGGGAGGAGACTCAGTTTTGAAAAACAAGCATATGTGAGGAATTACCATAACATAGTATGGCTGCAGGCAGTTGAGAAAGTGCTGTGTGGTCGAATGAGACAAATTTTTCATAAATATAATTTTGAGGAGATTTATGTTTAATTTTCTTGGAAGAAAAGAAAAGCATTCATTTATTAAGTGTTATTTTCCAATTCACTTCTGCCAAAATGTGCCCTGCTACTATATGTTGGTTTCTCATTTCTGATTACATGTCTCATATGATGATCTTGATATTATCATGTTGTTGAAGTCTTATGTCACTTTTTTTCCTGATTATGAGGTAGAAGACATCTTTTACAAAAGAAACATTATTTTCTGTTCAACTGTAGAGAGATTTTAAAAACATTACTTTCTTCTCTGTTTGAGCTGTTGTTAAAGAGGTCTATCAATAAAACAATTTTCTAGTGATTCCTACTGGCTTATTGTTGCAGATGGTTTGTGCTCTCGTAATATTTTCAGTCTCGTTTCATCTACTCAAACCCTGTGAAATGCCAAAATGAAACTGTTATAGTGAGGCTTTTCTATACCTTAAAATTTGAACGTGCTATTGATTCTTTTACAGGTAGGTATCTATTACAATTATTCTAATAACATAACAGACACAAAAAAACCATTTGTCACTCAGTTTTTCACCAATCATCTCCACCTACCAAAATTCTGAGGAGAAAGAGAAAAAGAAGAAATAAATCCCACCAAATCTTCATGTAAAGACAAGGAGGAAAAAACCAAATAAATCCTTTCATAGTTTAACCAACCAGCTCCAAACCAAATATCATCATATTTCATGTTGTTTGATGAAAATAATATTCTCTACTAAACTGAACTCTTTTGAGAGTTAATGAGAATATAGATTTTTATCTAATAATCCAAAATATTTTCCATAAAGGTGTGGCAGTCATTTAGTTCTGAATAGATTATTAACCTATTAGAGAGAATTAATGATATGGAAGGGAAAGAGAGAGGTCTCTGCATATTGTCACCTGCCTGGAATATATGAATCCGTATATTATTGATTATCTGCAAAAATCTTTCCCACTTACTTCTGCCTTGTGTGCAGGTCATACATGACCTCTCTGGGAATCCACACAGAACACAGCAGGAAGGACCTTGGCATCTTTTATAAAACTGTTGGAGTTTGAATTCTTTGGACTGAGGGGTTTGGCCACTTGGACAGAGCCTTCACTTCTAAGCCTGCTTTGAAGGAAGAAAAGCTTCCAAATAGCCAAAGCAGGATGTTCTTTGGGAACTGCATCCTCTATTTCAGCCTTTCTGTTTTTCCTGCATTTTCACTTGCTCACAGGAAAAAAACTACACACATTTCCTTGAGATTTTTATGGATTCCCTTTGAAATGGAAAGATTTTTAAAACTACGGTTCCAGCCTGATAAAGATGTATTTTGTTATAGACACTTTAAATGTGTGTAATAAAGAAATGCTACTAATTTCCTGACTTATGTTAACTGGCAGAGATGAATGTTCCATGGTGCCAGTTATCAGTACTTGCAAAACCAGTGTCATAGAAGGTTTTGGGTTGGAAAGGATCTTAAAGATCATCTAGTTCCAACCCCCTGTACATTGGACAGGGACAACTTCCACTAGACCAGGTTGCTCAGAGCTCCATCCAACCTGGCCTTAAACATTTCCAGGGATAGGGCATCCAGAGCTTCTCTGAGCAGCCTGTTCCCTTTACCTCCAGCTGTATGGAGTGGAGCCAGTTTCACTTGCACCCTGTCTGCATATTACTCTGGCCATCCAAAAAAGGTATCTTTGCATGCTTTGAAGCATTGATGAAGGAAAGCTAGAGTTGTTCAGCTGTTCTTTTTTTTTTTAACAGAGAAACAAACAACCAGGAATAATTTACAACATCCACATCGAGAAATTAGCAGAGAAAAATCACTGTAAAACCTAGGGCATATGGTTTGAAACTCTGCTTTCCATAGTGTTTTCATTAATGCTTATATCTTCCTAGAAATTGTCTTAATAAAGTTTTCTCCAGTCCCTTCCTACACATACATATCATAAAACCATAGGGCTGCCACAATGTTCTACTTAGGCTATTTCTCAGCATTTTAGTGGTCTCTGGAGAGACGATTCACATGTGCTAGCTGATCAGATGATTGCTATGAGCCCACAATGCACTACAGCTGTGAGAAGTTGAGGTATCAGCAGAAATAAGAGATATTAAAGTACTTTGTAACAGTGCAAACTTCATTCACTTCAACAGATTTTGACTGTCTACAGTCAGTAAAGGACAGAGGGAACTTTCAACAGCCACAGAAAACTATGAGATAATCCTGAAAATAAACAGAGCCTCTTAGTCCACGAAAAACAAAACTAGAAGGGGATTACTCCCTATAAATAACTGGAAGAAATAAATGATGGGCGGGGTGGGTGGGACACGACTTCTTTACATTAGACCAAATGTTTTAAACTGATGTAAAAGAGACTAGAAATTCAAAGATGGATGTAAATGATGTTTCGGAACAGACCTCCATTAGGAGCAAAGACTGGGGTCCAGTCCCTCAAAATCAGATGTTGTCTTGGTCAGAAGTTGATTCAGTTCTTTCTAATATGCCTTTGTGCTTTTTTGTCTCCCTCACTCTCATGATCTGTCAAGGTTTTCTAACTTTTTCTAGGTGGAATAACATTGGTTTACAGCACCTAAACAATTTTTCATAAGAAGTTAACAAAATTGTTCATGTCATTAAGCAGATTGGTCTCAAAACAATTACTGAAGTGCTCCACTGCTAACCTCCTGCCTGACCTATTCCAGCACTGGTGCCTGATGTTTCCCCTTTCACCAGTTGCTTGATTTATCTTTTCTCAAGGCTGAAAAGGCCTAGCTCCCGAAGTTTTTCCACATAAGAGATATATTCCCGTCCCTTAATCATCCTTGTTGCTTTCTCTTGGACCTGCTCCAGGAGCTCCATGTCTCTTTTGTCCTGAGGTGCCCAGAACTGGACACAGCACTCCTGATGCACAGCACCAGGGCTGAGGAGAGGGATAGGATCATCTCCCTCAACCTGCTGGCAGTGCTCTTCCTAATGTACCCCAGGACACACCCTAATGTGTGCGTCCTTCTTGGCCACAAGGGCACTGCTGGATCATGGACAGCTTGTTGTCCACCAAGACCCCCAGGTCCTTCTCTGTGGAGCTGTTTCCCAGCAGGTCAGCCCACAGTCTGTGCTGGTGCACGGGGTTATTCCTCCCCAGGTGCAGGACCCTGCACTTGCCCTTGCTGAATTTCAGACAGTTCTTATGTGCCCATCTCATTATGTTTCAATAGTGACTGATCATTCAGCTTTCATTGTGGCCTGGTAATCACCCAGTGTTCTGAAGTTTAGTTGGAATATAGTATATTTTGCTCTTGCTCAGGAAATGTTCTCTTTTAATGGCATTTGGAATAACAAAGGGAGAAGCACAAAAAATAAAAGTGTAGAAAGTTCATAAACTTGCTTGCATGTGTTTAATTTGATCTATGCTGAGATCAATATAATGGGCAACTTACAAGAAAGATTTACCTGTTTTCCACAGACTGTGGAATAAAAAACAGTCATGAAAAAAGATCCAATTTTAGAATACACTTTAACTAGAACATGTTAAATTACATTCATTCTTTCTAGGTGACAATAGGTTAACACTTGACAGTGAAGCTCAGATCTATATCCCTGCTCTAATATGTCCCAGAGCAACATGCTTCAAGGAAGAATACTATGGCTTAAATGACAAAACTGAGTTTAGACCAAGGACCATTGGAGGAAAAAAAATAAAGAAAAAGCATGAGCAGAAACCAAGAAAATACAAGGAAAGAATGAAAGGAATAAATTCCATGGACATAAAAAGAAAGAAATCAAATTAATATAAATAATCCGGTACTGTAATTTACTTTCCATGCATTCAAGAAAACAACAAGTATATCTGTTCACTTTGAAATACAAAATTAGCTCCCACTGCTTGTCTTTTTAATAATTGCAATTCTCTTTTCTTCCTGGTAAAGTATTGAAATAATATTCTTTCAAAGCTGAAAAAAACATGCCAATCATGAGCTATCAACTTAACAATCATAATTTTTGTCTGAAATATATTTTTCTTATCCATGCCACACCATTCATAACATTACCAGTCTATTATTTCATTTTGTACACTTATGCAATTGACTGAACAAACTAATGACAGCAATTTCTCTCTTACATATGTGGTGTGTCAGTCAATAACTTGCCTTTCTTGCTAGAGTTTTTCACAAAGCTTCCGGAGTGAGGAGAACATTTAAAACTAAGAAAATGCCACAAAAGCATAAAATAATAAATAATAATACTAGAAGAATCAGCAGCAGTATTCAAAAACACAGCCCCTCAAAATACTTAAGAGTAATTTTCTTAAATTGACTGTATTTTAGTTTGGTATCATCCCATTTATAGTGTAGTATACATGTTTTCAATTTCTCGATTGAGTGTGAAATTCCGAGAATAAAATCCATCCGCATAAGCGGCTAGATACTAATTTTTTTAAAGGTTACCCTACAAGAGAAATGAGGCCTGCAAATTTTTTGTACTTCTTTCTCACAATCCTAAGCTATTATTCTCATTTCAGGTAGAGAAGACATGATTTGGAGTGATTTTACACAGTTTGAGAAAGACAGAATAAATAGTGCTGTGTTTGGTGAGGTTGCAATAATTTCTAATGCTCATTGAAAGAAATAGGGAAGATTCTTAGACAAATTATTCCTACTTAAGTTATATAATTAATAGTGTAGTGTAAATACACTATTTAAGAGTCATTGATTAGCAACATTTACATAGTAGATATCCCACTTTGCAACCAAAAAAACCTATTGCTTTTCTCAGTGCAATCAACAGAGCCACCTTCTTTCAGAAATTTTACAGTTAAGTGGAAGGGTCATCCAAGAATGATAGAGCTGCGCATTTACCCTGCCTTATTAAAGGCTTTGATTCTGAATCATCTCCCACCTCTAAACACATGCCAATGTACAGGAGCAGGGACAGAACGTGATCATAGAACATGGTCTGGCTGGTAGCGTGTCATTTGTGCTGTGAATCACATAGTGAAATCCCAGCATAATATGGGGGTATACAGCCTTAATGGTGGAGGTACAGCAGCACCAGCTTTCATATGTGCAAAAGCATGTTTGGGACACAAATTACATGGGCCTCAGAAACACACTCTGGATGCTGCAGTGAGCTACAGCTAACATTCCTACCATTGCCGCTGGGCTGGCTGAATTTAAATATTTTATTTTTTCTACTGACACATGCAGTAACCACAGCGTTATCCAGGCATGCAGCTATAACCTACCTATAACCTAGTGCTGTGTGGTTTAACCCCAGCCAGTGACTAAGCACCATGCAACCAACTTATTCCATTGCTAGTGGTATCAGAGAGAATCAGAAGAGTAAAAGAGAGAAAACTCTGGGTTGAGTTAAAGATAGTTTAGTAGATAAAGCAGAAGACATGCACACAAAACAAAGCAAGACTAGGAGTTCACTCATGGCTTCCCATGGGCAGGCAGATGTTCAGGCATCTCCAGGAATGCAGGGTTCCATCAGCTAGCACAGCACAACAGGAGAAAGTCCTGCTTGTTAAACCTGGTATCCTTCTGCGACAGGGTAATCTACCTAGCTGATCTAGGAACTCCAGTAGACATAACGNTTGGACGCAAATGAATACTAAGTTTGGTGCTGACACTAAATTGGGAAGCACTGTTGGCTCCCTCGAGGGCAGAGAGGCCCTGCAGAGAGACCTGGACAAATTAGAGAGATGGGAAATCACCAACCCTGTGAAGTTTCACAAGGATGAGTGCTGGATTCTGCACCTGGGATGGGGCAACCCTGGTTGTGTGTGTAGACCAGGGAGTGACATGAGCCAGCAGTGCCCTGGCAAGGAGGGGCAACCCTGTCCTGGGGTTCATCAGGCACTGCACTGCCAGCCAGGCAAGGGAGGGGGTTGTCCCGCTCGGCTCTGATCTGGGGTGGCCTCACCTTGGATATTATGTGCAGTTTAGGGTGTTACAGTATAAAAAAGACATTAAGCTATTAGAGAGCATTCAAAGATGGGTCATGAGGATTGTGAAGGGTCTAGAATGGAAGCTGTATGAGATTTGAGGTCACTTCTGTTCAGCCTGGAGGAGATTAAGGGGAGATGATGTTGTGGTCTTCAACATCCTCACAAGGGGAAGTGGAGGGGAAGGTACTGGTCTCTTTATTCTTGTGACCAGTGACAGGACTTGAGGAAAGAGCATGAAGTTGAGTCAGGGGAGGATTAGGTTAGATAACAGGAAAATGTTCTTTACCCAGAGGGCGGTTGAGCACTGGAACAGGCTCCCAAGGGAAGTCGTCACAGCACCAAGCCTGACAGAGTTCTGGAAGTGTTTGGACAAATCTCTTAGGCACATGGTGGTAACCCTTGGCGTGTCCTGCACAGGACCAGGAGCTGGACTTGACTCCTGATGGGTCCCTTCCAACAAAGCACATTCTATGAAAAACAAAAACATGTAACAGTGAGTTGGGAAGACAAATGCCATCACTCCAAATGTTCCCCCCTTCTTCTACTGTCTTTATATACTGAGCTTGACACCATATGGTGTGAAATATCCTTTTCACCAGCTGAGGTCAGCTGTCCAATCTGTGTCTTCTCAAATTTCCCATACAGCTCCATGGGTGTCAGTATGGCAGTAAGAAAAGCAGAAGAGACCTTGGCACTGTGCAAATGCTTCTCAGCAACAACAGCACTGTTTTCAGCACAAAGCACAGCCCCATACTAGCCACTGTGAAGAAAGTTAGCTCTACCCCAGCCGAAACCAGCACACCTAGACATAGGGCATACTTGAGGAAATAAGGTATTAAAGTTTTCAAAGACACACTTCATCAGGAATGAAAGTGATGAAATTTTGGTTACTAGAAAAGGTAATGTTATCCACAGAGTCTTGAAGTGATATGTCTACTGCATTTTCTATCAGATTTTTGTGATTCTGTAAAAATTAACTCAAAGCAAATCATTGTGAGCTAATTCACCACATGAAGATTCTTCTTCGAACACACCCCCTAATGAGTCCTTGGTATGAAAGGTATAAATTCTTAAGTAACTCTCTGTTTATTGCCAATTTACTATAGTGACTTCAGTGACACTGAATACAGGACTTTGGCTCATCATCCAGCATGAGGTACATCATTCAAGTCCCACTGGTATTTTAAGAAAACAGGGTTATAAGCCATTCAGCTCCTTTTCTTCACTGGTGAATCTGACAGAGTGCTCCTTCTCCAGGGAACTCATGAGTAGCTGAGGTGTGAGCAATGTGTTCCTGCTCCTAAACCTTCAAACCATAGGCATACTGCACCCAAAAAGTGTCAGCAATAACTATTGATAATAAGCTGCTCCTTGTAGAGCAGAATTTCATGCACTCTGACCACTGTCAGGTTTTAGTCTTTTTATTTTTTTTTTCCTTCATAATGAAGATTAGCTCAATTTCTATAGCTAATTTAAGTGTAACAACCTAACAACCTCTTCAAATTCTAATTTGTCCTGCTGAGAGATCAACTGCTCTGGAGGTTGGTTCTAAGCATATACTGCTTCTACGAAAGCACAGGCTCCATACTGTACTAAAGTGCTAATACTAAAGTAATATGATGAAATGTCTATGCTGTTACAGTACTTTCCATGGTAAAAGAAAAAAAAAAATAGGAAAAGAATCTACTTCCAGAAAAAGAGATGGTGTTATGACCTGCCCCTTATGGCAGGGTAACTGAGGTTCTTGTTAGTAATAGACCCTTGGGACAGATTAGAGAGGAACGACACTAAATGACTGGTGGTTATAAATATGTATATGGCACGTTTATTTCAGAATAATTTGGTTGCAATGGAAATTGAATGGAGGTATGTAGCCATTTTGGTTATTATCTGTAGAAACAGGGCCATATAAAAGCATAAAATAAGAAAATATATATAGAAAAGAAAGAATAACAGTAGAATGGCATTGCCATGAGACTTGCTTGCTGCAATTTCTATTGGTCAAAGAGATGGATGCAGTCTTGATCTGTTAGGGGTGGAAAAAGCCCATGGAATATACAGTTCAATGGATTAAAATATGTTTAGATTCAGCTGGGAATGCCCAGGTACCTCTGCTGAGAGGTGGGGGAGATTTACAATGTCTGATGCAACACTGTGGATCATGCCTAGTCCTTCCAGAAATGAGTCTGGGGGCACTTTGGGGGTCTTCGATGGTTGATGACACATTCTAAAACATGACAGCTGCCTCTCATATCAGTGTAGCTGAACCAATTATGCTCCATTATAAGGGATGAATATCTTCAATTCTGAATGAATGATGAATATCATTCTGTCTGAATGTCCTGGTACTTCCTGGGGAGGGGATGGAGGAGTTTTACACCCAAGAATAAAACTTTTTTGTTTAAGGTTGTGTAAGGGGAGATATTGGCATATAAAAAGCATTATCTTACCTAGCAGGATCTGCATCTTATGAACCTTTTCCTTTGGCTCAAACTTCAGCTTGTAGCCTCTGGTGATGGGTGTGCACCCCTCTGCACCTGGGCTGTTACCTGCTCATTGTCAGCAAAGCATCCACTGCTTTTCCAAATAGCCAACTGTTTGAGTCATTAAATTTCAGTCTCACACAGATAGAAAAAAAAATTTTAAAGACATGCCATCCAAACAATTTGAAATTTTCAATCCTCCTCACTACTTTTTTCTTTCATATTAAATGGAAAGAAGAAAATAAGGAAGTACTTGGAATTTGTTCCATACAAGATTACTTCTAAAAGCCCTGATTGAATGAAGCGCAGTTCTCCAGAGAAGTCTTCCAATGATCACTTTCTAACCCTCTTCCCACTACTTTTCTAAAGACAGTCATGACCCGATGAATGGAAGATACCTGGCCAGGTTGCCCAGTGTCAATGTCACCTCAAACCTGTGACAGCTGTTGGAGGGCTTGCCCTTTTTCTTCTCATCCAGAAAATCTTACGGTGTTTAACACAGCTGTTGAAGAACAGTCTCTGCCTCTTGATTCCCACTGACAACACCAAGTGCTATTTGAAAAAAGTGGCAATTTGTTTAGAACACAATGTTTGCATCTCTGTGGGGCCTGGAAGATATCCATTGGTTCTTTTATTGTCCAAGTTAGCACTGCACTTTTGCCAGATTCAGATTTGTGTTTTACTTCAGCCCTTTCAAATACTTGCTGAATGTCTTGATTTATTAGTTCAACCTTTCTTCTGCAAGCAAAATTCACCTTGCAGTATCAGCCTATGGATACTGTTACAACCTTATGGAGAAGAAAAATGCAGGAAAAATACTACCAGACTCATTTGTAGTATGTACACACTAAATATTTTCTGGAAACTTCAAAATGAAAAGCAATTACTTTGTGCCAACAAAACAATTATAGTAAGGAACTGACATAAATGCTTTGCAACAGTACGCCCTGTGCCATTGATAAAGTCTTTTGTTCTTCATTTGAATGCAAAACTCACCCATCCCCACATAAAATGCATAATTTCATCCCAGACTGACACATGCAGTTTCCACGACTGCATGTCTGCTGCACACATTTCCATTGTGTATGAATAGATAGTTCCCGAATAAAGTAAAATACTGCTTGCATTCTTCATGCAAACCAGTCAAAACTCCTATTTAGAAAAATAAATCTTTCTTCACATATAAACTTTCTTTTACATAAACACCATGAAAAAGAACTCTAAGATGGTTTCTTTCCATGCTTTTTTTTAATGAGCAAATTAAAATCCTGTGATGCTTGAACTCTTTTGCTGTCTTTGATACTGAGAGTACAATATAGCTGTTTTACTGACCTTTTTTCTCCCTGCCCAAGGTAGTTCATTTTTCATGGTACTCTGAAAAGTATAAAAAACCCCAACAAATAGCAAGTAGTCACCAAGGACACACAAACCTCAAGTAAACAAAAGTTCTATTTTCCCCCAGACTCACAGAACATAAAATAAATTAAAAAAAAATCACTTTGTAGCCTTGTATTCAGTATTCTGACCGCAGTTCTTTTCTATCTTATTATTTAATATGGACTCCTATAATTTTTACCTATGCAGCAGAAGGTAGGGTATGCAAGTGTATCAAAAGGTCTTTAAAATGCCACTATGCCATTTTGTATTTTGGCACTCAAATACTCATTAAAAAATTATTAAAGCAGCAAAATGCATGATGCAAAATTCTTTTGTGATAATATAGAATATCTCCAGATAACACCTGACATGAGAATTAAGACTTTCTGCCAAAATAGTTTGCTTTGTGTTTCAAAGTGTAAGAGTTGTCAATGTATTTTCATTACACACATAACTTGAGATACAATGTTAAACAATTCTTTGGAGAACATCCTCCCTCCAGGGAATTTGTAATCATACATTGGAATCTGATATTCCTCTGCAAAAGCAACAAGGCAACTGATTGCTGGAAACAAACACATCATCCACATATATGGTGTAGTGTTTTTTTCTTTTGACTGGAAACAAACTATTCTCTGCCATAACTTTATGGGTTTCTAATTCCTTTCTCTCTTTGTATTCTTCTAATCTCTTGCCCAGAATATCTGAACAAGTGCTACTGAAGGGGATTTACAGCATGCATTGACACATAACGTGTAATTTATGTTGATACTTTCTCCTTTATTTTCTCTGTAAGTTCATAGTTCTTTTTCCAGGACCCACCAGACTATGAGAATGGTGAACTTCCTCAGGCTCTCAGCTTGGATTCTAGAGCATTGTTTAAGATGTCTGAATACTGCAAACAACAGAGATTAAAAAATTATCAGCAACTAAGCTGTATTTGTATATCTCTGCTCAGTCAACATCTAAATCACTTTCTCAGCAAGAGATGGCCAAATGGCTTCTCCATCCAAATATCAAGGTCAAGGAAACATCCCATGATTCCTCCATCTACTCCAAAGCAAGCCCATAATCACACACATCACCTAATTTCTATTCCAAAAGAAAGGCTGAGATGCACCAGCTAACTCAGCAACCTCACCTGGAGGGTCTTCACAGCCCTTGCTTCCTTGTAAGTCATTGCACAGTCTCCTCCTCCTCCTGTTCCCAAAATCTTCATGAACATCCTGCTCTTCCTTGCATCAAAACAGACTTTTGTATAGTCAACTGTTAATTTTAAGCCTTCCACCCTTTCCCCCATTTGGTGGGCTCCTGGAAACTCTGCTGCAAACAGTATTTTTTAGCATGGTTAAATGGAAGTGTTTCAGTTCTTTTATTGTAGAAGCAGAAATAAGCTCTGTTTTTTAACAGAAGCTATGCATAGAGAATGTCATCTGTCCCTATGCATCCTACAGCTTGTCACCTATTGAACAACTATGCCGCTCATGTTTTTCTAGTTGAGCTGTAAACGTGTACCTTTTTAGCATGCGTTGCATTATTCAAAAAAAACGGCCAATCCAACCCATAGTCACCAAGAGGCAGGTGATGTTATTACACTGTCAGCTTTCATACAGACTTCAGACAACCTCTTGTGACAGCTTTTAAACCGCATTTACTTCTCTTTTCCTGTGTACAGGACTCCTTCAGAGATTACCGTGTCCTGAGTCCCCCGCAGACGACCTTGGAAGCTTCAGGGCAATACACCCTTTTTTTTTCTCTCTGATAATTCTGAGCAGGTCATTATAATGACAGCACATAAATTGTTGTGGGTGATCTGAAATCCTCTGGATTTCTGTTCACACAGAACAAGTCTGGAGGCAGATAGTTCTGCTCTGAATACATAATCATGGAGAAAATGGCAATAGATACTAGAGTCAACCAGACTAAAAAAAATTGAGAAACAAAATTGAAAGACTTGTTTGTATCACCAGATCGAAAAGAATTAACAGAGCTTCAGAAACCACACTGGAAGTTTTAGTTATGTCCAGCATGTGCTTGTATTCATGAGTATTTGTTGCAATGATCTGTTCACATGCCCCTGGCGTACACCCTTTTATAAATATTTTGTGGTCAGTTATTCTTACATGAGATATAGTCTTCAGTGTTTTTAAATGCTTACTGCAGTGCTAAAAGACAAGAACGTAAAACGCAAACTTGATCTTATAATTTTGCTAGAAGACAACTAATGATGTAACACCTGTCCATAATGTAGGAGTCAACAAGGAAAAAAAAGCAAGGAATTTTCTAAACTGCTTAATAAAATAAAGTACTACTTTTAAAATAAAGATTTTATTCTAGCACTGCAAAATTATTAGATTGACTTTTAATTATTGTAAAAAGAGCCTCTGAAATATATACGAAAACTCTTGGCAACCTGTGGCAAACCAATCCCACAGTGAAGCTCATAGACAGATAAAAATGCCATAATTTATACTGTTCTGTAATTTATATCACTCTGCATTATTATCTCTGCAGATTTAGCTAATCCTGTCAAAAGCAGCAAGCCGCTAGCTTTGATCCAGACAAACCTTAAGAAAAGTGCTACTGTATTTCATAAAGCATACTTTGTATCACAGAAAATCTGTTGAATAATTTGGTCTCAGCTAGTAAAACCCAGAAAGCTTAGAATTAGAAGCAGCTTATAGAGGAAGTTTATGATTTGCACAAGAAAGAAAAAATCCTTTTCTGCTGCAAACTATTACAACAAAGAAAACTTCTATCATGTTCATAGAACATTCTGAAGACCTCATAATCCCTATGCCTCAGTTATATCATATAGTAGATGTCCAGAAATACAAAATACTCAAAACACTTGAAGTCCCCACACTCAGTCCCCAAAATTGCTGCTAAATACCCTCTTTCCCCAAAACCCTCTATATTTAAGATGGTATAGGTACTCTGAAGTCACTATAGCAAGAAATATTCCTGTCTGTAACCAAATTTGCCTTACACAGACCTTATTAACTGCCCGTAGTACCAAGCAAACTTTAGAAAGATGGCAAAGAAAGCCAAACAGCTCAGACACTTATGTTAAGCAAGTTCAGCTACACTTTGCAGAAATATAACAGAAACATGTCAGAATACAGCTCTGGAACATCTTAGCAACATGTCAGAATATAGCTCTGAAATAACTTTCCAGCATAACTCTTCTTGTGACATTCAGGTTAGCAGTCAGTAGCAATGTCACAACATTCAAGCTAAGAAAAGCCCCCTGAATCAACTCAATGCTGATTTCTGAGAAGTCAGCCAGCTACCTGTGCTGAGGGCTTTACTGCCTACAGCCCTGTGTGTGGGTCAGTGGGATTCGTTGGGAGCAGAAGTAATGAAGCCCTTGTCAAAGGCAAAACTCTGCCACATGAGAACACTTCATCCTAAAGGAAAAAGTCTTAATAGCCTTAATAATTTGAAATAGTAAGATGTCATTACTACTGTGTCTTGCCTCCTTGGTTTAAGCTTTGCTTTTTAAATTCAAAAGAAATTGAAAAACCTGCGTATTTGTAGTTTGAAAAGAAAAAAGAAAATCCTTGAATTACAGGCATCCTAATGATTTACTTGCTTCATTTCATTACTGAAACATATTTTTAATCAGAAAACCAGGAAATGCTTTTGCTTCTTTCGGTAGTGTAAAAAAACTTACTCCCTGATTAATGTAAAAATGAAAATAAAAGTTTGCACTGGAACTCTCTCCATGGAATCTAGTGTTGTTATTGAACAATTGGTTTAATTTCTCTTCATATTGGCAGGCATGAGACATACCTTTCTTTCTTTCTTTCTTTACTCTGAGAATCCTTAAACATAAACAAACATTTTGTAAACTAAATTTCTGTAAATCTTGTGGAAAACAAACAAACAAAAAAAGGAATTCAAAAATTCACACCCCTGAAACCTCATCTCTTCCTATATAAGTAATAATTTATAACAAAATTAATATATCTTCATGTATATGAGTCCTGCACAGACACACATGAATCCTAAATCTCTTACCTGATGCTATTTTGGTCTACTTTAAATATTTTGCTTACCTATGTTGTTAATAGGGTTTTTCTGTAGAAAAATGCTTACATATCCTCTGGCTGCATGCCTTTGCAAACAAATTATATCTGTAAGTTTTCCATGTCTTGTCAGTAATTAAAGTGGAAATAGCTTAACCATGGAGACAGAAAATCCTCTCTTGATGGGTTTTTAAGACCACCTGGGAGTGCTCTGATATGAAGCACAGAGCTCCACTGCCAATTTCAGTGCGAGCACTGGCCCTGGTCACAAATATTCAGTTACTGATTCAGAAGCCTCTGGGAAAGCATTTTCTCCCCGTTCCATCTTGTGGATACACATGGCTTCCATCTTCAAAGGGAATTTTTCCAGTAGAAGGAAAATTTATCTAGTTTGCAAAACTACTATTACTCCTCGAATACCCTTTATCTTACCTCTATAGCTCCTAAGTGCTATAACAGCTGCCAAGTCTTCCTTCTTGGGGTTAATGCCAGCACAATCAGCTCTCTTCACACACTGGAGGCTACTAAGAAATTTTGTGGATGAGTAAACTAAATATTTGAAATGCAAAAGACAAAACTTTTCATTCCCTATGAAAGTTATCCTAAGGAGAGGCAGAAAGGTTTTTGAATCCAGAAAGACTTGGATTAGAAGATAACAGAATACACACTGCATATTTGTTGCTCATACAGGGCTTTAGTAAAAGTTCGTTGAATTCAAAAGAAAGTAAATTTTTCTGTTGAGAGCTGTTTTATGAGTGTCCAGAATACTGAATCATCACTTTTATAAATCTAGACAAATACCCTTTTTCTTCCTCTCCCCCTCTTCTGATGGATAAATCATCATAAAAATCTTCAGGTCATTGAAGAGAATAGTTTTCTATGATGAAAGGTGTGATTGTACTTAGCTGAATCCGAACAACTTTGAAGCCCAACAATAGCAAAGTTTTAATGGAAGAAGAAAGGAGAAAGAGAAAGCAGAGAAGATAAAATATTGCGGGAGTGAAATGACTGCAGTTCCTTTAAAAATGATTGCTTTTGATCCTTGCTCAGTTCAGTAGCAACACAGAAATAAGAATTTCTGTGACTTGTTACTGTGTAATAAAATGTTAAGACGGTGATCAGATTGGTTTCCTATGAAGAGATGAACCCAAAGGCAAAGAACTCTTCTACATTATCTTTCCCAAGGGTACTGTATTCTCACCTGCTCTAATAGGAATTAATTCACCAAAATTCTTCGACACTTTTAAAAGGCATTATTTCCAGGCATTAAAATTCCAAATGGTCTGAGCATATTGTATTAGAAAAAGTTCAGAATATTGAAGAAAATTAGTATGTTGAAGTCTTTCCTCCTACCACCAGTTCAGCTCAGGGATTGTATGGGAAAGTTAGCTATGCACTATTTTTTTTGTTAATAGTCAAAGGTTTGAATGTTATATTTGAAAGTAGACTAGTTCAGCTTAGAGTTATATTGGTAAAAGGCAGTCTTGTCTCTCTCCATGTTGGCTCTTGAGATTTTTCATTAGCAGCCTTCAGTTTCTTTTATGAAATAGTCTTCAGTTTCAGTTCTATTCAAGCCATTAATATGTCATAAAAATTTACATAAACCTCAATTACCTCCAGACAACATTAAATTTTATAGAGAGGCTATGGCTATGAAATTTCTAATTAAACAAGGAGAAGAAATAAATTGAGGAAGAAATTCCATGAAGTCACTCATCTGCAGTCACTGAAAGTGTCCCCATGGGTCTAGGATTGAGGAGCCAAACACAGTTTTTGTACCCACTCTCAAGTTACTGACACCATCTTGGAGAGGTGATTTCTTTCACGGAGTTAGATTGTCAAGGGAAACTGGAGACTTGCCACTGAATGAAAATGAGAGTCTCTGCCAGTACAAAGTCCTAAATCTCTGGCGCACAAATGGCATCACAGCCACCCCGCTGTGGTCAGAAAGGATAACGGCAAGGTCTTGGAGACCTCTGGGACATGTGGCTCAGGAGAACTTGTCTGTCCTAGAAGTGAGATTCTGCCAGTCTGCCCATCAGCCATATCTTGCAGCTGTGAGAGACTGCAGGGCCTTTTTGGTGCAGGTTGCTTCAAGAATATAAACAGAGCAGCTTGCTCCCATTCATGCTGGAGACAACTTGAATGGAACCCTTTCTTACCTTCCCTGGCTAATGTGTTTTTGTTCAGCATGAAATGTGAAGCATGCTGACATCAAGCAACTTGTGATAACACTTCACTGTTTGTTTTATTGACTTAGCAAAGCACAAATGCTGATTCCTGGTTAATTCTCTGAAAATATATGATAATTTAATGAAAGACTTAAAATTAGGTATCTGGGAATATTCTGTTCAGGAGGCATACATGACATTTTAGAGACATTTAGGCTTGCAAAACCACTCACAACTGTCCCTTCACAAAAAAAAATAAAAGGAAAAGAAGCTCTGTTTTCTTACTGTCTCTATATAAACATTACACAATCATATATTTTAAACAAAAGTTAGCCTTTTTAAAATATTGATAAACAGCTGCAAAGTGGGCTACAGGTGCTTCAAGCTTTGAGTAACTGGCAGTTTTGAAAGATGGATTACTCTGGGCTGCTCAAAATCATTACGAGTATACATGAAACAATTTTTAACTGCAATTGTTGGGGATTGTAACGAAGGAGAGTGCAGAAATATTGAAAGTGACTGCAGGGCAGAGAAAGGGTCAAATTATGAAGAAAATGAAGCTTATTTCTTAAAGTGCATACAAGTGAGGCCACATGGATCAACACTGGTGTGTTTTTCATACGTTGGTCTGTAGGAAGTCAGGAAAGAAGATACATGTCTATGAAACAGTATTTTTCTCCTTGGTTCTTAGGTCTTCGAGATTATTCCCTTTTTTCTCCCTTCTACTCACAATTTGTGCTTTGACTTTCCTCTGTCTTTCAAGGTTAGCTTCCTGTCATCAAATTACAGAGGCAGATTCTGAAAAATACATTTAACAGGATAGTTAAAACTGTCACAGAGGTGAGAAGTCTCAAAAGGAGTAAGATTGGTTCTACTTTACATTGATCAGAGTAGTATACCCAGGACACCATAAAGCAGAAAAGAGCCTAGCTATTTCCACACTTCATTTAAATGCAGAGATATTTTTTGCGCAAGGGATGCTTTAGCTGTAGCAGGATGCAATTGCTATGCAAACTCATCTAAGTATTTTTCTAGTCTTCTCAGTCATCATTTTCCCTGTCTGTCATTTATTGATGTTTCCTATTAAAATGCACCCATACAACATGTGCAGCATCCATCCTTCTCTTGCAAAACACATTGTTTTTGATTTAAATATTGGGAATTCGGGCATGAAAGTATGGAATAACGGACTGCATTCACAGGCTTTTCAAAACCCTTGGTTTTTATTTTTTCACAAAATTCACCTGGAATGATAGAACTAAAAAAGCAACTCCTCGTCCAAAAAAGAATAGTGTTAAAGATGTGCTTCTTGAGCTTTCATTCCCCATCTACTTCAATCAGCAAATACTATTTAGCTGACATGCACAATTCAGTGATTTTTTTTGTTTGGAATTTTCTGCTTGTGTTCTCCTGTGGTAGTAGGAGAAAAAAAAGCTGGAAGTACAAATAACTATGGTATGAATTCTGTATATATTTTGTATCCTGGTTGACATAAACAACCATCAAAAATGAGAGTTTCATGTTCACAAGTACAGATAAAGAAAAGTGCTGAGCCCTTGAAGTGGGTCAGTTCATCGTTACATGAGTCAGTGTGCGTTCACTTGGTTTGTTGTTTTGTGGGAGAATGAAAACAGCAACAAAAGTACAAAGGTTTATAGTGCTGTTTATAGAATCTCTCAAAAAGGACAGTGGAGAGTGGCTTTTCTGCATAATGAACAAAGGTCAGTGGCCTTTTTTTTTCCACTGGCAAAACCCTTCAGCCCATATCTGTTGCTTCATACTACAGAATGTAAAATTTCCAACCAGACCGGTTCTTTTGGGCCTGAAGTTCTAATCCTCTTTTCCTCCAACATTTTGTAAAGTAACCATATCCTCAGTTTGCTTAATAACAGCTAGAGGCACATGCTCTGAGGCCACATCTGAACCAAAAAACCCCTCAAACTCTTCCTGAGTGTTGGCTCCTGTGGCCAATGACACACATTAGAGTCTCAAAGTTTGATTTGTCTATGGAGAGTTTCCTGTCAATAAGCCATCACAGACATTTCATTGCCACTATAATGCTCTCACTATTACAATTCATAAATCAGCAGAAGACAGAGAAATAGGCATATTTTACTAAGATGAAAAAGAGCCTTAAAGTTTTATGTTGCTTTCTCTCAGTACATAAAACAGCTATTTTGAAAGGCTTCATGGCAGGAGCTCTTACGGACCCAAAGTAATATTTTCCTTTTCCTGCTTTGCATTGCCCTTCAAGAAAGGGCACATTAGCTGAGGAAAAAGGAATGAAAACTTCTTGAGGAAGCACAAAGCATACTATTACAGTGTGGTTTTTCGATGAAAATGGTGTTAATTATAACCAATATTTTCATCTACAAGAGTGAGCAATGTAAAAAAAAAAACATTACAGCTCTATGATAAAGTGCCAAGCCAGAGATCTGCACTTCGTTTTTCTAGGACAACATATATGCATAAAAACATCTATAGGCTGCACACATTCCACATTATCCTCATCATTCATTGTCCCAGGAAAAGAAACTGACAGAACTGTTTTAGCCCATCGTCCAAAAAGTAAATGTATGAAGTTACAGAGGCACCGCCAATAAAACACAATCTTAGAGCCATCAAAAATGCGTTTACCTCAAGGTAGGGGACATCCAGACTCTATTTTACTTTTTGACACTACTACAGCTTCCCATTCAGGGTTCTTTAGATATGCATTTTTTTTATTTGACTGTTGCCATTTACAGATCTGTGAAATAAGAAAATGTTTGATCTGTCTACAGTGAAGTTGTTACAGAAAGCAGAAAGACATTAAACTCTTCCTATTATTTTTTGTCATTCAGTACTGTAAAATAATTCTAACAAGTTGAATGTGCTAGATCCTAATGAATAAAGCATATGCATTATGCAAGGTCCATACTTCTGTGCAGATTTTCAGTTTTTTCACTGTACCTTTCCAGCCTGTATGTTGAGAATGTAAATTTGCTTTCACCAGCCCTTGGTATAAATGTATGTTAGTGGATTGTGCCATTATGAGCACAATCCAAAGAGAATTTTGGTTAATCAGAAGATGGACTGCCAGGACACTTTTCTTGCTCATTCCACATATTTATTCTATTCCTACATCACTTTTACCCCTCAAATCTCTGGATATAAGAACATTGCAAAGAAAAGTTAAGGTTATTAGAAAAATGAGCCCTCTAAGCTCCATTTAAATTGGAAACATATTGAAAGTATAAGTAACTAGATAATTAAGTATCCTGTAATGTCAAGAGATAAATTGGTGGTTATTAATTGGTGTTTTTCTCTTTTCTTTTCTTTACAACTTTTGTCATTCCTTAATAAATACTTCCATTATCCTTCATAAGCCTTTTCTTCTTCTATTTCTTCATAGAATCACAGAATGGCCTGGGTTGGAAGGGCCCCTAAGGATGATCTAGTTCCAGACCCCCCTGCCATGGGCAGGGACAACTTTCACCAGACCAGGTTGCTCAGAGCCCCATCTGACCTGGCCTGGAACACTTCCAGGGATGGGGCATCCTTCTTCTTTTTCCTTTGTATGTGTATGGCATCTACATGTAGCCTAACATGAGCCTGCTGTGATAGTCAAGAGGTTATGGACATTTGTATGATGAAAGCTGAACACACGTTGGGAATGAAAAGGCATAGTCACCTTGCAGGTGAAGGAACAAGTCCTGGTAGGGAATGCAGTGGAAGTAAGGTGTTAACCTCCAGACCCTGTAGTGAATAGGTACCTTCTGCTGATAAAATAATCTCCTGCCACTCAGAAACAAGATCTGTTCTCCTGTCTGATGTTCAGCAGTATCACTTCTCTCCTGTTCTGCAATTTCTCCTTTTGCATTGTGGTGTTAAATGTAGATTGCAGTGAATCAACACAGAGGCATATGATCAGTAAAAGTTTTGGACTTTAAGAAGCAATTGGCTTGCTGCAAACCAATAAAATTAACCAAAGTGTTGATTTGAGTGGGCTTGCTCAGTAAGTTCAGATTTAGCCATGAAAGCCTTAGCAATGTGAGAAAATGCTTAGCATGTTTAGCATTTCAAATTTTTGATAAGTGATTAAACTTGAGTGTTATAATTAATGCTTTTATGAAAAAAAATTGTTTTCAGTTAAGGACTTGAAGGGATGTAATTTTGTGCTGTTTCAGTTTCTATCTAACTCCTTATTACATACACACTAGACCTGGTAAGAGATTTTTAACTTTTCAACAAAGTTTTACATGGTCATCTGGGACCAAATTATCCTTACCAAGCAATTTTGACAGCATGCAGATGGAAACAATCAGAAGAGATTTTAGAAATAGGGCTGATAGTTCATCTTCTCCAACGCACTACTCATCTAAACACTCCTCATATGTTATGAGGAGTGTAAACACAAGAGAAAAAATAAAATCTCAGTGAAAGATAAAGATCAATAGGGGATTCACAAAGACTTTAAGAAATTTTGAATCATAGTTCTGTTTGCAGATTGTTGTCTGATAATTTACCTTTTGCATTTTATATGACTGATAAACACTTTTAGGGTCTCAGAACTCAGATGAAAATGTACAGATTCATTGTGCATTCCAAAAAGAAAGTATTAAAAATAATTTCAGAATTTCACAGCTTTTCCCCCACTTTTCTTTTAGCTGTTGTAGGATTTTTAATTTAGAAACCTGTTTAAACATCAAAAATTTTGCCTGAACTCTTATGATAAGGTGGAAAAGGTAAGTGAAAAAGGATATAATATCACTTAATAAATATTGCTATAAGTAAGCTAAGAATGTATTTAAATGTTCTTTTGTGGAAATACACTTTTTTCTGTATTTATATTCATTTCAAGTAAGAACTTATGAATTTTACTGGGAAGTTTTCTCAAATCTAAAAAGAAATTTTTTGTCCACAGCCCAGTAAGTGCTTTTAGCTACTAGATTCACATTTTAAGTTCCACTTCATGTGACCTCTAGACAGATCTTGAAGATGACCTCAAAGATCTCTTCTCAGACTTTAAGAGAGTGCTGTCTCTACAGACAACTCCAGAGAGTGAAGGTGCAGCCTTTAGTGTTTACTATTAAGTCAAAAGTGTATCTTTGAGTTTCCCTGTCATAACTCCCATGTTGTGTGTTCTCAGAATAACCCACCACACCCAACTTGCTGTTCTTTGACAACAAGGAAAACTAATCTGTTGATGTTCTGTTCCTTAGGAAGTGAAAGAATCTATAATAAAGCCACTGTCTTTCTGCAGCATTTAACAGGGTACAATAGGAAAATATCACATTTATAATTAATATACTAAAAGACATGACAATGGTGGCACTAGTTTCAATACCTATAGCAGGTTAAGACAGAAAGGGACATGTGCCTACCCAACAGTGATGTGCTACAATAATCTGAACAGAAAGTTATACTCCTATCAAAGTCTACATTTCTTTTGAAAGGGTCTTCATGTATCATGTGTGTGCATACTCCTCTCAGGTTTACGGAGAAAAGCTAATCAATGTTTATCTGTTATAGTTTAAGGCCGCAGTTGAACACATCATTAATTTCTCATGTGCTTCTATCCATATGTCACCACATAGCTCTCTATGTAAAGAAACTTTAGTGATATTTTTGTAATGGGATAATATTCAAATACAGTTTCAGTGAAGGTCCTACTATGTGCTGGACTTTCTCCACCTCAGGAGATAGAGCTGCGGATAAACAGGCCTTGTAGCTTACCAGAAACTCTTTGCCACAGAGTAGCAGATGCTTATTAAAAACTCTGGGAGATGTGAAAACAAAATGTGGAAGTTACGATCAAAATTATGAGTAATAATATTATAAAATAAATTGAAATCTTAAGTTTCTGTTTGCATTCTTCAGTTTTCATTTAATAGTTTAATTTTAGTTTCATTCCCTGAGAATGCTCCTATTGAAATAAATGTTGTCCAGGACCTGTCTTTACTTTTGAAGAATAATAATGAGAATAATACACTTATTAAACATATCAGCTTGAAGAGAAAAAGGAACATTGGAGACAAGTCCTAAAATTTTAAAAAATCAAATGTATGACTGTTTACTATGGCACAGTTGAAAAGATAGTGTCAAACGGATGTAACACGAAAGTCTTATTGTACTTAATGGAATTTTTAGGGAGAAGAGTTGAGTACCAGTTCATGGCCCTATTTTGGCTTGCTTTTTTCTGAACTGCCTGTATACAATATTTCACAACGTGTCAACAGTAAAAAAATAAAAGTCAAAGCTGTTTTTAAGCTTCAGATAGATGAAGTGAAAACCAGAATTAAATGAATAAATTAAATTCATTAATTTACTATTCCAAGTGAAGGCAATGCATGCGAGGTTCCACCAAGGTTAATGAATTTATCTGTCTGAAGGGACCACAACAGAATTGTGAATACCAGCTGTGGTGTTGAAGTCTGTTTCTTATTCGTGAGTCAATAGAAGTCAAGGGATTTGTAAATAATCTAGATCTCATTTTTGTAATATAATGACAACATTATTGACGTGCGCCAAGACAGCCTATCTTCACAATTTCAGTAGTCTAGGAAAATTGTTAAATATAATAATCACAAATAACTGATTTATGACTAATAATGTAAATTACAGAATTACTGCACAGCTCATTATTTGTCTGACCCTGTCTATTATAACTCTGTTTTCAGCTGATTGTCCTATTAGCAATTTTAAAGATGTGCATGCTGGGTGTATCCTCCAGAGTGCTTCAATGGCATTTGTTGAGCTCGTAGCCCTCATTGAAAACTTGCATAGAAATGGTTTCTTCACTTCTGAGAAACTTATGTTTAGCAATGCTATAAATGAAGTGGATCAATTTTGATTTAAAGTGTTTGAGCTTCTCATTTTGGGTACAAACTTGTATACAGCTTGATCTGGGAGGTAGGCTGGTTCCAGGACACATCCTCAAATACTGGAATTCAATCCCTTAAACTCAAAACAAAACAGTCTCTGTCATGACTTTGGCATGTGCCAAATAGCACGGGTCAGGGACCATGACCAAGGGCATTTCGTTTGCTGCAGCCCTGCTTTGGGGGCTAATACAATTTAACAGCTTGGACACAAATGCTTTCATTCCACTCTGGCCTCTGCACCCCAATGTTCTCCATCAAGTCAAAAGTGGTTTTAGCCCTTATAAATTACACTTTATGAATGTTTGTTCAGTTAGGCAGCCAACAAATCAGATCTCACTAGGAAAAATTAAGCTCTTAATACCTCAAGTAATGAAAAATGTTTATGCATGTGACTGAATTCAAGCATTGTCAGGGGATAGATTAGACAAATATTGCAAGTCGAGCATTTGAGAAACAAAGAGTGTACATTCAAAACCTTTAGCTACAGTGACTTGCCTAGCAACTATCATTCTCTTAGGCAGTGTTCTGTCATCCTAATCATGACGTTAGAAGTTGTTTTTTTTTATTTTGTCCTTTCAGGGCTTTTTTTTTTTTTTTCCTCATTTCCTGTTGAAAGTCTGCAGGAAAGAAGTCAGACATCAGTGTTTTTCACTGCACATTGACTGCTTTCCAGAGACCAACGTGTCATTCTATGAGGAAGAATGGCATGACAAAGAGACATTTAGTGAAAAAACAAAAGTTAAATTCCCCAGAGCTGTGCAACGTTTGCCTACAGGACAGCATCTTAAAATGTGACCTATATTAAAAAATATTTTAAAATTATGCATACCAAAGAGGATCACACCCTAAACAAAAAATTCCCCTCTTGGACCACCTTTAACTCACAGCCTTAGGCTACCCCCCTAGATTAGTTCTTCATTTTATGTATTCCTTAGATTTACAAGAGTTTAATGTACAGAGATGTTTAAGAATAACCATGAGAAATACATACAATACTTTCTGTGTCTACATATGGCACCTCTAGTTAGTGGTAAGAAAGACTTAACATGGAGTTTTTGGAACTGTACCTAAATCTTTGTTTTTGGAACTGTACCTAATTCTTCCATTGTTTTCCTCCATACACAATGAATGGAGTGATGTTTTTCCTGAGTTTGGCACTTTGATACTAAGAGAATAAGCAAGGGGTCAAAGAGATTTTAGAAGGGAGAGATGTAACTGCTTAATTGTATCTCACTGAATACATACATATGCCAAAACAAAAAGGGATTATTGTCAGCGATATATAACTTTTTAAAGAAAATGATGTTTTATTACAGAAATTTCAAGCAAAATCTGTGCTATTTAAATAGTAGTCACTCCTTTTTCACATCTTCTAGTTCCAAGTTGTGCTTGGTTTTTTTAAAACTGTCCCAATTCTCCCTCTGCTGCAGTGGGAGGGGGCAGAAAACTTAGACTCAAAATCAGCCAACAGCTTAGTGCTGATTTACATAGAGTGAGTTACTCTTTACATGAACAAGATGCTTTTAGTTAAGCCTTTGCACACAGTTAAGTTGTTACTGTAGGTTTAGTATTCCTCCTAACAGTAACAAAAAACAGTGTCTGTGCTTGGCATGCTAGTAACTGAGAGCATAAATTAGTTTGCCATTGGGTATCCTGGGTGTTTTCTGAGTATTTGGATTAAATATGTCCTTTTTTTCAGAAAGCAGAAATGAATTAACATTTTCTTACTGAAGACTTTCTCTCCCACAAAGATTTATCTCATTTTTAAGAGTTGCTACATATGGTCTTATTCAGTTCTCAAGCATAGCTGTATTTTTGTGTGGAGGCTTTGAACTTTCTCAAATGCAAAGCTCTTAATTTACTGGAAGTAAAATTAGCGGAGGGGTAATTTACTTCAGCTATTTTTAAAAATGTCTGAGATACTATGAAACTGAAGGTGTTTTCACAGATTGTAAACAAACTGCAGCTAAATGAGACATACAGTTAAGTTTATGCTCCCTTTTAAGAGAGATTATAAAAATATTTTAAATTGGGAAAGCCAAAACAGGGTGTACTGGATACAAAACAGGGTGAAATGGATAATGGGTAGACATCTAATGACAGTTTACAAAGAGATATTAGGGAATGGTCATGTAGTTGGAAAGGACCAAGGAATCAGGATAAACTAAGAGTAAATGACAGCATATGCACTTTGTCCAACTCAGGTTTAAACAGAACTAGTGCAGAAAGCTGCAGAGATGCCTAAGCCAGACTAGTTTTGTTGCCCTCAGCTGTGTGTACGTGACCTTTCACGTGAGAAAGAGGCAAACTGTCAATCCACATGAATCTGTTGAGTCTGGAAAGCTCACTCCTCACTGACCATCTTGTCATTCTCTTTTTCTTTTTCGTGCTTGATTTGATATTACTAGCAACAGTTACAGTATCTGAGCATCAGATCACCAACAAAGCAGTCCTTAGATGACTTGATGGAGTCTCTGTTATCAGATGTGATAAGATCAAAAGTGTCATAACTTTAACTCCAATATTGAGAAAACAAGGGCAACCTATGAAGGAATTGGTGGCTATTCACTGAAAGTCTCCGAAGTCTGAACGGAAAGGCAACTTATGGATTGAACTTAAAAATTATTTATGCTGTGTATTAGATTGCAACAAAACTCTAAGGATCTGTGTACATATCTCTGTTAAAACTGAACCAGGAAATCCTAGACTTCCATTGTGCACCCTGCAGAGGCATCACTGTGACTCACTGGCAGAAAAAGAAAGAATTACCATAAATTTCATGACTGATTACCTGTCTGGAGGCACATGAAAAATGGTTGATTGCCAGAGAGATCCACTGCTTTTTCACCTGACTATGGGTTATTGTCTTCCTTTTGCGTTATTCCTAGTTTAAAGCTCTCCCCAACAGGCTGGCCAGCTGGCTGGCAAAGATGCTTTTGTTCCATGAAGTTGGGTGAATGATGTCTCTCCCTTTCAGGCCTTGAACCTCAGAGGTCATAAAAATCAAATCCCTATTGTTGACACCAAGTACACAGCTAGTTGTTGAACCAAGGGATCTCCCTGTACTATGAATATTCCTGAATGCTCTTGTACTTTTCTTTTGCTAATAGGAAAAAACAATAATTGCTCTGAAATCAAGAACTGTGTCTCAAGATACTTACTCAGCTGCTACGAGTTTTAAGAAAGTAATTAAGGTACTGCTAAATATTTTTTTTTAATTTCTGAGACTTCTGAGGGATTTGATGGCTTTGCAGTGACATAGTTGTGCAGAGTGAGGTTACTTTCATTGTTGTCAGGTATTCTCTAAGTTTTAAAGTCTTTATACTGTGGAGTGATGAGGTGGAGTGATGTCATCCATTCACTTCTTAGTTTGTGTCATTAATTCTTGATTTTATTTTTTGAATTCTTCCTGATCCTTAAAACAGTTAACAACTGTTTCTCTTCATCCAGTTTTTAAAAAAATATTTATTGAGTTGGATAAGGACCCCTGTTGGGATCTCAGTTCCAACACACTTGTGATAGCTAGACCTACGTAAGATCTAGTGAGATTGGACTGTGAACTTTTGATCTAAAGTATCCATAAAGTACCCAGTATTTTTATAGGTGTAATACAATTACATCTTGAATGGCAGCCTCACCAAAAGATCAAGAACTGGAGGACATTAAACATAACCTGTCCAGAGTGTTTTTCCCCACCAAAATGCAATACTCACATATGTCAACAGTATGGAGTAAGCTTGTGCTATTCTGCCTGATGCTAATAATAACAGATATACATTTTCTTTCTAAAAATGAATTGAATCTTATAGAAACTTGGCTATTTGTAGTATGTTAAACATCTTATTTGAATTAAAAATAAAATATATTTGTTTATTTTAACTGAGAGAAGCAGGGTGTGGGGACTTAAATTATAATTCATTTTAAATTATATCAGTTTGCTCAGAAACAGGTGAAAATAAATCATGGTTTCCTCTTTTAGCCTTTTCATTTGACATGAGCTGAAAAAAAGGGAAGTGAAGTGGAAATAACTACTACCACAGAATAATCAGTTTCTTCTGAGATGGTCATCTGGTTTTGGATAACGGGTGACAAAGGCAGAAAATTTATGAAGGCAGTAAGGATGAGAATATATTAAAAAAAGGAAAAACATCGGTACAATACATGCAGACAATATGGAGAATGACAAGATCACCTGTCTGTATCTGAAATTGCTAAAATTTGAGGAAGATGCTTCAGATTCAAAACGTACTCTGTATACTTATGAGAGAAAATGTTTTCCACATAGATCTGGATTTTCCTTGAAAGGTACTGAAAAGTTAACTTTTCTGCAAGAAAACGCATTTTCTCTATTTTTTTTACTATGTTACCTAAAAACAGTGTATAACATAGTTTGAGATAAAGTGTTAATGATTTTATAATTAACAAGACAGAACACGTCTATGTGAGCCATTTAGAGCAGCAAGTCAATGTGTTTCAGATTAGATGTTTTGCTAGTAATGGGAGAATAGTTATTCTTCAAAATAAATGCTCCTTTCTGCTTTCCCAAATCGGTCTATAAGCTAAAATGTACATGATAGGTGCAGAATTGCATCCTCCAAAATCCTAAGGTTATTTATCAAAAGGATTTTACAAGAAAAGTGGCTGTAGATAGAAAAATAGCATAAAACGCAATAAAAGATTTGAGGGAAACCAAAAAAAGATTTGAGGGAAACCATCTCCAGCATTTCAGATACCGACTCTAGTTGCTGGAGGCTGAGAAAACAGAAACTGTTGTATTTCAGGAGATAAAGACAAAACAGAGATGAATAAAACAAAATATTCTTTTCTCATCTAATTTTTTTCATTTAAGAACATGTGACAGCCACAATTTATCTTGTGTAAAATAATTGGCAGCTAGTAACAGTCGTGCTAACAGATGGAACTTTGGTGTTATGACTACTATTGTTTATGCATGAGAGTTGGGAAGACTGGATGAAGGATTACCAGAATGAGAAGATATTACCTGACTTGCAGCAGAAAAGGGATTATTCTCACCTCCAGTTCCCTTTCTCTTCTATGTTTGCTCATGAAAAAGACGGAATTTGAAGTTTGTGAGAGAGCAAGGAAAGACTGCATGTTAAATGTCACAGAGAAGACCTAAAAACAGTAGATCAGAGAGTTTCCTTGTGCCTTATCTTCACTTTTATTTTGATTTCCAGGTATTGGCATTATGCCCTGATAAAACATACAGTTGGCTGAATGTATCTTTTTTCTGGTGAAAAACTTTTTAACTGACCTGTGATGACACTAACTGCATATTTTTTAAATCTTATATACTCTTCTCTACCCCACAATATGCTGTATATATAGGCAATGCAAATTTTGTTCTTGTCTATGCATACATATCCTTTCCACTACAGCCATCTTCGCAATTTATCTATGTTGGAGGTAAGGACTTCTACCTCTCCTAAAGAGAACACACTTCAGAGAGTGCTGCTGCCGTTCTCCCTCCTCTGTGTCTCTCTTCTCCTCCTGACCTGGGTGTTATTAATAACTTTTATCATATAAGAGGATATTCTGTCTCTTTTTCTTTATGATTCCCTTTCTCACTCTCACTTAGTATGGCTCTACCTGTTCCTGCCTCCATGGATCATAATCTCTCAGGCTCTTTGCTGCAGCTGTGGTAGGGTAACAGAGGGGCTTGGATGAGGAGCTCAGCTGGCAGATATGTCAGCATGAGCTATCTGTGTTTAATTCAGAAAACCTGGCAGCTGGGACAAGCAGGAAGTAACTTTCAAGCTTTGCAGTCATCTGAAGAAGCATGTTTTTGTTGGGAAGGCCTATCCGAGGTCATACACCTGTGACAGCTAAACACCAGAGAAGAGAGATTTCCCTTGCCATTCCCCAGCTTAATCTATTTTAATAATTTTTTTGCCAAAGACATCCATGTTACTTTCCAAACACTATAAAAACAAGAGAGACAAGCAATGAGGGTCATTTTAGACATCTGTAGGCAGAACTAGCTATTGTCTATGGCTTGTGCTGTATTATTGTCTGACTTAAACAAAGAAGCAGGTCTTGGAATTACAGAGCTGCATTATTTTTTGTACCTGAATTATATTAATTTATGCTTTTGTCCCTCAGATTTTTTTCTCTGTCATGGATGTATTAAAAATCATAGCCAACTCTTACTGACATCCCTGTTTTGTACAGCTTTTTTATTACAATTAATGATGAGAAGCTCCATGGAGATAAGTCCCAATCTTGTCTCAGTGGATTTCTGGTAGAAACAAAAAGCTATTGATGCAGTGGTGTTTATTGG
>WEKY01018426.1:3593-36591 GCA_013390045.1 Picathartes gymnocephalus | reverse complement strand
TGAAATGGTCTTAAAAAAAAAAAAAAAAACCTGCCTGCATAGAATATATTTGGCCAGGTCTTCAGTATAGCCGAGAGGCTCTTGTATTTCTGGGAAGCTTCTAGTTCCAAATTATATCAAGATTTCATTCCATTGGCTCAGAGTACCTCAGGAAGATATGGGCACAAATGCAGCTGAAGGCTTGTTCCATAATGCTCCTTGGATTGCTAAATATTGTCCTGTCTCTCTTAAACAGCAAGGAAAAAATCAGTCATCTGGCCTGTCCCAGCATAGCTGTTCGGGAGATAAATTGTGTAGAATCAGGTTTCATTGTACTGAAGTAGTATAAGCTCAGATACATTTTATACTTTTACTTCTATGCCCTATATCAACATAAGTAGCTTACAAACAGATGTTTTACTACGCAATTCCCTTCAGAGTGCATCCGAGCTACTTATCTTTGTTTAGCGACATATTGCTGCTAGAGGCATATATAGCCCTAGTAATTTTTTTTTATAATAAACCACAAAACTTTGACGTATTTGTGTATATCATGTGCAATATCAGATAATATTTTCTGTGACCATGACATTTTACAAATACCTATATAATGCTTTGAGCACATAAAAACATGAATATAACAAAAGAAAGTATGACTGCTGAGCAAATACATAGGAGTAACATTTATTATTAACAGCATGCATCTAAAGTTGTCAAGATTTTCACAACTACAAATAAAACCTAATACTGAGAAGTACAAGCTAATGCAAGAACATTTCTTAAACTGACTGAGCCTGGGAAAATAAAAAAAGTAACTTTGTGAAAGTCTTGTGCTCACTATGCATTAGTGGTCAAAAAAGCAAATAAGAAGTTGGATATATATGTAATGTGATATACAATAATTGATTCCAAATTACTTCCCACTGAGTAAAACAACACTACACACAAAACACCATAATTCCCATTTTTTGCTCAAGGTAAATTACAGTAATATATGGGATTCAGAGATGAACAATAGATAACAAAATGAAAATACTTTGTTATTTTATTCAAATTTTTGGTTTGTTGTACTTCTGAAAGACCTAAATCAAGATTAGGAAAAACTGTAAAGGTTAAAACAATTGAGCAAGAAATTGGTAATTCATGACATATTTTGCCTTCACAACATTCCTCACAAGAGCAACATAACCAAAAATCATTTCACCTCTCAATAGAATGAAACCTTTACACAATTAGATTCTAGAATTTGCAACAATAGATTTTTTAATAACTTTGCAGAATTCTGAGGAAACTGACATTTACATAAATAATGAAAACCTCTATTTCTATGTCACAGTCCAAAGAAGTACAGTTCAAATTTTTTTAACCTCAGAATATAGCACAAACACCTCACCAATGTTCTTGTGGAATAATACTGCTTATTGAGATTTCAAATGTCAAAACATCTAAAAATTGAATTTTTTGTAAAGCGGATCTGCAATTTAGGGTTTATTACTGTACTGATATACTGATATACTGCATCATTACCAGAGCACAAAAATCTGCAAATAAATCTCTGTGATGCTATGCTCTAAAAAACCCTTGATAAGGGTTCTCTATTGTACTGTTTTAATACCATTAATAGTCACTACAAGAAAATAGGAAAAAGTGAACAGAAACACAGTGTCTGGAAGTCACTTACCAAGGTGAAAAAGTACATAAGAGAAAGTATAACACAGCTTTCCTGATTTCTAGTCTTGAGATGCTGATGAGCACACCAGGTGTATAATATAACAAGTATATCAAGGCCTTAATTATGGCAATGAAATTAATTGAGGTTTAAGATTACCTATATTTTCAGACCCTCCTAATTTCTTCCCTTTCTTTGAAAAATGTGGTCCAACATTCTACAGTTCTGAAGCATCACATTAGGTCCTCTAATCTCGACAACTTTTTTGTTGCCTCTTGACACTCTTTCAAAGAGCATTTTATATCTGAGAATGAAAAATATTTCAGCTATATGAAAAAGAGTTTGAAGTAGCCTGGCCTCTCCTTAAACCACTTCTCTTCACTGAAAGGAGTGTGTTCAAGGAGCAACCATAAGGGCAAAAAAGAACAGTAAATCATGAAATGGTGATGCCCACATGTGATCCAGACCCTTGTAGTCCCTCTGCTACCACTGTCACGCCCTTCAGATTGAACAACTCTGTATTTCAATACGAAATGAAATAACAGCCTCAAGACTGCATGGCAGCCAGCATATGACATGACTGAAGCTAGGAGTCAGCAGCAGCTAGCCCTCAGCAGCAGTCTGCAGTGCGTGCACTCCCCGGTCACGTAGCCATATAATCATGCATGGTGTAACCAGACACAGTCAGGGGAAGTTCTGTCTCATAGTCATACACAGTCCTCACACAAATTCTACACACAGGCAAGCAGTGGTCACATATATCCAACATCCACACTGCACATGTAAACTGGCACGTGGAATCTCAAATTTTGAGTCTCAGAATTTAGCAAACCAAGATTACCATTATCACCTCAGATTAGTCCAGAAAGAAACAGTCAAATGTGGCTAAAGTGATGCAGGGGATGTGGAATCTAATAAAGCACATGTCAATTAAAAATAGATAGAAAGGAAAAAAAAAGACAAGATTGATTTTGCAAAGTAAAAGACCAGAGAAGTCTGGAAATCTTATTCTTTCAAAGTTGTGTTTTAAGCTTTCCATGCCTTCTATAACATCTGCTTTCATTATCAAAACTAATAAATTTAAATTACACATCTCTTTCTAAATCCATCAGTAGTAAACAGCACTATGACAAGTCAAAATAGTGAATTAGGTGGATAGTCTAAACAGCAAGTGAAGAATTGTCTCCATTTTTTGTATTTGTTCTGAGCTTTCCAGCCATTCATTTCTTAACCTGAACCCATCCCGCTTTGTACTGCAGTTTAGAATGACAGAAGTCCAGTCTTGTAAGGTGGCATCTCTTCAAGCAAGAACCACTGGGACATATCCTTCTTTGAATTCCCTCACAAATTCAACATCTCTTCCACTTCACACTGGGTATAATTCTATGCTTTTTTGTCCAGGACTAGTAAGGCAACTTACCTGTGTTCTGTATGAGACAAAAAAAACTCCTGTGATAATGTCTACTTTCAACTGATCAGGCAATCTCTGTCTTTATGTCTTTCCCACTGATCAATGATGAAGAACAAAAATGACAGTGAGCCTTACCAAGAGTTTTTTACAGCTGTGAAGGGTTGGTTAATTACGTAACTACCTGTAGTTATTTAACAACTGATAGAAATATATCCAGTAATAAAATAAACACATTAATTTCAATTATATTCTCCAACTTTATTCTTCTTAAAGAAAAAATAATACCTCTCATTATCGGCACTTTATGGAAAAATAAATAGCATGCTTTTCTCTCCCTTCAGCTATAACTCCATTTTGATTCTCATCAATCCATATATGTTGGCACCAGAGACATTTTTCTGCAAGACAAAACATGCAAGTCTGTATTTGTTCTGCTCTCTGCTTCTATTCAGTAGTTATATAAAATCCACCTCAGATTATCTCACAGATGAATGGAGGATATATTATCAGAATATTTAAAGCCTATTTTGCTTTCAAAGAGATTTGGAACCATTTTGAAAGAAAGCAGAGCTGGAACAGTACCAGATACTCTTTCCTACCACTGAATTCTTTTACAGTTAGAGTCATGCTTTTTGTAATAATATAGCCATGTTTTAATGTTCACATTATGCCCCTTTGGTCATTGTTAAGTCTCCCCTTCTGCTGTAAAACTACTTGTCTGTCATTCCCTATTACAAAAACATTTTAGTCTGTGAAAGGTGATATTACTTTTACTGAACTAATGTGAAAGGTAAAGGAAAGGTCACTGGCACCACAGCATGGAGGTAAGCATGGGTCAGATCTCCAGTGAAGTGGACTGTTATTATTAGCTGCTGACTTATTCTGATAGTGAAGTGGCTTTAAAATGATGCTATATTAATTAGAAGGTTTTGGAAGCACAGTGTCAAGAGCGGGATCAACAGACACACTTTCCTGTGCCTAACTGCATAATCCTGTTTCCTAACATAGATCCATGTCCTCCTTTAGCCCCTCATCTATTAAAACATTTGTGAGAACTCCTGCAGCAGTAAGGCCTCTGAGAATCTCTTTTGACACCTAACACCTTTGCACCTGCTTTTTTGGGTTTCACATCCCTCCTGCTAATGTTTGATATTGCATCTTATACCAGTTCCATAACACAGCTGTTGTTTTCCATGGATTGACACTTTGACCAGCTGCATTGGAAAGCAACTCATCATGAGCTTTAAGCAAATTCAAAGAGAATATAAGCCCTGAGCAAAGAAGGACAAGGTGGAATCCATCTAATGAAGATGTAACTAAGCCAAGAAATTGGAAAACCACTTCTGAGACTGCAAAATGTATGTACAGAAATGTTGGCCCAATTACAGTCAATTGGACACTTCTTGGTTATTTAAAATGAAAAATTTACCAGAGGTTGGCTTTCCACTACCAAGTTAAGCCCTTTATTACAGCACTCCTCTCAGCTTTGTGGTCCTGAAAAATCCTCACAAATAAATTCCATTTTTAATAAATCTTATACATGACTCATTTGCAACTTACGATTCTATTTTTAACAAATCTGATACACGGCTCCTTTGAAACCTACCAAAAAAATCTTACAGAAGTAAAGATTTAACAGATTCTTTATAGTTACATTTAATAAGACAGGAAGGACCTTCGGGTGAGCTCTTCCAGTGTTCTATTGGATAGTGAAACCCCTGGAAAATTAATGTCCTGTACATTCGATTACATTTTTTATTTATAATTGTCACACGCATTAAAAAAGAAACCAAATAGCAATGAAAACAAGACAGGTTTGGAAGCATACAGATTTGAGGAATAGTATGCTGGTAAAACAACCTAATATTTTACATTTCTATAGAGACTGCTGATGTCCTACCTACCAGGTAATGGCTTTGAGATGTGTCAGTCATGGATCACAAAGACAAGAATTTACATGAAGATACCCAGTGGGGACTTTTTGAAGCCTCCACACACTTGCATAGATCTTGCGCCTCTGTTCTTCCTGCTAAATGGGTGGCTTTGATGAAGAAGACCAGACAGACAAACAAAAACAGGACGAAATAGACTGAAAATTTTCCAGTTGTTGAACCTCAGTTTTAAAATAAAAAATTTAAATAAAATAAATAAATTTAAAACTGGGATTGCATTCATGTATAAAAAGCTATTTCTGTCTGTTCTGGATACTGTTGTATTTGAAAACCACAGGTGACAGATAGTAGTGCCTAATAAATCCCTAATCATATCAGGGATTTTTTTAGGGTCACACCTGTGCAACATTATTAAATTATTTAAGAGACAACTGTGTATAATTATATTTTTAAGGTAAGGAAAGCAGAGAAATAGCACCAATAGTAACTCCTGTGACCATAAAAAAGCATTTCCAAAGGGGATGCATTCCTGGACCTTTAGGTCATCAATTCAAGTAAGCTAATTGGTGACATAAAGATTAGAAGCAGTCTGGGCTGCCGTTATCACACACTGATGAAATTCATAGTCCTGAGGGATATGAGTCAGTCGAAGAGTAAAGTCAGGACCCTGAGCTTTAGGAAAGCAAATTTCCAGCTCTTCAAGGGCATAGTCAACAGCAATCCCTTGGGAAACTTATGTCAGGGACATAAGGGCAAAAAACAGAGCTGACAGATATTTAGAGATGCTTTCCATAGTGCATAAAATCTTCCTATCCCAAGGCATAAGTGATCAGGCAAGGATGACAAGGCACTGGAATGGCTAAAGAGGGAACTGGTCAAATTAAAGGGAAAGAAGCAAATACATAGTGAAAGCTAGGACAGGTAACCTAAGACTATGGGAACCCAGTCCATTTGTACAGGGATGAGGTGAGGAGGGCCAAGGTGATGCTATAAGTGGATCTCTGCATCCCTGTGGACCTCCATGGGCTGCAGGGGCACAGCTACCTCGCCATGGTCTGTCCTATGGGCTGCAGGGGAACCTCAGTTCCAGTGCCTGAAGCAGCTCCTGCCTCTCCTTCTGCACTGACCTTGGTGTCTGCAGAGTTCCTCTTACATGTTCTCACCCCACTCTTCTCTGGTGGCAACTATATCTGCACAATAACTTTTATTTCATTCTTAAATATAACAGAAGCATTACCACCTTGCTGACTGGCACTGACTCTCCCAGACTTGGAGGAAGCTTCTAGCAGCTTCTGAAAGAAGCCACCCCTGTAGCACCCACTACCAAAACCTGGCCACGCAAACCGAATACAGTATGCAAAGGCACTGTATTGGGAAGGTGATTCAGGACAGCCAGCAAATCTTCACCAAGGAAGTATCCTGCCTGCTTAGCCTAGTGGCCTTCTACAATAAATAAGTCCATCAACGGATAAGGAAAGTGTTACACAAGTCATCTGTATGGATTTCTGTAAAGCCTTTGACATGGCTCCACACAACATACTTTCTGTAGAGGTGGAGAGACAGGGATTTAAAGGCTGGAGTGGTCAGTGAATGAGTAATTGGCTGGATGGTGTCATCTCTGGTGTACCGGTCAATGTCTCAATATCTGGATGGAAGCTGGTGAGAAGTGGTGTCCCTCAGGGGTCTGTATTGGCACAGTGCCCTTCAATTTCTTCATCAATGACGTAAGCAGTGGGATCAAATGGACCCTCAATAAATTTGCAGATGACACCCAGCTGAGTGGTGCAGTTGACCCTTTTGAGTGATGTGATACGATGTCATCCAGAGGGACCTGGACTAGCTCGGGAACTGGGTCCATGTAAGCATCATGAGATTTAATAAGATCAAGTGCAAGGTGCTGCACCTGGGTCTGGGCAATCCCCGGTACCAGCACAGGCTGGGAGATGAACAGATGGAGAGCAGCCCTGGGGAGAAGGACTTGGGGGTGCTGGTGGCTGAGAGGCTGGACATGACCCAGACATGGGCACTCCCAGCCCAGAAAGCCAAACGTGTCCTGGGCTGCATCCAAAGCAGCGTGGGCAGCAGGGGAGGGAGGGGATTCTGCCCCTCTGCTCTGCTCTGCTGAGACCCACCTGGAACCCTGCATCCAGCTCTGGGGTCCCTGCACAGGAGGGATGTGGGCCTGTTGGGAGAGAGTCCAGAAGAAAACAAAAGTTTTCAGAGTAATGGAAAACCTGCTCTGTGAGGACAGGCTGAGAGAGCTGGGGTTGTTTAACCTGGAAAAGAGAAGGTTTCAGGGGAGACCTCACTGTGACCTTTCAGTTCTTAAAGTGGACTTCCAATAAAGACGGAGACAGTTTCTGGTAGGGACAAGGGTTAATGTTTTTAAACTAAAAGAGTTTAGAATTAGCCAATATAAGGAAGGCATTTTTAATAATGAGTGTGGTGAAACACTTGTTCCCCAGAGAGGTGGCAGATATCCTATTCCTGGAAACATTCTGTCAGATTGGATGGGGCTTTGAGAAACGTGATCTAGTTAAAGATGTTCCTGCCCATGGCAGGGGGGTTGGACTAGTCAATCTCTACAGATCCTTTCCAACCCAAACTATTCTATGATTTTGAAAAGTCTTCATGTCTGTGCTTGCTTATATTAGGACTTAGCTGAAACTGTGCATCAGAAATACAAGACAAGATTTAATTTGATCTTTTGCAAACACAAGTGTGTTAAAGCAGCCATAAAGCATAACCTTTCAATTTCTCTGAATTTCAAAGATCAGTTTATACAAGATTGACATTAAAATGTCGGCATTCAGAGATACACACTCTGCTTGACAAATTATTCATATGCTTTAACAGTCTCTAATTCCTTCACTTTGTGCTACCCAGATGATACAAAAAAAATTTCTGATCACTTGCTGGGTCTGCTCAGATGTAGTATTGAACACTGTTAAAGGCAGAATAACTTTGAAAAAAAAAAACCTTTTTAATTTGTTTTTTTTTTGTATCAGAACATCTACTGCAAGCATTTCTCTCTTGTTCCTGGTACTGTGGAATGACTTGCCTGTCCTGTGACTGACAGCATGTGCCATAGCAGATGGTACAGATGGAGGAAATTAGAACTTCTCCATATTCCCTCTCTTCTCATTGGAGTTCCTTTGGGTCACATAGATACTGTTGGCTGCAGAAACATTATTGGCAGAAGAAAAAGAAATCCACAACAAAGCTGTCTCTTTGAAATATCATGCACAGGAAACTCTAATTGTGTAGTTCAGTAAATAACTGTAGAAAGTAATACTTTCTGAAGAAAGCACAACTGAAAATAAGGTCAGAGCAGTTTTTCTACAAACTTTTATCAGAAAATGTATTATTTAAAATACAGGGGGTTTTTTCATGGAAGAAGAAATTTATTGCATAACCTGTATGATGATGATAGTAAGAGGAACTCTATGCAACAGTTAAAATACAAATACCAGCATCATATTAATTCTTAAATTCACACACAAAATATACAAGAAATTTAGAAATAAATACATCCACCTCCCTCTCCCTGTAACCACTAATATATAGCATCCAGTATAATCACAATACTGTAAGAGAGGGACCGGATAAGGTACAGGGCATGCCTCTCCTGGGCATCTTAGCTAGAAGAACAAAGTCCTCTCCACCTAAGAGTCTTATGAGATATGTGCCATGTCAGGGAGGATTGTGCCCTATGCCTCATTGTGTACCTTCCTCTGCTAAACTTGGCTACTGAGGTCCAGAAGTATCTATTACAAGCTGACAACATCAATGTAATGTCATGTAAGTTGTCTTTTCTTATATGTACATTTATATTTTATTTCAATTTATATTTTCATTCATGTCCAGAGGAAGACATTATTAATTTGCAAGTGTGGCTAATATGGATTTGAACTCTACTGCAGATCCATAAACTTTCTATGTGAAATTTTAATTTCAAATGATATTAATCTAATATTGATCTTAATTGTAACTTTTTAATATCTAAAAATGTTAGATATCCAATGGTAGAATAATTTTTTTTTTAAAAATGAAATCTAGAAATTGAAACAGATTGCTCTTCTTTGGACATAATATGGAATGGTATGAAGTCCTAAGCATGCATCCTCAATTTTTTTTTCATGTAGCCCCAGATTTCCTCATTTTAAGATTTAGTGAGATGACTTACAGAGTGCTGAAAGTGGCCTTTACAAACAGAAAGAGCTTTCCACTAGAAATGAACAGACAAGTGAGCAGTGTGCTTTCCTCCTGATGCTATGGCACAAGGTATGTTCCTCAAGGAACAGTTCCCAAACACATCCAAATAGAAATACTGAAAAACTCCAGCACTTGGACATACATGTTCCTAATAGGCTGATACAGCTACTCCATGAGGTGCATTTGGACAATAACAATGTTATGGTTTTGGATGGGATGTCTCTCTGGCCATTACTCTATGTAAAAAAAAACCACCAAGGCAAAATTTGACTTTAATTTCTACTGGGCTGCAGTTTGCCTTTATTACTTTTGACTAAGTTTTACACTGAAGAATACTGATGCTGTTCTTACACACTTCTTTAATCTTCCCAGAAGAAACTTACAAGGATTTGAAAGTCAAATAAAAATTTAACTTCCTAACAGAGGATAAACTCCATGTTATTTTTTCTATTCATTGTCAAGTTTTCTCTTTCTTCCCAATGTTGTAAAGGGAAGCCATTCTCCTTCCAAAACAGAGCTTGCAGATATTTGTTTATAATCTCCAATCCCCAGTACTGACTCCACGTGAGAGACATGACCAACCCTTATGAGAATTTCACTGGATTAATGGCTGTTCGCAACCATTGTATTAGACAATAAATGACATAACCTAACTTGTGGTTGTAAATATTCGTATGGCTTGTCCATGACAAGGTGCTGGCAGCGTGGGGAGTTCAGGGGAAAACACTCTGAGGGATGTTACCAGGGGTTGGCCAAAATGAATACCAACAATTCCAGATGGCTCCAATGGACCAAGCACAGGACACAGCAAAACTCCTCAACAAAGTGTGTGGTGCCACTCTAAAAACTGATTTAAGAAAGAGGGAAAAAATCCACCAGAGAAAAGGGGAAAATAAAAAGAGTGAGAAACAACAGAGGGAATATCAAGTCAGAGCAGGAGGAAGAGGAGGTGCTGCATGATGGAGTAGATCTCCTCACTACAGCTTGTGGAAGACTCATGCTGCTGCAGATGGATATTCCTGAAAAAAAGCTCAGCCCATGGGGACCCCACATGAGGAGAGAACAAAAGTGTGAGGAGGAAGGAGAAGCAGCTATAAAGTACTGTGTACTGGCTGTAACTTCTCTTGCTTGCCTGCACTGCTCAGGGATGAAAGAGGAATCTGAAATGAAGTTGACCTTGGGAGAGAGGGGAGGAAAGATTTTGTTTTAGTGTCTTCATTTCTTATTACTGAAATATATATTGACAAATATTATTCCCAAAGTACAGACTGTTTTGCCTGCAAAAGTAAATGAGAAACAAAGTCCCTGTCTTTTATCTTGAACCATGAGATTTCTCAAACTGTTTTCCCCCAATGTCATGCTGAAGAGGGGGATGAAGTGATCAGACAGGTAGGCATTTGGCTATGACCCAAAGCTACCACAGCACTGTCTTTCTGTTTTCCCTTTTTAGACTGTTCAGACTAATTCAATATTTTAATTCATTAAATGGTTACCTGCCAATCACTACAGCTATTTGTCTGAGAGTCAACATCAGACACCTATTACGTTAGCAAGGATACTGATGCAGTTGTTCTGAATAACATGAGCCGTACTGACTATGCCAAAGGCCAAACACTTTGCAGCATTTCACATCATTTGACAAAAATGTTCCTTTAATCATATGTTCAGCTTCCAAATCTGCCCTTGAAATGTTGATTCTGGGAAACTAAGTTTGTAATCTACATCAGAAGAGCTTGTGTAGCCTACCTCCCAGATCACTGCAAATACAAGTTGAATTTCACCCTCCAGAGAAACACAATAGATAATGCCAATATTTTTCTTCTTGACCTTTTATTCTATACTAACATGAAGATGCTTGCAGTTTTTGCTGCCGTATAAAGTTATTTGCGCAACTCCAACTTTTTTCCATAGGTTTTAAGTGAACCAGTAACCGACACTCAGTTTTGTGGCTTTCAATCTCATTGAATAGGACACTTTCAGAAGGAAACAATATTTTTGAGCTCTCCAAAAGAAATGCCAGTCTCTCAGGACTCAGTCCTGGAAAGACTTACATGCACAGGTAGGTTTACATGCAAAGGCTACCCATAGTGCATAAACAAGGGTAAATCTTTGCACTACAAGACCTCTTTAAGCAACTGGGAAAATACTCAGTGATTTTAAAATACCAGAGACTGGAGGTAAATTTGCCATCCACAGGTTTGAATATACTCACTATTCTAAGATAATTTTGTTTAATTCCTTTGCCTATATAGGGCATATGATTTTCTGACTTCATTATGGTTCCTTTTTTCCGGTTAAATTCTGTCTGTTTTGTTCCCTGGTTTTGCTATCCAAATGAGAAGAGGAAGGAGAAAGGAGACCTGCACTGCTTATTCTGTTGCTAGCATTTCTTTGTTGTGTCCATTTATGGTGGGAAGGTTCACTCTTTGTTTCAATTTCATTCACACAATTTTTTAGCAATTCTTTTCAGATAAACTACTTTACTATGAAAAGTCAGCAGAGAAAATTAATTACTATTGCTTTCCTCAGAAAAGAACATAAGCAGGGCTAAATCAGTTCTCACATAAGTTTAATCCACTCCAACATTGCCTGTGAATCACCAGTAACAGATGTTTAGAGTAAAACTAGGAATCAGTAAAGAAGAGCTTGACACTTTTCCCTAAAGATTCTTCCACTCAGCCCCCAGAAATCAGGATATTAAGAACCTGAGAAATACAGATGACAGTTAAAATTGTGGTTAGGTACCAGCCAATGATTTTATTGCTCCCTGACACTAAGTCTCAGAGCAGCTGTGGGAGCAGAGAGCAGTTATGCAGCCAACAGAAAAAAAATAATGTTGGTGCATACCTGGGAGTTCTTTCCTCTATTATACATTCATGCCATTCCTCACATGTAATATCATTTTCAGAGATATTGTGCTCATAGCAAAATGCAGTGCTGTTTATAGAATTCTCCATACAGTTTTTAAAGGAAAACAGATGCTGGGAACAAAGAAAGTGTGTATTGACTTTCAAGACTTCATTTTTACAGAAAACAGCTATCTGCAGTCTTCTGCTTATTACCACAGCCAAATCCTCTTTAGGATCATGTACTCCTTCATATATCAGAATATATACAAGTAAAATTTAGTCACTTGAAAACCAAAACAAAGTACCTTGGCCCTCTTTAAGTGCTTCTAAAGCATTTTCAATTACATTACTACTAAAACATTATTGTTAAAAACTGCAAGGAATGTGATTTAATCTACTAAGAAAATATTTGAACACTGTGATAAAATACTTTATAAGCCAAATAAAAAAGATGGAAAAAAACATAGATTATTATCTTACTTCAAATGGGAGCTCTGTTATTTCCATATTTCCAGACAAATCCAGTTTTTCTAGATTCTCACAATCACCCAGTTCTGGAGGAACTGACTTCAAATTATTGAAGCTCACATTGAGCACTTTGAGGTTTTTTAAGCGGCCTGTGAGGGTAAGATAATTCAAAAAAGAAGAGGAAAAAGAAAAATAAAAGGTATACTCAGTTAAGCAAAGAAAAAGCTCCTGATCGTGATGATGAGTAAGATTAATAAATGTTTTCTGCAGTGATCATTAACATTTTGATGGGCAATAATGCCCCTTAATCAGCAATGTTTTTGAAGAGATTTTGAAAGAGACAGCAAAGACTTTCAAATATCTTGTTTCTTCCAATGATGAGATACATCTTGACCTCAGCTGAAACTAGAGAAGTTGACTTTTGGCTTGGCCACTGTAGAAAATTTGCCTGTCAACTGAAACACACCTTAGCAACTTTTATACAACCTCTTCATTGGGAACAGTCACTCCTAAACTTATTACATCAAGAATTCCATCTTTAGTATCCTGCATTACATATTTTTGATTATATAATGAATGTGTGCATGTGTTTCATTATTTTCTTTATTGTGATTTATCATATCAATTGGCATAATTTAATGTCCATTATAATATTCTAGGCTGCATTTAGTAACAAAGTATTTTCTTTCTTCAAATTATAACACTACATAATTGTCAGCAAAATGAAGGTTAGAAACATAATTAAAGTGCAATATCCTGAAAAACAATGTAAGTTATACTATGTTATAAGTAAATAGGAAGAAATTTGAATATATCAAATGGCTGATGTGTTAGCAAAGAAATCATTAAATACATACAAAATGAGGACATTTTATGGAAAGGCCAGTTGTTGTATTACATGAATGATCATAGAATTGCAGAATCACAAATGGTTTCAGTTGGAAGGAACCTTCAAAAATCATCTAGTCCAAAGCCCTGTCCAACCTGATTGAATACTTCCCGTGATGAGTCATGCACAATTTCTCCAGGCATACTGTTCCAGTGTCACGTCACCTTCATCAGAAAAAATTTCTTATGTCCAGTTAACACATACTCTCTTTCCATTCAAAGCCACTGTCCCACGTCCTGTCAGTACAGGCACTGGCAAAAAGTCTCCCCCTACCTTTCTCATAAGTCTGCTTTATGTATTGAAAGGGAGTAATAAGGTGGCAATGGAACCTTCTCTTCTCCAGTCTAAATATGCCCAGCTGCCTCAGCTTTTCTTCAGAGAAGTGTTCCAGACCTCTGACAATCTTCACAGCCCTTCACTGAAGCCTTTCCAACAGGGTCATGTCTTTCTTGTACTGGAGGCCCCAGGACTGGATGAAGTATTCCAGGTGGAGCCTCACAGTGACACCCTCCCTTCAAACTACTGGTCACATTTCTTTTGATGCAACTCAGAATACTCATGGCTTTCTGGGTTGCAAATGCACATTGCCAGCTCATATTCAATTCTCATTCATCAGAATTCTCAAGTCCTTCTCTCGGGGGGGGGCGTTCTCAATCCATTCATCCCCCAGTCTGCATTGATATTGGAAATTGTTCCAGCACATGTGCAGGATCTTGTACTTTCCCTTGTTGACTTCCATTAAGTTCACATGAACCCACCTCTCAAGCTTGTCACGGTGATCCTGGATGGCATCCCTACCTGTAAGGATATCAACTGTATATACTCAGCTTGTTATCATCTGCAATATTCCCCTCCATTCATTTATATTCCTGTAGTATTCCCTTCTACCCAGTGACAGAGTACAGAATTCAGAAGAAAATGCAGAAGAAACATAAATGCAATTCAGCTGTTGGAAACTGGGAGTGAACAGTATCACCATCAACAGGCTCTCAAAGCAGACTAGATATTTCTAAAGCAAGACAAGACATACAGCAACCAAAAACTTAGATTAATCAGAGTCCCAGGTCTGGCCAGGAAAGGGCACATTTTTCCAGTAGCTGATAAAGGGCATGGCCAGGACCCAGAGGTTATTCTATACCACCTCACGTCATTGTCAGAAGTGGGAGAAAGATACTTTCTTCCAGGAAGAAGGAGTTCTGGTTCGGTCAAGTAACCATGGTGGAGGCAGCTATCTGATTTATTAATTTTCTATTATCAGGGTTTTTTTCTCTGTGAATGGCTTCTTTTCTTGTAACCTCTGTCATTAATATTGTGGTTGTTACTGTATATTTTATTGACTTATTGCTGTTTCTGGTAATTTTTTCTTCTCTCACTGTGTAGTCTTTGCCTTTTGTTCCTCCAAGTCTCCTCTTCAGGGTGCTGCAGGGAAAGGAGAAGGGGAAAGCCAGGGAACAAGATGGAGTGGTGCCTGGTTTCAAGAGTCTCAGGGGGGAACACTGAATTGGGGGATACCACTCCTAAATCACAACAATAAGTCTTCTATTTATAATCAATTTTTTTTAAAAGAATCTGGTGTTTCATTAGATTTGGTTGACATTGCAGAGTATGGCATGCCTGCAAGCCAGTGTCGTAACAGTGATCTTCCCCTTAAGACGTTAACACCTAGCTAAACTTCTTCCAAAGCAAATGTTGGCTTAGAGTTGTTCGCCTTTTGCAATCTGTGGAAATCCTTACCACAGGCTATTTGGTGCTTCCACAGCAAAGGACAAAGAAGAAGCATGTGGAGTAGTAAGTCCTACATTTTTTCCCTGAGAAATTTCTGTTGTCAGAGCCAGAGACATGCAGTTTGATGGCCAACACTAGCAGTCACCAGATCACACAGCGTTTTACATAAAACCCATCGTTTCTCTTGGACAGCAATATTGTCTTCAAATGATGACTGGAGCACCCAAATCATCTCATATGTGGCAGAGAAGGCATATATTGTGAGAACTCTGTTATATTAATTTCTACAGGTTACAACAAAAAAAAAGCATCCACCCATCTTCCTTCCAGTTTTAGCTCTGCCAGAAACTGAGATATGTTTCAAAATTCAGCTGTCCTATTAGGATGGTGACCTTGTTTTCCTTTACTGTAAGCTGCTATTTTAGTTAAAATAGAAGAAAAAAATTCTGTAAGACTACAACAGGCATTGTTTCGCCAATATACTACTACCTGACAAGGGTTATTGGGGTAATAAAACTAATTTAATGGTGTCAACATGTGAACTACCTTATTTCTATATGTTTAAACACCTAAAAAACATAGAATTTTAGTCTACTGATCCAGAAGCCTCACCAGGTTTAGTATCAGAATGTAGATGAAGATATTATATCACATGTTAAGTGTCATAACCATGAATTACCACTTCTTTGCAACAAAATAATCACTGAAACAGAAATGCCTTAAAACTAGAGAATCATAAAATCAAAATTTACTTCCTCAATCAATTTATCCTTTGTTAAAGGAGGGTAAATCCCATTGGAATGAAAAAAAAAAACCATTTATTCAATGGCCTTCAAATGTTTTGCCTGTTCTTTCAGCACTGGAATATTTTACTGGTTTTACCTGGGGCGGAGGCCATGCTTCTTATAGCAATTCATATGTTGTTATGTTTTGGATTTGTGACCAAAAAATGGTAATAACTGAACAGTGCTAAGACAGCAAAAAATCATGTTTTGTTTCTCACTCTACTGCCCTAGTTAGTCAGCTAGGAGTGGGCAAGAGGCTGAGATGGGACAGGGCTGAAACGCTGGATCCAAATTGACCAAAGGAATATGCTATAGCATGTAATGTCACATTCAGCAGTAAAAGCTGGAGACAGGGGAGGAATGGGAGGGAGTTTTCCAAGGTCCCTATTGCTTAGGGACAGAATATGGATCAATTTGTGGAGTCTGAGTGCTTCTATCGCTGGTTTGTTTACATCTTCTTCACTTACTAAACTGTCATATCCTTATGCATGAGTTTTCTCACTTTTACCTTTCCCTTTCTCTCCCCATCCTGCTGTGGGAGACTGGACTGTGGGGACCTGAGCAAGTTGTATGAGTCTTAGCTGCCTATGAGTGTTAACCCACACACACAACAGATGCAGTTGATAATTTTTTGGTCCTTGAAATTTCTACCTCTCAGTTCTATTAGTAGCTGCAGAACTAAATACTAATGGACTACCAGTGTTGGTACTAATGTGTTACCAACATGCTAGTCACAATCTTATCTAACTCTGGTCACCTCTGATGCATTAGAGACATGGAGCAGAACCATTTATGAAAAATAAATCACAAAAATGTAGCAACCTTTCTTGGTAGTGTGGTGGACTCAAGCACAGCTTCTCAGACTTTCACAGCATCTAATGCATATGTCGATGCTCCCAGTATGGTTTGCAGGCATGAGAAAAAAGATAAGTAGAAAATGCATCACATTTTTTCTTGTGACACATAATATCTCGCTAACATGACAGAAGGGCACTACAGATTCTACAGTCAATTTACAGTAATTGCTGCGACTAAGATTATGAAAATTACTGGGAAAAGCCATGAGTCTTGCAACAGAATTTAATTTCCATAACAAACTCAGGACAACATAGATGAATGGGATGAAACTTGCCAAGATCTGCCTGCAGGGAGCAATTTTTTCAAATTCTATAGGGGCTATTTTTCACCTCTGGGCTCTTTAGTGGATTTAGTTGTGCCACCTGACAAGTGAGAGGTAGTCAAGCATTAACATGCCCTCTAGGGCAACAAGACATGATAAGACTAACCAGGACCTCCCAGATAAAATCCTTACACAACCACATCACATAATCCCAGTTTGTTATTTATCATACTCCATTTTAAAAGTAGCTTATTTTTTACATTTGCTGTCATTATGCTCTTATAAGAAGTTACTGAGTTTCGTAATTTTCTTTATTTGGAATAATCTTCAGATTGCTAGCCTAAATTCATTTGTAGAAGTTTTATAACCATTCATTCTTTTGTTGAGTTCATCTTTAAATAGTCCTTTTCCTTCCCTAATGTTTACTTCTGATGTTTTTATGGGTAACAGACATCTCAGAATTAATTTTACTAGCCTGAATAAGCCATTTTTTCAAGTCTCTGCTGACAAAATAAGAATTGCCCTCCTTAAATGGTCCTAATAGACTTATTTTGCATCTGCTCTCATCTAAAATTACTGGATAGTACTCCTGTGACTGTTAGATTTGGAATTTCATTTCTTCAGTTTTTTGCATTTAATGATCTCTGACATGCTGCACAAAAACTGAATACTTGTCCTTGAGCTCTGCAACGGTGAATTTTACCTCTTTATTTTTTCAGAAGCCTATCTGCTCATCAGCCTTACCATATTTCCACCTGTTTTGCAGTGACAACACACAGACAAACTGTGTCAGAAAATTTCAGTAACCCTGTTCCTGAAAATTACTAAGTGATAAAGTCAAGACTGATCCTTGAGCAAATCCACAAATGACCTTCTTCATGACCAACACTTTCTCTTTCCAAATAACACATTTTTGCTTCTGATTTAACAAGTCTTTTGCTCATTTTTACAATTGTGGCATCAAAGTCCATTCTGTTAGAGTCAAACATTCATTTTCCATCGTTCTCTCTATCAAATACATCACGAAATACCAGGTAGATAAGGTCTACTACCTGAAGCTCAATCATCTTCTCAAAAGATAGAAACCAAATGAGTTGGGAACATTGCTTGCTTTTCCTTTACAAATTTTTTATTTCAACCTGGTTTCCATTCAGTACCACATCTCTAATTACTCCTTCCTCTAAAAAACTATTTATAAGTTTTACAACCAACAGTGTAGATAAGGATAGAGTTAGGCTATATGGACTACCAGAATGGTAATCCAGATTACAGAGTGAGATCTGCTAGGCTAACTTTGTCAGAGAGAGAGAGTACAAATGTGTGACTATAAAAAACATCCATGAAAACTAAAGATTCTCAAATCCTGTGTCTTGACTAAAGGAGCACAAAATTCTGGAGGAATGAATCCCAAAATAGTTTTCAAATACCATAGACATTGTCAGTTGGAAGAAGGGGAATAAGAAGGGTGGTAAAGCAGTATGCATGACTTTCACAACCCTGAAATCTGCATCTAGGGGTTTATTTACATCTTCTTAGTGCAGAAGTTCTCCACTGTCTTTGGTATGCTGCCCAGTCAACACCAGGCTTAATGCACACATAATACAGCCGTTGAGGAAGATTTAGGAGGGGAAGGAGGAGGTGACATCCCATCCATGACTACACAAAGGCAGAGCAGGATTTGACTTCCACACGGGTAACATATACATTCAAATAATATTCAAGCACAACCTCTGAATTAAAAGTAGTCATAGTAAAATCATTGCTGTTTCAACAGTGTTCTTAACTTAATGGCACTGAATTTTCATTTCTATAAAATATGTGAATTCTGGAACTAAACAGCTAATATCTCTGTGTTTTCCATGGAGAGGCAGTAAAAGCCAAAATGAAATCCATGGCCTCCCTGAAAATTTCACAATTAATTTTTTTTTTTTTCTCAGATGGGAGATGCAGTGTTATAGTTGTGTTTATTCACAGTTTAAATTTTTAATTAATTTTAAAAATCCTGAAGTGGAATTAAATTCTCTATTGTTTCTTATAAACAATGTAGCATTCTAATAATGGCAGTACAAATTCACTTTTTACCCAAGCATACATTAGTGGTCTTAACAACATGTCAGGGACAAAATAGATGAGGTTCCAGAATGCCTTCATTATCTAAGGATCCCATTTAGTGCAAATGTAGATCCACTTGTGCAAACTTGAGTAAAACACTAGGCAACTTTATATATTAATCTACAATCATAGAATCATTGAATTATGAAATGGCTTGGGTTGGAAGGGACCTTAAAGATCATCTAGTTCCAACCCCACTGCCAGCAAGGTCACATTTCACTAGACCAGGGTTCTCAAAGCCCCATCCGATCTGGCCTTGAACACTTCCAGGGATGGGTCATCCACAGTTAATCTGGGCAACATGTTTAATTGCCTCACCACCCTCATTAGTAAAGAATATCTAATATCTAAATTAAACCTACCTTCCTTAAGTTTATGGCCATTACTATATGTCCTTGTAAACAGTTCCTACCCAACTTTTTTATAGGCCTCCCTCAGGTACTGAAATGCCACAGTAAGCTCACCCAGAGCCTTCTTTCCTACAGGCTGGGCAAATCCATTTCTCTCAGCCTGTAATCATAAGAGATGTCCTCCATCCCTACAATCATCCTTGTGTCTCTTCTCTTCTATCACTTCAACAGGTCCAAGTCCCTCCTGTGCAGGGACCCCAGAGCTGGATGCAGGGTTCCAGGTGGGTCTCAGCAGAGCAGAGCAGAGGGACAGAATCCCCTCCCTCCCCTGCTGCCCACGCTGCTTTGGATGCAGCCCAGGACACATTTGGCTTTCTGGGCTGGGAGTGCCCATGGCTGGGTCATGTCCAGCCTCTCACCCACCAAACCCTTCTCCCCAGGGCTGCTCTCCATCTGTTCATTCCTCAGCATATGTTGATACCAGAGCGTGCCTCAACCCAGGCACAGCACCTTTTACTTGGTCTTGTTAAACCTCAGGATATTCACATGAGCCCATTCCTGCGCTTGTCCAGGTCCCTCTGTATGGCAGACAGGTTAATCTATCCTTCAAACAGGTCAAGTGCACCACTCAGTGGACATTGTCTGCAAATTTGCTGAGGGTGCACTCAAACCTACTGCCTAAATCATTGATGAAGACACTGAATAGCTCTGTTTCCAATACAGACTCCTGAGGCCCACCACTTCTGACAAATGTCCATCCAGACATTGAGTTCTTGACCAGTACTCTCTGGACGAGACCATCCAGCCAATTCCTCATCCACTGAACATTCCACATATCACATCCATATTTCTGCACTTTAGAGAGAAGGATCTTGTGCAGACCATGCCAAAGTCCTTACTAAAATCCAGACAGATGAGAAGTTAACCCTTCTCTTGTCCATGGATAAAGTCACCCCATTGTAGAAGGCCAACAAGTTGATCAGGAAGGACTTTTCCTTAGAGAAGCCATGCCGATTTTCTCAAACCACCCCCTGGTCTCTATGTGCTTTAGCATAGCTTTCAGAAGGATCTCTTCCATGATTTTCCCAGGGGCAGAGGTGATGCTGACAGAGCAGCAGATCTCAAGGTCCTCCTTTCCACCTTCTTTGAAAATGGCCACAGTTTCCCATCTTTTAGTCACCTGTGACTTTACTTGACTGCCATGGCTTTTCAAATGTCACAGAGTCGCTTGGTGGCTACATAAGGCAGTTCCCTCAAGCCTCCGGGATGCATCTCATCAGTTCCCATAGACACACCTATATTCAGGTTCCTCAGGTGGTCATAAACCTGATCTTTGCATGCAGTGCAAGTGATTTAACTTCCCCACTCCCTGCGCTCAGTTCCATCCACTCAGGAAGCGTGAGAAGAGAGTGTGCCGTTGAAAACTGAGTCAAAAATATCCTCATAAAAACAGTCAGCTTGCAACACTATTGTTTAATACTGCCTCTTCAAAGCATGGATATAAACAAAATTTTCCTCAGTTTCATACAAGACTGAATTCTTGGACAAATAACACTGAATAGTGAATAAATGACAAAGGTAATAGATGAGTTTGCTGTTCCTCAGAATAGGCATTTAAGCTGACAATATGTATTTTCTTCTTGGAAACTCACAAAACACAAAAATAAAATTGGGAATCATATTAATAGAAAAAGCTATTTTAGGTATCTAGAAGTCACTTAAATCTCTATTTCTAACAGTTTTTCCCTCTGAGATTTAGAAAATTGGATTAATTATATGCACAAATGAAATGTTATGCTGTGCAGTAGAAAAGAGATAAAAATTCCCTGTGATTTCTTATTAAAGTATGTCTCAAAGCAGTTATTTTTAATCCTAAATATTTGGAAAATAAAAAATGTGAGAGGACGCAGTACAAATATTTTATTAACAGCTCTTTGAGAAGTATAATGGATAATTTGTGGGACAAAAAAATCCCAGTGTAACATTACAGTTCCATCCCAGCACAAAGGCTTTGGGATCATATGAAACTTCACTTCACCTCCTATGTAAGTATGAGAATATATTTTTGGATAGTTTCAGTTATAACAATTAGTAATCTACTAGCACTACCTTATATATAGCAACTGCACTGCAGCCACATAGTCAAAGCCAGAGCTGTAATCTTGCTCAAAAGACAAATAAAATCCCCTGGCTACAACCTATTCACGATTTTTACTCTGTTATTCCTAGACAAACCACTTTAAAACCAACAACTCCATTCAGCAGTTTTCCTTTTTTTTTTTTAACATGATTCCCATTTAAATATTTACTATTACAGAAAAAGCATCAAATAAAAGTATTCTCAACTCTCTTCTGTTACAAATTTGTTCTTGTTCATGTACATATGTGACTATAAAAATGTAATATGATAATAGATTCAACTCTTCCTCTCTCTGATTCAGAGTGGAACATTATCTTCTAAATCTGGTAAAACAGGAATATATACTTCAATATTCCAGAAGTTCAGAAACTTCTACCGCAGCAATAATTTTTTTCATTGAAAATATTCTAATCACGTCATATTCTCTCATACCTTTACCTCTCATGAGAATCAAAAGTTGTCATAATATGGCTCACCAGGTTTATGCTCTGCCAGATGATTTGTTGATCAAAACTTGACTTCAATTCTGTCTGAAGATTAAAGACTCAACAAGACACGTCACTGCCAACATCAACTATCTGTCATTACTCTCAAGTACATTCTAGCTGTGATATTTACCTAGTTATTTCTGTTTTGTAAGCAGAAGACAAAATGATTAATACCTTAGCACTTAACCTTTCCAGACACCTTACCTCCTGATTTAACACTCAGTCGTCACTCTTTGCTTAGATAGAGCTCTGAAATCAAACCCACATCGATAACTTTCCTTGTGAAAATTTAGTAGGTAAGTTGACTTACATATAAGTATACTTAAAGTATGAAAGGTTTCATTTAGAAGCAGTATTCAAAAACTTTTAAATATCCAAGATCTTTCATAATATTGTCTTATGAAAATAATTAACATTTCTAATACACGATAATGTCCATCTCTGTATGCATATGTAGTACATGAAATAAAAGCCAGCTATTTGCAAGCATGTCCCCTTAAACATAAACAAAGAGATCATTACACAAACTGAGACAAAGCTCCTCTGTCATTTATGCCACAACAAAAGGGGCAGTTCCGCTGCCTTACTAATAGGTGGCCTATCAACATACAACATTCATCAAGACTGAGAAGCATCAGGAAGTTTTGGCAAAAAATATCGAACTGTTCAGTTACACGGTCTTGGAGTGTCTTTTTGTATTATTTCTTTTTAGAGTACATCAATGATTATGCATCATTTCCTGAATAGGCTAGAATTACTACTGTGATGTAGAATTATATATAAATTATACATACACATATATGCGTATAAGTAGCATCTATGGCTTAGCAAATTTGTTAATTTGGTTACTCAGTGTCTAACGTTCAAATCTATGTTTCCACAGAGGAGTGCTTATATTTAATGGATCTTGAAAAATACAATTTCTGAACAAAAGTTCACAAGTAAGAGGAGAATAGTGAGTGCTATAACACCGTATTTGAGGGAAACCCTACAACAAAGTATTTTCTAATATTCTCTGGCCCTTCCAAGCAAATATTTACATTAAAAAAGCAGCAAAAAAACATTGAAAGAATGAAATTATGGGTATAAGCCAACAGGATAAACATAATGGAGGGAAAGTGAATAAATGGGAATAACATAAAAGTTACTGATGAGCAGAAATCCCATCATTTTAATGCAATTGAAAGAACGGTGATTGCTACTAGAAACACTGAGACTTTTGTCCTTGTTTACCAAAAAAAGTCTAATACAGTCTCTACATTACCCTCTACTAGAACAATCTACTTGTCCCCTGGTCGTCAGGGGTGTTCCCAGGGCTCAGTGTTGAAGCCAGCCCTTTTGAATCTTTATCGTTCATCTGGATGTGGACATTGAGTGTGCCCTTAGCCACTTTGCGAACAACACTAAGCTGGGTAGGAGGATTGATCTACTAGAGGGTAGGAAAGATGATCAGAGTCATCTGGACCAACGGGCCAAGGGCAATTCTATGAGGTTCAATAACACAAAGAGCCAGGTCCTGTCCTTGGCTCACAACAGCCCCATACAGCACTGACAGGCTTGGAGAAAAGGAGCAGGAAAGATCCCTAGCAGAAAAGGGCCTGGGGGTGCTGGTTTAAAGCCAGTCAAACGTGATCCAGCAGTGTGCCCAAGTGGCCAAGAAGCCCAAAGGCATCCTGGCCTGTATCAAAAATAATGTGGCCAGCAGGACCAGGGAAGTTATTGTCCCACTGTACTCAGCATTGGTGAGACCACACCTCAAATCCTGTGTTTGGTTCTGTGCCCCTATGCTGGTTTTGTGCAGGACAGGGCTAAATTTTGCAGCAGCCAGGAGGGGGCATTGCTATTACCCAGAGGTTATTCTATACCACCTCACATCACTTTTCAAGGGTGGGAGAAGGGGTGCCTTCTGGTCAAGTAACTGTGGCTGGGTATCATTGCTTTGCTCTAGAACTGATGTCCTAGCTGTTTCCAGAAAATTGGTCTTATCTCAACCCATGATCTTTACCTTTTGTGTCTCAAATTTTCCTCCCCACACCATTGAAAGGGGAGGGAGAGAGGAAGATGGGAGTGAGTGAGCACCACAAAGTTTGGAGTCCTTCAGAACATTAAGTTAGGGAATACCATTTCTAATCATGACAGCCCCAGACACTGAGGTGCTGAAGTGTCCAGAAAAGGGCAACAGAGCTGGGGAACGGTCTGGAGCACAAATTTTATGAGTAGCAGCTGAAGGAGCTGGTGTTGTTTATCCTGGAGAAAAGGAAGGTGACCTTATTGGTCTCTCCAGCTGCCTGAAAGGAGGGTTTAGCAACATGACAGTCAGTCTCTTCTCAGGTGTGAAAAGTGGGAGAAGTGAAAGGATGAAAGGAAATTACCACAAGTTGCACAAGGGGAGCTCTAGATTGGATACTAGAGAAAAACTTCTTCACGGAAAGGTTGGCCAGACATTGGAACAGGCCACCAAATAACAGGTAGAGTTACCATCCTTGAAAACGCTAAAAAATAGTGTGTGCATGTGTCACTTAGGGACATGGTTTAGAGATGAACACAGCAGAGATAGGTTTATGGTTGGCCTCAATGATCTTACAGGCTGTTTCCAATCTCAGCAATTCTGTGATTCTCATATCTATGTTTGTGCCCTTATTGTGGAGACAGATTTTAGTAGCATTAATATTTCTTTCTTAGGGATCATTGTCATTAACAGTGCACAACATTAAAGAAAAACTTTTTCTGCCTCTACCTGCCCCAATTGTTAAGCAACAACTCCTTAAAACCCTCTGTTTAATGGTTTAGGGTAGCCTTTGGCAGGAAACAAGTAGCCGTTTCCCTTTCTTCCATGCTATTTCCCCTTTCTTCCAAACTACATTTTATAAGGTGATTGTCCATTAAACTCACTGACCTCTCTGAGTTCTGCAGTCAAAGTGCTGATAAAACAGTTAGTGCTCATTTTATGTCCATTATCTCCTGCTTGTGTCTTGTTTATGATCTGTTACTGTGTTTAGATGCCAGGCTGAAACTATAAAATATATCTCAATGTCTATGTAAAATGTTCTTTCTAAAATATAGAGCTAGTGAATAAATCAAAAGCATGAGTGTAACTTGACAAATAGAATACTAAAAGAGTAGAAAGTTCTAGCACAGATTTCTGTGTTTCAGGACGCTCTCCCTCTTCCTGTTTTTCTTAGTTAAACCTATGAGACCAAGCGAGTTGGAGGTTTTAGTCTTTCAGCTGTTATCTCTTAGTGTACATAAGGAATGGCAATCATGGGGATAGCTTAGGACTCCTGCATTTAAAATCAAAGGCTGAGGTATTAGTACACCTGGGTGCATGATTTTGACACTGACTAACCCACAATGGGCTCAGTTTCTTCAGCTCTCAAAGATGCCACCTGTTACAGCTATAGTTTTCCTTGTAAGAGCAGTAAATCCCTCTCAATACAATACAATCTGTCAAAAAAGCTTTTCTATTGTAAGATCCAAAAATACAGGAAAGCATTAAAATTATTGTTATGTAGCTTAAAATGGCAAGGGCCAAAGTATTTACGCATTAAGAATTTGTTTCTCTAAAGCCTGTAACATCAGGTTGGGTAGATTTAGATTAGATATTGGGAAGAAATTCTTCACCATAAGGGTGTAGAGGCACTGGCACAAGTTGCCCAGAAAAGCAGTAGAAGCACCATCCCCGGAAACATTCAAGGAAGGTTGGAAAAGGCTCTGACCAACATGATCTAATGAAAGGTGTCCCTGCCCATAGCGATGGGGTTGAAACTAGATGACTTTTAAGGTCCCTTCCAATCCAAATTATTCTATAAATCAATTACTCTATGATATATCTCTTTATCAAATTAAGATCATTACTGAACTCTTAAAAATATTTAAATGTAGATTTTTTGTGGGATTCTAACTTTGGTTCCTTTTGCCCACAATCTTGTGTTTCAATTCATCTTGTTTGAAGCTTAAAATTCTGTAATACTCCTATTTTTCTTAACCTGTACGGGTTATAAAACACCACCTGTTCCCAGAAACAACTCTCTTTCTACTTGAATACATGCAGTAACTGCCTTATAATCAGAAAACAAAAATGTGCTAACTTTTTCTCATGTTTGATCCATACTACATTCATGGTTTTCAACACAATTTGGCAAGTATAATTAAAGCCAGAGAGATATAAAAATGTGGTGGGGACTGTTCAGTGTAAACAAGGAAGACAGTTATCAGTAAATGAACAAGAATATCCATGGATGTTCATTTCTCCCCAATAGAGTAAAACAGCATGAATTTAAATCTCTGAATATCTTGGACCCACTCACCAATCTCTGCAGGAAGGTGGTTGATTTGATTTTTTGACAATTCCAGTACTCTCAGATCTTGAAACAGTGCAATGTAAGCTGGAATGGTTTGTATCAATGTATTGTACACATGCCATTCTTTTAGATAGATCTGTTCTTTCAGGGAATCTGGGAGTTCCTGTAAATGAAATAAGAACTGGTAAATAGAAAGCATGAAGTTGGAATTTTATTACTGGGAGGGAGAAAAATGCACTTTGCCTTAATTATCTTGATGTAGAACAGCAGCTTGCCAAAGCCTTACAGAAGCTGTCTGCTTTTGAAGAGCATTGCAGCCGTCTTCATCACATATTCATTTTTTTATCTCCTAATGCAATTATTTGCTCTAAAACAGAAACATATCTGAAGAACTCAATCTGTTTTGTGTCTCACATATTATTTCCTTTTTCCAGATGGAGGATTTTTTTAAAACACATTTCAGTGCTTTAATTCACACATCAAGATGTAGTAAAATGCAGCACAGAACGGAAGAGTGCACAGAGAATATCTCAATAGGGTTTGCTAAAAAAAAGAAAAGAAGGTGAGATTTTGTTCCAAATACCTGCCAATGTTTAAAAATTTGTTTTCCAAGAGAGAACAGAACAATTTCAGATAGTATACACACATATAACCTGGCTTAACTTCCTAAAATTTTACAGCAATATTCAAAAAATTTAGAGGATTTCTTCAGGAAGAATAAAATTGATTTTTAAATTAAAAAACAAAGTTGATTTTTAAATCAGTCCACACGTGCAAGTAATTCTTGATTTAGTCATGAAGAATCCTTTGCTTTCAAAACTCCAGTAATTTTGAAATTTCCTGTAATTTCTGAGAAATTTTCAAATTATTCTATTTAACAGAAGTCTTCAATGCACAAATAAAACTAAAATTTTAAAGACTTTGATTCTTAAAAAATTGCTTTAATGTATTGGTATTCACTTCAGATGTACATGTCTTTGTGTGACTTATGTGTCCAAATTCTTTGAACTGAAAGAGACAAAACACAATTCCAAAAGCTGAAGGTCAGATCATTTAAAATCCACTTTCTTAAGCATCACATAATTTACCAGTCTCTCCTAGGCTTTATAACACTGTGCACTCTAACACTGTGCACTGGGAACATGTGGAATAAATAATCTGGAAGAGGTTCTACCACTAACTTTGCTCTGTAAGAAGAGACATGAGAGTTTCAGCCTTTGACTTTTTTATAAATTTCAGATTTGTTTCTTGTGCATGAAGAATATGACACAGAAGGAATTACTGCTTTTATAAAATGGATATTGCCCTCTTCTTTTTTTTTCTTCTAGGTTTCATAGGTCTCCCAAGACATTTTTAAGAGTGATGCATTTGAATTTTTTTTTTTAATTAATGCTGAACTCCTGGATTAGCAATAGTGCTACTTCACTCTTAGTTAAATTAAAACATCTAACTCTAATTATACTGGACTATTGATCAGAAGATATTTTTTGGTCATCACTGCCTCTCATTTCAGTTCTTTTCAAATTTACGCATGCAGATAGAAAACATGTACTATGTTGTTCTCGCTTGCTACCTTCTCTTCCATATTTGATACAGATAATTTCATTTCTTACTTCATTTTCCAATTAGGTGTGTGTGTGTGTGTTGCATTGTGATCCATCTTTCGTATTTGTCAGTTTATGACAATTAAAAAATAAAATACCTCAAATGTCTCAGGGCTGATAGTGAGAAAGCTCTCCAACTTTGTGGAATTAGTTACTATTTCTCATTTTCAGTACTGCACATTTTTCTGCAGCAAAATAAAATAATAGAGGACAACAACAAATTCAACTAGTATTTTCTTTCCTACCTATAAAGAATGGAAAATTCAGCATGTAGGGGATAGCTGGAGTGTCATAGTTATCTCTATAGGGAAGACCCATGATTCAGAGAGAGAGATGATTAATCGTATTGGAGGGGAAAAGATGTCTATACTGGCACTATTTTCTGCTCTATTTCTCCACAGTGCAAGTCAGTCTTTGGCTTTCTATTGACCTACTGGTTTTTTGCACTTTATTGTCATAACACACCATCTCCAGCTCTTTGGTGGCAAATATAATCCTTTCCCCCCTGAAGCCAGCACCCATGCTGTTCACACTGAAGGGAGTACTCCTCAAAATTCTCCTTGATACATTGAAAACAGTGCAGCACACAAGGCTCTCTACCAGATCAAGATCAAACTCAATTACCATTTTAGAAAAATTAAGCCAAAATATGAAAAATATTTGTTTATTATTAATGCATAAAGATTTCTTTTAAATCTTTATGTCTGCATTAAGGCTAGTTTAGAGCACCAAGATATTCCTGTGCAGCAACAGAAATACATTTAGACATGACTTCAAAAGAATGGAAGTAGATTCCATTCTTCTACCAACTGCCAACATGTTTTTCTTTCTTGAGAATATTTCTTTATATTGTATAATCATATTTACAGTTTTCAAAAGCCAGCATGCAAATATTTTGCTACTATGTGATTTTTCAATACTTTCCATTTTAAAATGCATTTATATTTGTGTTGCTGAAACATAAATTGATGTGATATTTTGCTTCATTACAAACTAGATAGGGATGGGAACTGAAACGTCCACAAGCTTTACATTTGCTTTGCTCTCTGATTCTCTTGTGTTCTTTTGTAATCTTCTGCTGCCATGCTAAAGCTGGCAGCCTGCTGATAAATTGCTGCATGAAGACTGACACTTGGAGGATAGCCAGTCTTTTGCCTTTAACAGCAAAACAATACTTCAAACTTGTTTGATTTTTGGAAGAGAAAAAAAGATTTAAAATGAAATAAGTAACAAATGTACAACCACTGCTGATTATAATATTTCTAATTAGGAGAGACTTTACCTGCTAGACCTGAGCCTGAGCTAAAACTGTGATCAAAGCTCTAGGAAGTTTCAATTCAGTTTCTTTTCCAGCTCTATACTTTTATCTGTCTTGGGCCAAAATAAAATTTTGGATTCAAATCTCCCACTCTTTTAAAAAAAATTGAAGCTTGTTCCAGGCACTCCCTGCTGCAGGTCCCCAGCACAACATAGGCACTGTTCCCATGCCCCCACTGTTGTCCCAAAAAAACTGGGTGTTTTCTTTCACCCAGTGTGTAAGACCCCAATCCACACACAAGCATTCTTTGATTAATTTACAGTTCTGCACAAAAAAGGTTGCTGGGTGGCAAGCCCTAAACCTTAATTCTATCAACAAGTAGTTTATCCTTCTGACATCTGGACATCACTCCCCAACCACCGGCTGGCCGGTGGCATCCCAAGCGACTGAAAGCAGACAAGGCTGAGCTCAGCAGGGCCACAAGCACTGGGGCTGTGTGGGAGGGGATGGTTTGGGTCAGCTGGAGCCTCTGTGTGGAGAAAGCAGGGTCTGCTTTATGCCCAGCATGCCTGCTTCCAGCTGGGTCCACCCAGTGCCAGCAGGCTCTGCGCATCCCACCCCGCTGATGTAAGGGTGCCGGCGTGTGGCCCACTGTCACAGCAGCACATTCCAGGGCCCTTTGGCATGCAGGCATCTCATAGTGCCTACAGGCCACTGTTAAGCAGGGCCACCCTGACCAGGGGTTTCTTTAAAGAGCACTAAGAACTAGAGTGCCCAAATCCAGGAGAACGCTTCCCTCAGGAGGTAGCATCTGCCCTGGATGCCTCAGTGGCAGAGGTTGCCAAAGAGGCACAGGGTGAAGGACTGGGTGGATGGGACCGCCAACTCCTCTTCCTCCTCCTCCTCTTCATCTTCCTTCTCCTGCCCATAGGTGGGCCGCAGGCAGCCATAGGCAGCACTGCAGGCAGAGGAGTGCTGTGTGCCCCTCAAGAGATGGCCAAGGCAGCAGCTTCTTCTGACTTCACCAAGCAGGTGACAGCAGCAGAGGCAGAGAGGCAGGGAGCTGCTGCACACAGCCCCTGCTGCCCAGCCCCTAGCTCCTCACCAAGCCCTCTGGAAGCCCACACCTTCAGTGGGCAATGGGCAGGGGCAGCAGCAGGGGCAGTCCTGGAAGTGCCAGAGACCAAGAAAAAGGCCTTGATGGAGAAGGGGGAAGTCTTGAAACTCTACAGCCTCATGCCAGTGCAGAATCCCTCTAAAATCCCAGAAGATAAGAGGTTAATGTGTATGTCTCAAACAGCAATATACGGTTGGATGGCTGTGGATCCAACCAAGTATTTTGGTAATAAAAGACAAGAATTTTTGATAGCAACGAAGGATTTTTGGTAGTTACATGCTGTGGGAAAGAACAGGGTATAGCTGGAGAAGGCAGCCACAGAGTAGGCTGTGCTGGCCCAAGCAGAGCAGTGCTTTTCTAGGACAAACCTCCTTGTTGTAGCTCCCACAGATAAGCACAGCGCAGTACTACCTAAGCACAGGAGCAGGCCAAGACGTGGCCTTGGACTGTTGGGGATTATCAAGGCCACCCAAAACCCCCAAAGGCCTCCAACCTGTTTCCACAAATGTCTGAAAGAATGGACTGTGCATGATGACAAGTTTGCACAGCAAATGAGAAACTTGCCTTCAGGGCAGGAAAACCTCCCTATAAAAAGTACCCCCAGTCAAGTCCAGGAGGAATTTCCCACATGATATAAGACGCACAGGAAAAGGAGCTAATTGTTTCCACTCGCTCCTTACAACTCTTCTGTTTGGCCAGTAAAGAAATCTAAACAGAAAATGGTTATTGACCATGCATTATGGAAAATTAAATGCTAATACTGCACCTTTAACAGAAGCAATGCCTAACATTGCTGAGTTCATTGCCGTAATACAGGAAGCTCATCCAAGTTTAGCTTGGAAAGAGCTCTCTGGTTCCATTTCAGGAGAGCCACTGGAATTGTTTTTCTTTCACATGGGAGGAGATAAAATACACTTTTACCAAATACTACAGGGCAGGGATAGGAGGACTCCTCCATGGCAGCACTTTTTACCCTAGCCCAAGAGTTATCTACAGTTCCAGTAGATGGGGGGATAAGGACTTACCAATATATTGATGATGTATTCATTGGGGGTCCAGACACAGATAAAGTGGGAAATATTCAAAACTATATTATTGAGCACCTTGAAGTGTAGGGTTACACATCCCAGGGGATAAAATTCAGTGCCCTGTTTCAGAGAAAAAATCTTGGGAAGGGAGGTGCTGTTAGTGTCCCTGCTGAGACCTTAACCTCACTGTACAAGTTACCATGCCACAAATTAAAAAGGACCAAGGCCATCTGAGAAGCTCTGCCCATAGCCTATTGTCTCTGCACTTCTATCCCAATATGGCACCCTTTGACAAAGCACTGAGGGATGTTACCACCCCCAAGTATACACCCCACAAGCCTAATTTGGGACATCTTCACCCTGTGCCTTGACATTGGGCCCAGTTCCTGGAAATCAAAGTGCACTGGGCCCATATCCAACAGGCAGTGTTTGTGGAATCCCTCACACCCACTACCTGTTAAAGGCTATTTTGCTCCCATCCTCTCCCTAAATATGTTTGATAGACTATAATGACACCTAGATTTGCAAGATGAGGAACCGTCTTGTAGCATTTGGACTGGCTTTGAGATTTAAGATAATTTTTACACCTGATATTGTTATTAGACCACATCAAGGGCAAGAGAAAACATCACGTGGCAAGTGCATACATCAAGCAATTGGATAAAGTATGCCTCTGGAGAAATAAAATTGCAAGTCCAATAAGTATCAAAACAGACTTTACAAAATCAATTACTTAAAGAACAGGATGTATGTGGAATGTTAAATTTAACCAATACAGAATGTTGTATTACCATTCATTATGTCTCTACTTCCGTTAAGGATGCATGAGCTGAGATGAAAGAAATAACTGGCTAAACTGCACAATTGTTTCAATCCATAAAGCCGAATGACTGATTTAATGGTTGGAGCCCCAGCTCCTGATTGATGTCTACACTCTGATCATTAGAACTCGCAGGGTGGGGCTCATGGTTACTGCAATTTGAGATGATGTTGTTAACCGGATTTATTTTCTAAATGATTGGAATGGCAATTTTTATATATATGATTTTTTGCATTATCTCTTCTGCTTCATCTTTTTTTTCTCCCTCTGTTTGATATTTTCACAACACCACTATGGATGAAGACAATGCTCAAAGACTATGACCACCAATCGAAATGTAATTAACAAGGTAGTGTAAGAAAAAGGTTAATAACATTTGCAGCATATACTTTAAACAAGCACTCAGTGGTAGCTGTCTTCTGCTTGTACCATCTCCTCCATCTCTATATCTCTCTCTCCTTCCTCCCCACCTTTTTCTTTTTTCTGCATAGGCTTAATACAGTTGATATACAAAGTAAAATTGGTGTTCTTGAACCAGAATTTGGTCTCATTTGCACCTTCAATTGGACAGCTGACTTTAATATCAAATTGCAACAGTAATTAACTAATAACACTCCAGCTCCTGACCAGCTGGTGTTCAGAAGCAAAGAGGGGGATTACATCCCGACAGTACCACCAGGAATTTAGGGTCACAGGTTAGTGGTGAATCTGGCAGTGTTAGGTTAATGGCTGGACTCAATGATCTCAGATGTCTTTTCAAACCTTACTGATTCTATGA
>WEKY01018425.1:69646-88070 GCA_013390045.1 Picathartes gymnocephalus | reverse complement strand
CAGAAACAAACACCCCAAAGGAACCAAACACTCAGAAACAAACACCCCAAAGACACCAAACACTCAAAAGCTCCTTCAGAGAGGAGCCACGGTGCTTGTTCCTCCAGAGAGGCGGAACGAGGGGAGCCGCGAAGCGCTGCAATTACATCTTGTAAGGCGAGGGCTGTCACGCTCAGAGGCAGCCCTGGAACTGCTGCTGCTGCACAGCTGAACGTGTCAGCCCTGGGACTCCGTGTTCTCATCCTGCCTAATTATTAATATGTTCCTTTGACAATGAGGTGTTGTTCTTGGCGGAAAATTTCCCGTGTCGCGCTCGGATTCTTTTTTTTTTTTTTTTTTCCTGGCTGTTTCTCAGCTTGTGGATTTTTTTGTGTTTTCTCTGTTTTCTTGGCTTGGGCAGAGCAGAGCCTGAGGGGTGTTTTTGTCACATCCCTGGAAGTGGACAAGGCTGGGTTGGACGGGGCTTGGATCAACCTGGGACAGTCAAGGTGTCCCTGCCCGTGGCACTGGATGAGCTTCAAGGTCCCTCCAACCAATTCCGTGATTTTGTGATTCCCTGAGCATTCCAAGGTGCCAGGAGAGTACCAAAGTCAGGAGAGCATCGTGCTGGTGCTGATTATTTGGGAATATCCCATCACCAAGCCCTCCTGAAGGTGGATGCTGCCCCAGGGATGGGCTTTGTGCCGTTGCCTGGGGATCCGGAGGGGGAAAAATGCCTTTTTAAGTTTAAAACTTCACCTGAGCAGGGACCAGGAACTGCTGGGGCTCTGCCAAAGGTGGTCCCACACATCCCAAGGCTGGTGAAGAGTCTGATCTCTTCAGGATTGCAGCACAAATTCACATCCAAAGGTCTCCTGGGGGTTCCCAGATGGAAAACTGGGCTGGAAAAGCACCTCCCTTCAGCCCCCATCTGCCCCAGAGCTGAAGGTTGGACCTGCCACCAGCATCATGCTGAACTTCAGGAGAGAGCCACTAAAAAAAACCCAAAATTGTCCCATTTTAGGACTTTCTCTTAAGGGAAATCAAAAACCTGCCAGACTCGGAACATTAATTAAGACACACAGCAGGGAGAGAGGGGGAGAAGGAAGGAGGGGAGCACCCATTCAGGAATTATCTGCTCCACAAGGCAGCGTTCATGGATTCCACACACATCCATCATTTTTGGGGAGGGGAAAAGGAAGAAATTAAATCCAACCCCGCAGGAAGTTTGTCCTCTGCCACGGATTTAATTTCCAAACTTGCATCAGGCAAAGATTAACCTTGCTGAAGGGCACCAGCGGAGCGGGCAGGAAGGTACAAATTAACCCCTGCTATGAGTTTCTTCAGGAGGAAACACTGAGCAGGATTAAATATGTATTGTATCTAAATACTTCTTCCCCACCTGCCCCATTTCCTCTCCTGATCTGCATTTCAGGCTCCTTCCACCAAAGCCCGTTTGCCCAGCAAGAGTGCAAGGGTTTGTTTTCCCTCCAGGGTGAGGAGGAAGCTTTGAGGAATAATTCATTTGCCACCTTGATTTTTCCCTTCCCTCCCCTCCCCAAGATTGATACCGTGGCACTTGGAGGGGAGAAAATCAAGTTGTGCTGATCTATGACCAGTCACTATTCATTCTCATAGAACCTCATGTGCAATTTTCTTCAGCATCCTCAGAATTAAAATCCCTTTGCAATCACTCCAGCTGGCTGAAAATGTGCCATTTCCCTGCCTCCCCTCCTCAGCTGTCTTTTCCCTCTGCTCAGGGCAGGCCGTTATCAATGATGGGATTCTGCTTTACATTCAGATGCTTGTGGGGTTTTTTTGGACCATAAATAATGTCCCTGTGCAGCTCAGGCAGAATCATTCTGAGGGTTGGGGTTTCTTTTTTTTTCCCCCCTTTTCTTATTCCTTTTCCTTCTCTCTTTCCCTTTCTATCTTTCTTTCTCCAGCTCTTGCAAGGGGTGATAAATTCATCGTTTCTTCCCCCGTGGCAATGGCCGACGTGCAATACGGAGCCCATTCCTTCACACCTGGGATTTAGGCTCGGGGGTGACCCTGCAAACAACAAAAAAAAAACCCCTTTTCAGTGGATCCTGGGCTTCCTGGGAGGAACAAACCAGCCTGGAACAGAAGATGGCTCAGCACTTTAATCCTAGAAAGCAGCAGAAGGGCCCAGCGTCCCTCAGTTGTCCCCAGCTGGGGACAGCCTGGTCCATGCTGGGGGTATTGTTGGAGCAGAAGGAGGAGAAAGCTGCTTTTTGCAGAGATTAACATGTTTTCCATGGATATGCCTCCTTGATGGGATGATGGGAGTTGGGATGGTGTGGCAGTGCCCTCTGGATCCTGCCCCAGCCACCTGCAGCAGAGGAGAAGTGACAGCAATGCCAAACATTTATTTTTAGGGGTTTGGTTTTTTTTTTTTTTTGTCTGATTAGAAACAGAAAAACATCTGAAAGCAGATGAACCATCATCCCACCAGGTCCTTGCACCTCTTGGTTGCCCTCTCCATGATCTGGGTAATCTCTCCCTAGGCTCTCCAGGGACATCTCCAGGTCACCAGTTCTGCCTGCCGACCTTGGTTTGCTGAGATAAAGTGGCCTCGGGGAGAGGAAATGGCCTCGAGTCATGCCAGGGGTGGGTTAGACTGGAAATTAGGAAAGGTTTCTTCACTGAAATTGCTGGAAAAGCCTGCCCAGAGAAGTGGTGGAAGGGTTTAAAATACATAAGGATGTATTACACTTGGGGACAGGGTTTGGTGCTGGCCTGGGCAGAGCTGGGTTAAAGGTTGGCTTTGATGAGTTTTGAGGCCTTTCCCAGCCTTAATGATCCTGTGATTGCCTGGCCTGAACCCTGGATTAGCCCAAACCCATCCTGGAGCTGCAGTGAGGGGACACGGCCGGTTCCAGGGGCAGGGAATGGTTTGTGTCACTGCTTTGGAGCTCTGGGACAGATCCCAGGTGGCTCCAGCTGGGTGAGGGGGGTCAGGACCCCCTAAATCAGCCCAGGCATCTCTCCAGAGCTGGTGGAGTGAGATCATGGAGGAGACTCCCTTCATCCTCCTCTTCCTGCTGCCCAGGGATGGGGAGAACTCCCAAGCTCCATCAGGACGGATTTTCCAATCCTTTTGGGGATCCCTCCCTTTAATTTCCAGTACAAACAGCCCTTCGTGGCTTAAATTGTGGCTTTAAAAACCCACCTGAAAACACCTGTGCCGTTCCCCACTCGAAAAGGCTTGGCTGGGGCTCATCCAGCGCCCTCCGCGCTGCTGAATTCCTGATTATTTTTTTTCACCAGGCCCGAGATTTCGCGTTGCTTTGTCTCTCATTTTGCGGGGTTAATGGGATTGGCGAGCACGGAGAGGAGCTGCCGGAGGAACCGCGCAAAGCCGCGTCTGGAATCCCAGCTTCACCCACGGCCTGATTAAGATCGAGATGTCTCATTACAGGCATATTTCCAGCTGGATTTCACTGCAGCTTCTGTGATTTCTCCCTTTCTCCTCCTCCCCTTCCCAACGTTATTATTTTATCCCCCCCCCCCATATAATTAACTGCTTTTCGCTGGGAGGGGGGGAAAGAGTTTGCTTGAACACGTGTTGCACTGAGCAACATCCTCAATTTAAATGGAAATTCTATCAATAACAAATGTTCTCTCGCTCTCTCCTCACCCGGGGAAGGGCTTGGAAATATCATTTAGAGATTAAAAAAAAAAAAAACCCTCCAGAGCTCAGAGCCAGCACGAGAAGGAGCCCAGTCCTCTGGCAGGGGCCAATTGCAGATAATAAAGTGCCCGTTTGTTGCAGCTGAGATGGTGTAAATGAGCTGGGGGAAAGAGGAGTTCAGGAATTGAGGCTGAAAAATCAAATGGAGGGCGAGGGGAAGTGGGAATCCCTCTATGGAGTGGCTGTGATGGTTTATTGCAGCAGCTTTGGGCTGGAAATAGGGGCAGGGAAAGGGAGACAGGAGCTCCTGGAACAGCTCCTGGAGGGAATTTTGCCTGATCCAGTCAAGGAGTTTAAGGTGGATAAAGGGACCAAAGGCATGGCTGGGTCCCAATCTGTCTCCCTCTCCAAGTCCTGTTCTCTTTTCCCATATTTAATTTATTATTTCAAGCCTGGCTTCTTGGGGCAGAGAGTTTACTGTGTCAGGCAATGCTGGGAATTCCCTGTAACCCATGGAAAAACCTAAACATAACCGACACTGCTAAACTAAATGGGGTTAAAATACATTTGTCCCTTTTCTCCAGGGAGAAAACCTATGAAAAAAATACTCAGTTTTTCTGTCATCACCCAAAATTCCAGAAATCTTCAGAAATGACTCTTTTCTGGTTGAGAAACTTTTCCAAACGAGAAACTCTGCCAGGTGTCCATACTGTTAAAAAGCCATTTGCTCCTAAAAGAGATGTTTTGAGGGGAATTTTTTCAGCTGGCTGTGAAAATAAATCACTGAGAATTGCTGCCTTAGACAGGTGAGATTTACAGGGGCTGGGCAGGTGATTTATAGGGGCTGAGAGGAAGATGCTTTTTGATTGCAGTCCATGAAGCAAGTCCTGGGCTCCTCCCCAGCTGGAGTTGCAACCATTGCAGGGGGTGAGGATCAGATCCATGGATTTCCTTGCAGGATGCAGGGTTTTATTTGGATCAGGCTCTTTTGGGGGATGTTGGGGTGCAGGGAGAGGCAGCCAGGCACCTCCAACCCCAAATTCCCTGCTGTGATGGGGCTCTTGCTGCTCCCCTCTGTTTTCCAGAGCCAGAATTCCAGGAGCAGAGGTAAATCCCATCCCGGGTGTGCATTAATGGACCAGGATTCCTCGGGATGGCTGAGGCTGGGTGGGATAAAGGTCTTTTCCTGTTTCTATTGTGTTTATTTGTTAATGGAAGCTCTGCTGTCCCGGTGCTCCCAGCCCAAGCCACATCTCGCCTGCTCCTGCTGCAGGGCAGGTTTCTCCTCTGAGGTGGTGCTCAGAGGCTCCAGCTGCTCCAAAAATGGGGGGAAAAAAATTAAAAGTTCCCACTCCCTGCCCAGCTTTGGGGTGTAGCTGCTTTTCTAAATCCGTCGTGCTTCGTTTGTCAGGGAGATGGATGCGCTGCCCATATGTTTAAATACCACAGAACTGCAGCCTTGCAAATATCTGCTCGCCCGGGAGGAATCATTCCACTTGACAGGCAATCAAGGCAAAGTCAGTGTTTTTTTCCTCATCATCACCAGCTCTGGGAGACTCTGGAGAAGAAGTTTCTACATCCTTCTCCCTGTGTGGGGTCTCACCATTTGCTGCTGCCAGGGTCAGAGCAGTTTTGTTTTTACAAAACCCATCACCTTCCTCCAAAATAACCCAGGCAGGGCCTTCCCCCTCTCCGTGCCATAAATCACGGCAGGAAAAATGAGATGTAGGAGCTTTCCAAGCCCCAGCAAGGCAGGGATGGTGCTGGATTCATCAATCCCACGGCGTGGCTGGAGTGGAAGCTTTGCCCTTTACGAGCAGCGTTGCATTTCAGGAGACATTTCCGAGCCTGTGGCAATGAGAGGAGGGAGGAGAAATGGAACATAATCACCCTCAGGGTCTGCCTGGCCTGAGTTTCTGCAGGAAAAGCTTCAAGAGCCACTTGTGTGAAGTAAAAGGCATCAAGGAGTAAAGGGATCAATTTTATCCAGAGTGATTTTTCTCTGGGGCTGAGGGACGGATCCCCTCTGGGCCAGTGCACACCCTTGGTTAATAAATGGAGTTTTCAGCATGAAATACTGGGGGAGAAAAGGGCATCTTCATCACTGGAGTTTGCAGAGAGGGAAGGAGCAGCACTTCCCAAGGAGCACGAGAGTGGTGAAAGCTCTTCAACACCTTGAGCTCCTGTGTAGCATCCGCTGATATTTTATTTTTGGCACCTATCAAGCGTCTATTATCCCTGCCGAGACTTTATCCTGTTGTGTTTGCGTGTGGAAGAATAAAATCCACCAAATAATGAAGAAATGCTGGTGATAAAAGAAATTAAAATGCAGATTCTCCTGGGCCTGGAGCTGCACAGGGGTGGATTGTCCCACAGACAGGAGCCCCGGGGATTTGGGAGGATTTCTGCTACCCAAAGGGTTTTTCAGAGGAATATATTCCAAAATTAATGACTGGGAGAACCTCACCCTTCAGGGCAGCCCTTTCCACTGATCCCAAGGAGTGCTGTGATTTTTCCAGGGCGAAGGAACGAGGGAAGGTTAACGTGCTATTAAAAACTCCATTAATATGTTAACGATGGAGAAACTCCTGCTAAAACTCCTTTCCAACCCATCACCTGTTCCCCTGTGTGCACCTACCCCGGCCTGGGGCTAAATGACTTTTTATAGGATCAGGGAATGTCTCGGAAAGGACCTTAAAGCTCATCCGTGGGTTAGGAGACACCTTCCACTTCCCCAGGGTGCTCCCACCTGTCCTTGGACACTCCCAGGGATGGGGCAGCCCCAATTTTTGTGCTCTCCTCAAGATTTCTGGGAGAATTTTCTCCGGTTGGAGTTTCCAGTGATGGATCCATGCAAGGCCTGAGAGCAGCCCACCTTCCAACCACGTGGAGAATTTTCCTTCCGAGGACCACACAAGGACCACGCTCGGTTTTCCCGAGCTGGCAGCAGCGTTGGTGGTAATGTGATTTTTTAAAAGGCAAATAAAAGGTAAATAAACGGTAAATAAAAGGTAAATAAAAGGTAAATAAACAAAGTGCCTGCTCTGAGCCTGAGCTCCTGACCTGAGAGTTTGCTGCTCAGAGAATTCTGCAAATGCCAGCTGGGTGTTGATAAATCAAGCAGTGGCACAAATTCCTGTCCTGGAGCCGGCAGAGCTGTGGCTCTGTAAATCACTGTGTACAGAGCCTTTATTGGGGACAATAAATCACAAAGCTCTCACCTCTATTTTTTTTTTTTTTTCCTTCTTTTCCCTTTAATTATTAAAGGCCACAGTGAGAAGGAAAACGGCTCGAACCCTTTGTAAAATCCGTGGGTTTGGGAGTGTGTCTGGAGGGTTTGGAGAGTGGGAGACAGATGGGAGAGGTGCCTCAGACCTCCTGTGTGTGAGTGAGTTTTTTCCTCTCTGAAGCTGAACTTTTGATTTACAAAAATAGCCTGTCTCGGTTTTAAAATCGAGGAGACTCCACCACAAACATGGGAGAACTGCTGCTGTTGTTATTCATCTCCTGCCTCAAAAATATCATTTTAATTCCCTGTCAGGAACGAAAGAAACCAAGGATTGATTAGGAGGAGACCCTCAAATTCTGCTGTTGGGAAATTCACATCGTGTGCTGCACAGAACAAAAGAAACTCAGGGGTTTTTTGTTCTTTCATGGGGCCTCTTTCCAAATTGGAGTGAATGAGATGATGATAAGGAGATAAGAAGAGGATATTGAAAGAAGAGTGGAAATTGTTTTAGGAATAGATCTCAGGGGGGAAGGCAGTTAGAGAAATTAAGCCAATTAGGCTCGATAGGGGTTGTTTTTCCCTTTCCTGAAGAAGCTCTCCGAGGTGGATAATGAAGGCCAGGACAGATGTAAGGATTTGCATTTCTGGCTGGGGAGCCTGGAGTTTTAATTAGTCCCAGGGTCTTTCTGCAGGGCCACGCTGACAGCCAAGGGTGTGCTGACCTTTTCCTTCCTTTTTTTCCCTTTTCTTTCCTTTTCTTTCCCTTTCCCTCGCCTTCATTCCAGCCCTGCTCATCCCAGGGGCTGTGACATCCCAGCCCCGTGCTCCCAGCTGGGGCAAAGGCAAAGTGAGAGCCACAAACGCCAACAGCACGGCCAACACATCCTGCAGGAGTGAGGAGAGGTGATTCCACCTGGGAATTCCTTCCTGGGCATCCCTGGAGTGAGGCACAGGGAGCTGGGGGTGGGCAAGGGGACGGAGGGACAAGGGGACAGAGGGACAGGGGTTTTGGGGTCTGCTGGGGTGGGAATCTTCCTCCTGTTTGATGGGACAGAGGGACAAGGGGACAGAGGGACAAGGGGACAGAGGGACAAGGGGACAGAGGTTTTGGGGTCTGCTGGGGTGGGAATCTTCCTCTTGTTTGCTCAGCTTGGCACAAAATCCACGGGGACACCCCAGAGTGCTGCAGGAAGTGTCCCCCTGCTCCCCTGCCACCCCCTGTGCTCCGCCCGCAGGCAAACATTGATTTCTCCATTCCCTCTCCTGCCTTTTCAGCGCTTCCCTGTCATCTCCAGCTCCTTTTAAGAAAACTGCCATGAGACTCCTTCTTAAGGAATTCGGAGGAAAGCAAAGGCACCTTTAAAGTGCCGATGATTTCAACACCTCGTCTCGCACTGCTCGAGCACGTTGCCCAAGAGCTCTTTGAAATACCAGCACCGATCGTGAAAAGTTCAATTTCCTGCTTGTGCCACACCCCTGGCTGGTGGCTGAGCTGTGTCTGCCACCGCAGCACCTTCCCAGCGGGGAAAAACCTGAACCCCCGGGAGAGAACAGAGATTTTCTGTTCCCAGGGCACTGCTGCAGCTCCGTGGGGATGGAAGTGAGACTGGATTTTCGTCTCAGGACAGCAGGGGGGCTCGAAATGCCTTTGTGAAGGTTGATCTTTGAAGGGTTGGCTGCGAGCAGAGTGAGATCCAGGGAAGCTCCTGCTGTCTGATAAAACACTGAGGAGAAACTCAGTCCCACACTCGCTCTCCTTGGCACAAGGAACTTCCAGTCAAGTGTGATAAAAGAGGGGGAAAAAAGAACATTTTTTAAAGTGATTTACTTTAACGACTGAGTGCAGCTGAGGTTCTGCCCAGGATTTGCTTTGATTTGGGAACGGAGCTGGTTTTCCAGAGGGAAATGAACTTAAGTGCAGCTGGCCCAGCTCATTGTCACCCTCAGCATCACCTCCAGCTCCTTTCCCAGGATCCAGGGGGACAGGAGGAGCTGCAGACAGTGCTCCTGTTCCTCCCAAACTTCCTCAGGGACAAAGCTTTCCCATCTCCAGGAGAAATTCACTCTGAATGATGCCCTGGATTTTAACTTTGATATTTCCCAACCCTGCAGTGCTCAGGATGTGACTCTGCAGGGTTTTGCAGCCTGGGAGCTGCTGCTCTCTCACGTTCACAGTGACACAACAAAGCCTCTCCAAGGCTGCTCTCCAAGGACACCCAGACTGTCCTGGGCCCAAAATGTGCAACCCAACACCTTGAGAAGGGGGGCTGAGCTGGGGAAATGCCATCATGAGCTAAAGTTTGAACTGGGGAATTGATGCGGAGATGCAAATGGCCCAAAGCTCTAAAGGGGTGAAGAACTCGTGACTCGGGGTCCATGCTGGGCTCCATGGTGAGAGCAGCCTCTGGCTCCCCAGGCTGTTCCTTTGGAGGCCTTTCCAATAAATATCCACCTTTAGTCCCTCATTCCTGTCCTGTCTCTGTCTCTAGGGAGCCACTGGAGGCATCACCAGAGGCGCACACAGGTTTGTGCGTGTGCAGAACAGCCCGGGCTGCTCAGCACACCGCTCCTCTCCGGGGTTTATGGATGCTCTGTGATTATTTGCAGCTCTGTGAGAGGGGAGTTATCAGTCTCATCCCCTTTGTAACCACGTCTGCATCGGCACTGGGCTGGAGTAAATCAGCCAGGCTCACCCTGCCAAGCCTCTGCTGTTCCACCAGGGTAAAACCCACAGAAAGGAGAGCAGAATCGGGTCCAAAGCTGGCAGCAAATGGACTGAAAGCCAGTTTAATGGATGTGTGCTGCAGCTTAATGGATACGTACAGCTCGTGTTCTATTGCTGGGCTTTGGGAGAGTAGCAAGCCTTTAATTGACTTTGATAGAAGAGGGGCTCCTTAGCGCTGCAGTGGAGGGCAAAAGCGATCATTAATATAATTAAGGCATTTACTTCCAGCATGTGCTTGTTCTTTCTTACTGTAACTCCTGCCTGGCAAGCTCCTGGCTGCAGGATGACCTTGGAGCCGGGCTGCTCCTCGCTTTGCTGTGGGAAACGGGGGGATGTTTCAGCCCTGCTGTGCACAGCAGCCCGAGGATGCTGCAGCCACGGGGCTGTTGTGCTTTTACCCCGAGCTCAATCAGCACCCCAGGGGTGGTTTGGAGGCTCAGGGACTGCCAGCTGCTGTCCCTGCCCCGGGTGCCCCACACGAGCCATTGGCACACAGCTGAACAGGGCATCCCTCACCTGCCCGGGCCCTGAGCTGAGCTAGGAGCTGCTCTCAGCCTCAAACCTGGCCCCTCTCTGCTCCCCAGGGTGTTTCCTTTCCCTGTGTCCTTGCTGGGAGCTGCAGGGGTGGGGTGGGCAGGGGCTGCCAAGGAAAAAATCCGCGGCTCCTTCTCCTCCTGCAGAAAATCCAGGGCTCCTCTTTCTTCAGAAAATCTGGGGCTCCTTCTCCTTCTTCAGAAAATTCGGGGCTCCTTCTCCTCCTGCAGAGCCCCGGGGCTGGGGAGGTTGGATTTGCTCAGACAAGGAGCTGGGAATTCCTGCCTGGGGGGGATCCATCGAGCTCTGGAGTCAGGGAATGCTGTCCCCAGCTTTTCCAGGATTCAGCCTTGGAAAAGCCACCTCATTTCTGTCCTCTCCAACAGCAGGTGCTGGGACAGGGACAGGAGGTGACACAGCCCAGCTCAGCTGATCGGGGAGAGGTGGCTCCTGTCCTTCCCAGATATTTCATGGCACTTTTCCCAGGAGCAGATGACACCACCACGGTGGCAGCTCCTTTTCCCAGATGGCTCCTGTCACTCCCAACGGGCACCTCTGAGCAGAGAAACTCTTCTGCTGTGGCTGCTCCAAAACCCCCCGAATTCCTCTTCTTCGGCTTCCTCTCCCTAAAANTCGGCTTCCTCTCGCAAAAAAAAAAAAAAAAAAAAAAAAAAAAAAAAAAAAAAAAACCGAAATGAAAATGAGTGCATAAACACAGGACAATTATCACTCAATTAATTCCTCTCCTGTCACCATAACACTCTGCTTGACCTTATTCACAGTTACTTGATCTCCAGCTCTTTAATATTTCAGTTGACCTTTCGGGCTGCAGAGATGCTGCTTCTGCTTCTCCCTGGCGTTCCAGAGCCAACCTGTGCATCCAGTGGCCCCTGGCTCATTTATCATTCCATTTCAGGTGTCAGCAGAGCCATTATTCAAATGACTGGCCGCACATGCAATCAATCTTTAATGAAACAATAATTGCACCTTCCCCTCTGCCAGATCTCTGCCTTTCTTCGAGGTATCTTGTATATTAATTATTGAAAACAAGGGTGTTTTACCAGCAATAAGTTGTGTTTCATCAATCAAGAGAATTTTAGCTGGGAGATTTATGACCTTTGGTTTCGCAGAGGAGCAGGAAAACAGCGGCTCCCGTTGCTCTTGGTCTCACCTTGTGATTCCTGTAGGTTTTTTGCACGTTGTCGGAAGCAGAAGTCTGGGATCAAGGGGCTGCTGGCAAGAAAGAGGTGACAAATCTATAAGGGGAGTGTCCCTGTGCAAAACACCCCTGCTCTGGAAGAGGTGATGCTGTGACAAAATAAAGGAAAAGCCCCAGAAAAATCAATTTATAAAGAATTCAAATTTGCATTATACCCCAAATTGGAGAGGGTTAATTCAGAGACACTTGGCACTAAACCAGGCTTCCTCCAGGTGAGGTTCCTCTTTGGTTTTGCCCCATAAAAACCCAGCAGCTGCTGGATTCGTGTCCTTTTGCAAGCTGAGAAGGCTCAGGGAGCCAGATGCAGGTAAGCCAGGAGGTTTAGTGCTGGCAGCATTTGGAAAACAGAGGGGGGAAAAAGAATAAAATAAAAGGCTGAGCAAGGTTTAGGCTTTAAGAAGTTAATTAGAATAATGGGGTTGGCATTTTTTTTTTTTTTTATGAACCTGAACAATTTCTGTGAATTTATAGACTTCAAAGTACTCTCTGACTGGAGAAAATTCCTGAGGATTGAAGTGGCTGCACCACTGCTCGGTTTGGGGGTAAATTGCTCAGTGATGGAGCAACATTTTCACCGGTGGAAGTGGGGAGTGTGGCAAGTGCTGCTCTAGGTCCTGGTGGAGCCCAGAAATAGCCCAGAAACAGCAGCAGAGCCCTGCTCCTTCTAGAGCAACAGAGGAGTCGATGCTGAGAAAGTTGCTCTCAGGAGCCTCTATTTTCCCAGCACAGCCTTATCTCATCTGTGTGGGTTTTCTCACCTTGTTTGCAGCCCTCAGCAGCGATTTTAATGCGCGATTTGTTGGTTTGGGGGGTTTTTTTGGGTTTTTTTTTCCCTTTTCTTTCTTCCTGAAATCACCATCAGCCTTGTTGGAGGAGGGCACAGCAGCAGCCTGGGACCCTGAGCTGTTTGCAGCTCTATCCCAGCGGAGGAGGGAGAGGAAAATGAACCCTGCTATTTATGCAGCGACTCTAACGATGGTGGGGAGAGGTAAATATGTGAACGGAGAGCTCTGTTTGCCTCTGCTGTGCCGAGGCAGCGTCTGGGGGAGAGATCGCTGCTGTTGTTAAGTTTCCCTCCCGTCGTTATTGACTTTTTGTGCTGCACTGAGGCAGCTCTGGCTTCCCACCCCTGAATGGGATGGATAAAGGGGTGGATAGAGGGGTGGATAGAGGGGTGGATAGAGGGATGGATAGAGGGGTGGATAGAGGGGTGGATAGAGGGGTGGATAAAGGGATGGATAGAGGGGTGGATAAAGGGATAGATAAAGGGATGGATAGAGGGGTGGATAAAGGGATGGATAGAGGGATGGATAGAGGGGTGGGTAGAGGGATGGGTAGAGGGGTGGATAAAGGGATGGATAGAGGGGTGGATAAAGGGATGGATAGAGGGATGGATAGAGGGATGGATAAAGGGATGGATAGAGGGGTGGATAAAGGGATGGATAGAGGGATGGATAAAGGGATGAATAGAGGAATGGATAAAGGGATGGATAAAGCAGCCCCTGGAGCAGGGAAAGCTTCGTGCAAGGGCTGGATTGAGGGATGGGTTTTTTTTTTTTCCTCAAAATTGTTTTCATGCAATTCCTGCTCTCTCCTGCCCTGGCTGAAGGTTTCCCCTTGTGTTCACTCTCCAGGATAAAGCAGGAATTGAGGAACAACCCCAGCAGGGAGGGTGCTGAGAGCAGCACAATTACACCTTTTCCTCTAGGAATCCCCATTTCACTCCTTCTCCTCAAATCCCCAGGAGAGCTCCTCACCTCTCCTTTCTTACCCACCCGGCCAGGGTGAATGAACTGAGGATTTTCCTTATTCTTCCTAAACTTGGAGAGGGGTCACTCTCCCAAGGAGAGATCCCAGGCTGGGCCACCTCCATTCCAAGGTGTTTCCAGCCCTGCTCCAGCCTCAGCTGTGGGGAATTTTCTCAGAGCAAAGCTCCAGGTGGGAAAGGAAAAAAAAAAATTCAACCCTTCTGCTGGCACAGGATTAGTTAGTGCAAGGCTAAATCCCACTAATTTAAAAGCCTGGATTGCAGGGTGATAAACGGCCCAGCTTCCTGTATTGTTTGATAATGAATTGTTTGAATCCTGTTGTATTAAGGGGTGGAAAAAACAGCACGATGCAAGAGGAATGCCCTTTTCCTTCTGGGCACACTGAGCTCCATTTGTTGGGAAAGGATTTATGGTTTTCATCATAATTTAATTCTAAAACATATCACTTAATTAAAGGGATTTATTAAAATCCTCTGGCAGTGCCTTTTTCCGATTAGCCCAGGACTCAGACCCTGAATGTCAGGGAGAAAATTCATCAATTGATTTGTTGAACTGCACAGGTCTCACCCCCCTCCCTGCTCTGGCTGAGTCAGGGTGGAAGAAAGAAATCCACAGTCAAAAACGTAAAAATCTCCAGGATGGATTGGTTTGCTGATTCCATCCATTCTTCCCTCCCCCTCTCCCCGGGCCTGGTTTCTGGAGGCTCTGTTAATGAGCAGATTGATATTGATGCTGGAGCTGGGAGCTGCCAGAGCCCTCCAGGAGCTGGGATGTTCCTGATGTTTCCCCTCACAGCCTCTGCTTTTGGCCCATGGGAGCCCTTTTCTCCTGGGGTGACCGAATTTCCCTGATTTTTCAGCTCCCAGGAAAAGCCCACAGGGAAGATTTTTCCAGGAATCCTCCTGGATGGATGCAAGTGGTCCCTGCCCTCCCTTCGGTGGGACCTTGGGCTCTGTATCGATAAACCTGAATATCCTGCAGAAGCTTTCTGACATGGATTGCTCTGTGAAACGCCCCAAAATCTGGGATCTTCTGGGGTTTTATGGGATAAATGCTCTGCTTCCTGCTGGTCACCAACACCACGTTTCTTCTGCCCAGGCTGCTGATGCACATCAAACCCTGGCTGCTCTGTGGTGCTTTTCCTGCTTAAAGCCACCCAAAATTGAGGGCTTGTCTTCTGAGGTGGAGAAATGGGGATAAAAAATTCCCTTTCCCTGATGTTTCCCATGACAACCTCTGGTTTCCATCAATGGGAGCCCTTTTCTCCTGGGATGACCGAATTTCCCTGATTTTCAGCTCCCAGGAAAAGCCCACCCAGCTGAGCAGGGCTGGGGAGGGCGCTCACAGCTCCCACAGCTTTGGGAGCTGCAGCAAACTGCTTTTGGGGGAATTTTTCTCCAAAAAGGCCCCTCAGAGGTGTTTTTTCCAAAGCTTTCCCCTCTCCCACCTTCCCTCTCGAGCAGGGGGTGAAGGTTGCCAGAGCAGCACTTCATTTCCAATACAAAATGGGAGTAAAAAATTGTCCTCAGGCCTGTGAAGCCCTGTCAGAGACTGATTTGAAATACAGTGCCCCAAGTCCCTCTTTTCTTTTCTTTTCTTTTCTTTTCTTTTCTTTTCTTTTCTTTTCTTTTCTTTTCTTTTCTTTTCTTTTCTTTTCTTTTCTTTTCTTTTCTTTTCTTTTCTTTTCTTTTCTTTTCGTATTTAATTAAGGTCTTTCATTCACCATTTATTCCTGCATTCCCCCCATCTCTGGTAATTTATGAAGGGAGAGGGAAATCAGGTTTCTGACAAAGATGCTGCTAAGTGTTTTCTGAAGGTAACAGATTCTTCTGGCACTCTCTGTTGAAGATCTCCTTAACCCTTTTTTTCCTAAATGACACAAGCACTTTCTATTTGCTTTTTACTAAAGGGAGTCCTGCCAAATTTATTAGAAATAAAGGATGTTCTTTACCCCCTTGTGCCAAAGTCTCCCTGCTGCTCCTGACATCAGTGCCCAGTTCTTTTGAGGGATAAAAAACTGTATTTTATTAACTTTTTTGGACAAAAAATGAAAACCAGCGAGGAAGAGACAACTGTGGAGAGGATCTGGAGCCTTTCAAGCCATCCCTGCCAGCAGGGAGGCTTTGGGGTTTTCACAACAACTCCCTACAACTGTTCCTGGGCACGATCCTGCTTTTCCACGGGCTTGGACCCGGATCCAGGACCTGCCCTGGCCTCCCTGGAGCTGCAGCAGAGCCATGGTGTCCCAGAGCTGCCTTCCAGAGCCCTCCTGCTGCTCTCCTCCCTTCCAACAATCCATTATTTTAGGGATTCAGTCTCAAGTGAGTAGCTGGCCCTCCTCCTGGATCGCAGGGGCTTTGCAGGAATAAATAGAAGCTTCTACTGCGGGCTCGTGGGTACTGCAGTCTTCATCCCAAGCTTCCCTGCCAGCCCTTATCAACTATCTGAGCCTCCACCAGGCAGGAAAAGCTCCGTGCCCTGATGCCAGGTGTTGCTGGTGCCCAGCCTGGGGGCTCAGAGCCAAAATCCTGGGTCCCCCCTTTGCTGCTGGGGACAAGCAGGAATTCTCTCCTTTGTGTGACCAGCACAGCTCCACACCAAGCTCCGCTCCAGGACTTTTCCAGCATCACCACAGCTGGGCCTCGTTGTTGATGGGAGGATAACGGGAATGAGGGAAGATGGGAGGAGATCTCTCCCCCCCGTGGGCACGAGGAGGAGAAAATGCTCTTCCCTCTCCTTGTTTAACCTCCTGCTGCTTTTGGCTCTGCCCAGGCTCCTGTCGTGCACAGGGAGCACAGCTGGGGAGGAGAGAACAGGGGGATGCATCCTTGGGCAGGAATAACTTATTTATTTCGAGATTTGAAAGGTGTGTTGGCTCCGTGGTGGGGCTGGATGCACGCTGGGTGGTGAGGAGGAAAAGCTGCTGTTTTCTGGTTGGGTTTTAGAAACAAGGTTAAAATGGTGAAGAGGGAATGTTTACAGCGTAAGGGTTTAGTAAACAAGGCTGGAAATACAAACTTGTGGTTCTGCAGCGTTGCCGCAAAGCCCGGCTCAAATTGAGATGGAATTAAGTCAAATTTATGACTTCTGGGAGCCTCTGCTCAGCCCAGCTGAGCTGGAGCTGCAGCTCCCCTTCCTGAGCTCTCCTGCTGCTCCCAGCTTGGCAGCTCAGCTGAAAGTCTCGAGAGAAGCCGTGAAAAGGAAAAAAAAAAAAAGGCCATTTGTGTAATTTATGATGAGCTGCATGGATTTGGTGGCCAGGCTCAACTTCCCCTCTATCTCTGCAGATTGTCCTGCAGGGCTGGGCTGGGCCGAGCACGGAGCTTTTATGGCTGAATGTACCTGTTCAGGAGATGAATAAAGGCCATTTTCTCCCCTGCTGTCAGGCAGGCTCCTTTCACCAGCGAGTTTTTTGCCCATTTTCTTCTGACACTTAAGAAGAGCTTTAGCAGGCAGAAACCGTGTAGTGCATTTGCTGAAATAAGCTCCTGCTCAGTAAAGCCTGGTGCTAAGGAAGCACTTAAAGCAAGACAGATGTTTACATGAATTTTGGAGCAAAATGCTCCCAGATCCCCAGCCAAGCTCTGTCTCACAATAAAGCACTGAAATTCCCCACTTTGGGCAGGTGCTTACGTCTCACTTTATGGAATTCAGTTTCCCTGCGGTTGTGCCGTGACATTTTCCCCCTGTTGTTAACGTGCTCTACAATTTACCCACCCCAAAGGCTCATTTTGGGGGAGGAAACTGAATTTCGCCCTGGTTACCTGTCCTGTGCTTTGCTTTTTGGTGTCCTTGGAGCATCCTTGGACCTGTCATTGATCAGAGGCAGGGATGTGCTGGGAGGGATGGGGGACGAGCCAGGGCGGGTGAGGGGCTCTGTGCTTTCCCTGGCACTGGGGTTTGTTCCCAGCAGCGATGGATGGAGGGAAAAAGCTGGAATAAAAGGGCAGCAGGAGCATTTTCCTTCCCTCAGCACCCTGTTGGACAGCCTGGCTGCTGCTTGAGCTGTGGCAGGAGTGGATTAACCCCAGGAAAGGGGTGAGCTGAACCGCAGCGTGCCACAGGGAGCCCTTAAGGAGCTGTTGTGTGCAGGGTAAAGATGATTTAGGGCCTGGAGCATCTCTGACAAGGAAATGCTGAGGGATCCAGGGCTGTTCAGCCTCAAGAGGGGCCTCATCCCTGTCTGTCCCTGCCTGCAGAGCTCACTGGGTTTAATTGAGCTCAGACTCTCATTGATTCCCTTTTTCCCTTTTTTTTTTTTTTTTTTGTAGCTCATTACCCAGCAAGTCATTTTAATTAACACCATCTAATACGGGTTGAGACGTATTTTGCAAATGTCAGCACTCCTTTTTTTTTAATTTTTTTTTTTTTCCCTCTTTCCCCTCAGGCTGAGCTTGGAAAGTTCTGAGCTCCAAAGTGAAATGATTCCAGTTGATTTAGCAGTGGTAAAGCAAGTCGTTAGCAAAGTGCTTCACGAAGCCATAAATGTCCTTTCTGAGTCCTTTATGGGCTTCTTGGGGAAAATCTGTTTGTCACAGAGGGTTTTGCACTGCCCTGCTCCTCACCAGGGCAGGAAATGGGTCAGGGAAGATGTGGAGCTCGTTTTGGTGGGGGGGGTGGGACAATCCTCCCAAAAAAAGGGGCAAGAGAGATCCTGCTGCTCCATGGCCCCTTATCCTGCTCAGCTCCCAGCTGAGCAAACTCCTCCTGAGACCCCAGAGACCCCTCCAGTGTGAGATCAGCCCCCAGCAGGAGCGAGGCCAGCTCCCATCAAACCCTCCGGGAACCAAACAAAGCTCCTGGAAAAGCTCTCCATGATTTCAGCGGTGTCTGACAAAGCTCCAGGAACGACCTGAGCCAGCCTAACCATTAAATGCTCTCTGCTGAGCGGGGCACCAGCACTTTGGAGGGACAGGAGGCGTTTGCTGCTCCCATCAAAAAGCCCATTTGCACCTCCACCTGTGCTCTGCAGTGCCAGGCTCACCTCAGCCGAGGCAGCAGCTCCCATTCTGCTCCCCCTGCTCGCGGATGTGCCCTGGAGCTTTTGGGAGTTCATCCATCCGGGATTTGCAGCCAGGCTGGCAGCGCAGCGGCTCGCTGGGCTGGGGGCAGAGCTGGGCACGGCCCCATCGGGTGGCACAGGGATGAACCCACCCTCTGAGCCAGGCCAGGCGTGGCTGGCACAGCTCTGCAGGCCTGGAGATTGGGAGATTGGGGTAGGTTGGAATTTTGGCACCTTCAGGAGGTCGAGGGGGATCTGCTGGGAAAGGCTTTTCCGTGCTCAGCAAAATTTGCTTTTTTTTTTTTTTTTTTT
>WEKY01018425.1:45964-69638 GCA_013390045.1 Picathartes gymnocephalus | reverse complement strand
TTTTTTTTTTTTTTTTTGCTTATTTATCCTTATTTTGTTTATTTATCCACATTTTGTTTATTTATCAAATTAATGGAAACGAATACATTTGCTGGTTTATTATTTATTTTGATTTCTTTTATTTCTTTATTAAACAAGGAAGAGATACCCAAGAGAGGGTTTTTTCCTGTGGTGGGGAATTACACCCAAGTGACCCACTTGGAGCCTCAGTGGGCACAGTGCAGTCACATGAAACCCACCCCTGGGTGGCACGAACCCCACTTGGCACGGAGGGTGAAGGGAGCTGCTCCTGGAGGTGCTGGAGCTGGGAATTCTGTGCCACCAGTTGATTCAGCCATGCTGAGCCAGGTCGAGAAAGAAGGCAGGCTCCAAAAATGGAATTAAATAATTATTCTCACTTTCTTTGACTCCGGGAAGATCCTATTAGAGCAAGGAGCCTGGATTACTGGCTGCCTGGCATTTTCCTCTGAGCCTGTCTCCAGATTGGATTTAGCTCTTTTATCTCCTAATCCCCAGAGCTTTTTAATGTACAAAGTAATGGCATCCAAAGGCAAATTTAATTTTGACAAGTAATCTGACTTCCTTTCCTTTTCTGGAGCCGGCTTTTAATCCTGTTTGCTGTCTGAAGCTGCATTATATGGATGTATTTCAAATCCTCCCCGCTCCCAGATCTTTGAAAGAAGGAGAAGAACAAGGGGAACGGCAAGTCTGGGAGCGAGGAACAGTTCCTTATCAAACATTTTATTGCTGCCAGTTTTATTAACCCTTCATCTTGGCTCCGTGCTGCCTTCTTTGGCTCCATTGGAAGAGCTGGAATCGCTCAAGGAATGGGAATTTTGGGGTCTCTCCAGCTCTGCTCTTTGTGGTGGCAGGTTGGGGGTGGGCCATGGGTGCAGAGAGCTGTGACCCCCCCTCTGCCACCAGCACACCCCAGGATGCTGCACTGGGCATCAGGCAATGCCAAAAAATCCCTAAACCCAGATCCCAGGGAAAGGAGGGGTAATGGAGCTTGAAAATTCCTGACGTCAGCAGGAAAAACAGAAATTGATGCTGTTGTTCCATTTCTCAGGTGCCAGAGGAGCAGCAATCTCCTGAACTGATCACTGACTGTTTCCAACACCTCACCCTGTGCTCTCGTCCAGATTCAGCCCAGCACGGAGCTTCCTGCTGATTTGAAAATCTCAGTTGTAAATCGGGTCTTGTCCTCCTGAAAAAAACCTGTCTTTATTGCCTGGAACTGTTGTCCCAAAGAGCCATAAACTGCAGAATGTCCCTGTCCCTCTGCAGCCTCAGCTGATGGGTCATTATTCCAGCACAGCAACACCAAACCCAAACGTGCACCAAAAAGGTGCAGCTGGAAAATGAAATTTGTTTCTGCCTCATTCCAGCCTGGTTTAAGCAAAAACACCTCAGCTAAAGCAGGGGTTGGGTGTAAATGCAGAGATTTACAAATGTCAGCCTGAAAATAAGGAGAATTTGGGATGGGGAGGGATTGGTTTCCATGGCGAGGTCAGAGGGAACTCAGTGGAACAAAGGGGTGGGGGCTTGTCCTAGGGCAGGGCAGGAGATTCTGGGCAGGACAGGAGATTCCTGGGAAAGGGCAGGAGATTCTGGGGCAGGGCAGGAGATTCCTGGGAAAGGGCAGGAGATTCCTGGGAAAGGGCAGGAGATTCTGGGGCAGGACAGGAGATTCCTGGAGATTCTGGGCAGGACAGGGGATTCTGGGGCAGGACAGGAGATTCNCATTCCAGCCTGGTTTAAGCAAAAACACCTCAGCTAAAGCAGGGGTTGGGTGTAAATGCAGAGATTTACAAATGTCAGCCTGAAAATAAGGAGAATTTGGGATGGGGAGGGATTGGTTTCCATGGCGAGGTCAGAGGGAACTCAGTGGAACAAAGGGGTGGGGGCTTGTCCTAGGGCAGGGCAGGAGATTCTGGGCAGGACAGGAGATTCTGGGGAAGGACAGGAGATTCCTGGAGATTCTGGGCAGGACAGGAGATTCTGGGGCAGGACAGGAGATTCTTGGGGAAGGACAGGAGATTCTGGGGCAGGACAGGAGATCCTTGGGGAAGGACAGGAGATTCCTGGGAAAGGACAAGGAGATTCCTGGGGCAGGACAGGAGATTCCTGGGGCAGGACAGGAGATTCTGGGGAAAGGACAGGAGATGCTTGGGGAAGGACAGGAGATTCTGGGGCAGGGCAGGAGATTCCTGGGAAAGGGCAGGAGATTCCTGGGCAGATGTCGTGTCCTGCTCTGGCTGGGATATCTGACACCTCCCCAGCTGTTAAATAACCCACGGAGTGGCCCAGAACCAGCCAGCCCCGATGCCTGTGAGGGAAAGGGGATTATCCAGGGATGGAATGGCAAAGCCAGGAATTTTTCAGCGCAGGGCTGTGAAGAGGAGAGGTCGTTGCCTCTCGGGACAGATGGAGAGGAAAGGGAGACAGCAGGAAAAACCCACAATTCCAGCCAAGCCATATGCCCAGTTACCCAGGCTCTTTCCCTGTCATATTAAAGCAATATCAGCACATTCTGTGGAGCTGAGAAACCCCTCGCAGGGCTGGGATTTCATCCTGTGCAGTCTGCAGGGTGAGTGACACACCAGGACACGTCCCTGGGAGTCCGGGAGCCGCTGACAGACGGCAGAGCCTGTCCCCATCATCCCAGCACTGCAGGGAACGTTCACAGCAACCTGGCTCTCTCTGCCTCCTCCTTGCCTCTTTTTAATTTTTTTTTTTTTTTTTTAATAACTAAAAATATTCCAGTTTGCCTTCTGTGAGTGCCTCCAAAGGCAGGCTGGGGCCGGCCTTTACAAATTCCCACGGGAATCTCTCGGGAGCAGCGGGAGCCTCTGAAGGAGCAATATTTGGATGGGAAACTTATGTCCCCCAAGCTGGCGGGTCCCAGCACTGACACACATTTCCTTGTAGCTGCAGAGCTCCCTGGAGAAAGGCTGGAAAGAGCCTCCTGCCTTCTCCTCCCTCTCCCCCCTCGCAGTTCTTGAACAACTGGCTGTGATTTCCACGGTTCATTAATGCGGTGGTGACACTGCCACAGCCATTCCCAAACAAGCCAGGAGGTTTCTATTTGACCCGGGCCCTCTGCTCGCTGCAGATGCCCCAGAGGATTGGAAAAACAGTGATTTGAAGTGATTGCATTGGATGAGGACATTACTCAGTGCAAATACAACTGGATGCAAGCATTTAATATTTAAAAAGCACGGCTACCGCCGTGCCTTCGAGGCAGTGAAAACAACAGTTTAGCTCCCTCCGTGGCCTTGGCTCTTTATTCTCCCCGAGGACAGGGAAGGGAACCAGGCCCAGTGTCAGGCTGGGGAAGTTTTGGCAGGTGGCTTGGCTGGGATTGCTCTGAAATGACCTTGAGGGCTGCTCAGGTGCCACCTTGGGGACAGGCACCCCGGGCAGGGTGGCAGCAGAGCTTTGGCTGCTGCCCCTTCCCCTGGCAGTGCAGAGAGGCTGAGATGCTCCCAGGCAGCTTTCTGCCAGCAAGAAATCAGGCCCAGGGATAAACCATAAAGGGAATTATTTGTCCCCCTCAGGCTGGATTATTCCTGCTCCGTTTGGGTCGTTGGGGAGCGAGGGGAAGAGGAGAAGGAGAGGGTTTGAAGTGATGATTGCACAATAAACGGCAGCAGCTCCCAGCCAAACACCCACAAAGGTTGGCTTTGATGAGGGACACAACCTTCCCCTTCCTGCCTTAACTCCATCCCTGCCCCTTTCCAGGCAGGCAAGGAAAAGTCAGGGAGCTGGAGCAGCAAAAACACAAATCCTGGGACAGCAGGGAGGGAGGGAGGGATGCCCTGGGAGTGAGGAGATTCCCGGAGCTCCCTCCCTGCCCTGGGGCCCAGCAGGCTCAGGGATGGGGAGGGAGTGAAAAAAATCCTGTACAAACAGCAGGAACACCCAAGGGAATGGTGAGAATATTCCCAGATTCTCCTGGGCCAAAGATTGCCCAGCACACCTCGGGTGGCTCTGAGGAAATGTTTCCCTCTGCAAAGTTCATTAAAAGAGGCTCCCAAAAGCACCAGGTGAGGGACAGATCCTTTAGGGACACAAACAGGTCTGGTTACACCTGTTCTGATGTTTTCTTTGCCTTTTTCACCCCGAATGAGAGCTGGACCCCATCAATTTGAATCCCCCAAAAGCCAGAACAGGTTTCTTTGCCTCCTACTCCCACATTAATCTTTCCTACACCCCTAAATCCTTTAGTGATCCACACAGCTCTTCCCATCTGGGCATCTCCCAGTTATTTCCACTCAAAAATCATCATTCCAGTTTGTCTTTGTGGCTCCCCAGGCTGCAGGAACCATCGCTGGCTGCTTTGGCAGGCAGGAATTCCTGGGGCAGCAAGGACAAGCAGCTCCACCCCCAGGAACCCTGGCACCACCCAAACTGGAGAGGGATTTTAAGGTTATTCCCTAAAAAAAACCCAAACCCCTAGGAGCTGCATTGAGAGACCCAAGTGAACAGCTCCAGCCTTTGAGCACCTCTGGGTGCAGCCTGCTTGTGCACACCAAGGGATTTTCAGCAGGGGCTTGGGATGGCAAAAAGCTTCTCTGAGTCGGTGTCTCCGCGAGGAAATGAGATGGGAAAAGTGCAGACAGCTGTCCCTGCTTCCCCCTGCAGCCCTGGGAGGACGGGAACAGCAGGAGAAAGGCAGATCCTGGTGGGTCTCCACTTGGGAAGCTCAGGGATTATCCCCAGCAGCTTTTGGCTGGCTCTGAAAGGCAGCACCGAACCCATTGAAAAAGGGCTGGAGACACTGGAACGCTTCTCCAAACACCCCAGTGGACCTATTAATTGCAATATTGGATCTTCCTCCTTTTCCAGCAGGTTCCCAGCAGCAGGCACGCAGCCAGCTTGGCTGTGGGTTTGTTTATTTTCCAGCTAATGGAGCAGCAGGAGCAGTTCCAGAGAAGGAAACTGGGAATGTCAGGACAGCGCAGTCCAGCTCCCACGGATAATTCGTGACAGGCACCTGGTAGACGGTTCGTTAGCACGGTAATTAATCCAGCTCTGTGGCACAGGAGCAGCAAATCATGGAAAACTTCATCAGCGGGAAAGCCCTAAAAGCACATTTACCCCTTTGACGACCCCTGGCCGCTGGCTGGATGGGAAAATCGCACTTGGAAAGGGGGCAGAACCCACAAAAATGCAGCTGCAAAGTGAGGGCTGGAGGTGGCATCCCCGTCTGGTGTCCCCAAGTTCAGAGGGTGACAGTCCAAACACAGCCACCAGCATTTGTCCCCAGCCCCACCAAGCTGTGAGCAGCTCCGGAGCTTTGCTCCCTGCTCGTCCCTGGCTGTCCCACATGTGGGCTCTGGCACACAGGCTCCAGAGAAAGCAGGAGCTGCCAAAATCCCACCACTCACACCTGCAGCCCCAGCCCTGCCAGCTGCTCTGGGAGCAAAACCGACAGAAATCTGGAGGGGATTAAAAAAAAAAAAAAAGGTCAGGAGTAGGACAAGAATGAACAAAAATGGATTAAAAATTCACAGATTTTGCCTTTTCCTGTAGTTTGGGTGGGATTTCAGCAGGTGCCACCTTTCTGGAGTCTGCAGGGCAGCCCTTGCCTCGCACTTTCATCTCCTCGCCTCCCTCTTATTTTTAAATATGCAAATACATCAGAGGAGCCTTTCAGACTCTTGACTGCAAATAGATCTGAAGGGCTTTTGAGCTCCTGAGAGGCTCCTGCCTTACCCTAACAAAATAAACAGCCACAAACTCAGGGATGCTGTACGTTCACCCTGGAGCTGCTGGGAGTCCTGCCCCGGCTCCCAGCAGCTCCTCCCTTTGTCCTCCCCGTCCCAGCATCACCTGCCCAGTTTGTGAGGGGATTTCTGGGCTGCAGAGGAGTGGGATCCCCCTTTTTATCCCTGTCCAGGATGGGATCAGCTCCATTTCACACTGAGATTTTGAGGAAGAAAGCGCTGGGATGAGGAGCAGAGGGAACACGAGGCTTTAACTCGACAACACCGAGCGTGAGTCATAATTCTCCCAAAAAATGGAACAAATAACAACTCCACGCCAGCTGGGAAGCACAGGGGTTCTGAAAATCTCTGATTGGCTCTGATTGAAGCATTCAGCAGCACCAAGGCTGCTGGAAAATCCTGAATGAAGGCGCTGAGGCCCAGATTTGGCTGAGCACACTCAGCTGTGCCTTACAGGCACCCAGCACCGTAATGGGACAAATCCACAGCAGCAGAACGGGCTGGAGGAAACCCCGAAACCTAGTGATTCCTGTTATCCCTGATACTTCATTTCTCTCTGCATTTACCACCTTGGGCAGCTTTTGTTCATTTATCCCATTGCTGGTTTTCACTCTGCTTTAGGTGCTGGGAAATGGAGGCTCACGGGGAATTTGTGCCTTGGGAGTCCCAGCCCTGTGCACACCCCTCCTCTGCCTGCCTGAAATCCCTATTTATGGCACTCTGTTTACCACTCGAAAACCTTAAAAGTGCTAAATGCTTCCAAGGTTTCAGCTCGGATTTGATCCCCAGGCGACCTGTGGTGTACAGCTAAACGAGGCTGGTTTATGTGTGCTGCTGCACCCTAAATCTAAAGGTCAAGGGTTTGGTGGCCATAAATATTCAAACCTCACAGGCTGGGTCTTTTCAACCTCCTTTTAAATATTTATGACGGTGCTTCCATGGCTGCAGGAGAATGTTATGATAGTATTAAGAGGGGAAAAAAAAAAAAACTCCTTCTCCATCTAAAAGCTCAGCATGAGCCATTTTCATCTATTATGCATCACTAAGTGCTGTTTATGGCCGGTTTTGGCACTGGATCCCGGCAGAGTTCATGAATCTGGGGCTGGCCGGGGCTCGGGGTGTTGGCATCAGCCTGGGGTGGGCACAGCTGAGCTCTGGCAAGGTCCCTCTGCCAAAAAATCCTCCCTAAACTTTGCCCCAAGCTCTGGAGACCCACGAAGTGAAGATGGCACCGGTCGAAAGGGACCAAGCTGCAGTTGGTGCCAGCTGGGGGTGGCTGCTGCTCCTGCTGCTCTCCAGATATTTGGCTGTGAGGCATCGGGGGAGTGCCGAGCCCTGTCAGCAGCAGCTGCAGGGATTCTGCTCCTGCTGCTCCCAGCGTTGGTTCCAGCCCAGCTGTGCCCTGCCGGCTCCTGGCAGAGCTCTGCTCATTCCCTGGAAATCGGGCACGGAGCTGGGGTTAAAGAACAAATCCCGGGATTTAGGATTGCCCGGGAGTAACATGGTCACTGGTGCCTCTGGGATGAGCTGGGAAGCAGAGGATGAGCCAGCAGGGAGGTCAGCAAAGCTGAAATCCCTTCTAGACTTTAATCAGCTCCTAATTAAAACTGAGCTGGGATTTTGTCCTTGGGTAGAGCAGAATTCAGCCTGACTGAGCCATCTCTGGTGCTTCCTACCCTTATCTCTTTCATTTCCAGGAGTGGTTTAGGGGAAAGTGCTGGGTCAGCTCCGTTCCCCTGGACTCGTGAACCTGTGTTGTAAATTAATCTCCCACGTGAAGTCATTTTGGGAGAGAAGAAAACTGGATTTTCCCCCATTCCATTGAAACAGGCCCTGAAAAAAAATGCCCAAGCAAATGGACACACAACATCCATGGACGTGCATCCAGAGTGGGTTGTCACAGGCTTCATTTCCTGAGGAAATCAGGTTTCAAATTAAGGCTAATCAGAGTTAAAAAACACTGCAGCTCCCCCAGCCCAACCGGTGCTTGATGTACTCAGTGTATTACATCCTCAATAGCAAAGCAGCATCTGCTCCATAAAATGAAATGTGTGTGTCACCATATGCAGGCAGCATAATGTGGGCTCAAATTAAATAAAAACATTTCAGGGTATATGGTCCAATCTGCAATCTGGGCCCTGGGAAAGGCTGAGATTGACTCCAAAGTTCTCAGCAGTTGGCTGAAAAGCTGATCCCACACCAGGGCAAACTTGAGCTTTCAGCAACACCAGCTGCTCCCTGCACTTTCCTCCCTTTGAGCTTTGAACTTTTGGAAATTATTGGTCATATTTTTAATTTTTTTAAATTTTCTTTTCTTTGCAATCGGTGCCTTTTTGCACCTTTCCACTAGCTGGAAAATCTCGGAGGTGGCAGAACCTTGAGTGGCAGCAAATCCTGCTTTCCACCCGAGAGCTGCCCTCCAGAAATACCATGGAAACTCGGAGAGCTGGGGAAGCACTCAGCCTCTCATCTGTGTACCGCAAATAAAGAGGCAAACTCTGCTAAACCCCTCGAGTGCCACCTTTCCCACTTTTTTTTTTTTCCCACTGAGGTCTCTCCCAAGAAGGGGAGATGCTGTTTTAGGAGAGGTCAGGCAGCTGAGCTGCACGGCCGATCTTCCCTGCGTGACTCGGGCTCTCCGAGGCTCTGCTGTCGGTTCTCATCCTCCCCGACCCCATCTGTTGATACAAAAATGTGCGGATTCCCTCCAGGTGCCCCAAAAAAATCCGGGGATTCTCTCGTGGTGCTGCTCGGGCGGCAGGGTTTGTTGTGGTGATGATGATCCTTGCCGCAAACCCTTTAAAAGCCGCGAATGTGGAATTCATTTGTTTTCTTCCAAAGTGGAAAAAACAACTTTAAAGTGCCAGGCGGGGAGGGGATGTTTGCAGAGGAGCTGCCTCAGACAGTTCAGGTCTGCCTGGTGTGGGGTTTTATCTCCTTTGCGCAGGTCCTTGAATTATTTGGATAAGGAAAAGCCCAGGAAAAGCAGCGTTCTGTTCTTCAGAAGGAGCAAAAAACCGAAATTTTCAGCTGCGAGGCTCGGGCTGGAGCATTTAATGAGGGGGAAAAGCACAAGTGCAGCAGAAAGCAAAGGAAAACACAGCAGTGCCAATGGAACTGGCTGTGAAAGCATCTGGAAATCCGGGATATGAAACCATCTGGAAATCCAGGATACGCCTGGGAAGGGCTGGGAAGTTACCGGGACAAAGGGAAGGATTTGCACCGGGAAAAGGGAATTCGGGGTAAACGACAGGGAGAGGAGGCGACAGACATGTCCCTGCCCGGGGCACTGCTGCTGAGAGCAGGGCGTGGCTCAGGATTCCTGCGGCGAAGGGAAAGGATTTGGCAGCTCCCAGAAGTCCTTGGCTGCAGTGCCAGGGCTGGGTGTCACCAAACCTGGGTGTCACCAAGGCTGGATGTCACCAAACGTGGATGCCACCAAACGTGGATGCCACCAAGGCTGGATGTCACCAAATCTGGGTGTCACCAAGGCTGGGTGTCACCAAACCTAGATATCACCAAACCTGGATGTCACCAAGGCTGGATGCCACCAAATCTGGGTGTCACCTAATCTGGGTATCACCAAGGCTGGGTGCCACCAAAGCTGGGTGTCACCAAGGCTGGGTGCCACCAAATCTGGATGTCACCAAGGCAGCCTCCCACACCCCCCCATCCTCCTCCCCGTGCTGTGATTCAGTGCAGCAAACAGAGACAGCTCCTAAAACCTCAGCCTGGCTGGGCTTTGATTTTTCCTCTCTCCTTTAGTTCTGTTTTTTTCCCAGCTCCTTCCCTGCCCTCTGTCTCCTGCTCCTCCCCGTTTCCTGTGTTATTCCTTTTGCCATTCCTTGAGCACGCTCCTGGATGCTGACCTGTTCTCCCTGAAGCTTTTGTGGATGAACTGAAGCCTGGCAGTGCCTGCTCCTCAGCCCGCTCCCGAGCAGGGAGGTGAGGAGCTGCAGAGAATGAGAGATGTTGGCTTTGAAAAGAAAACCCTTCCCGTGTTTGCAGATCTGCGGATGCGCCCTGCTTTTCATCCCCATCCCCTCTGCCCTTCGGGGCTCTTTGAATTCCCAGTGCTGAGGGGCCAGGTGGAATTACATGGGAGTGGCTTTGTGTGACTCCAAACCAAGAGATCACATATTGGGGTACTCAGGGCAGAGAGCACTCTGGACCTGATAAGAGATTTGATAATCAGGATGCTCTGGCAAAGGCAAACAGAACTGTGAGGATTAAATGAAGACGAGCTGAAGATTAAATCAAGACTTACCAGAAAAGAAAATCACATGGACTTCTGCAAGCAAGAGATGTTGTAAAATGCGTGTTTGTTTATGTGATTATTAACCCAATTATTGTAGTAAAAATTACTAGCCTTCCTAGAATAGTATATAAACGTGTGTAGTCCACAATAAATTTAGATTCTGACCACAACCAGTCAGTCTCTCTGTCTCTCCTCATTCCCGATACCAGGTGGAAATACACGGGAGAGGCTTTGTCTGACTCCAAACCAAGAGATCAGATCCTGAGAGAAGATGATAAATCTGTTGCATTTGCCTGAAATCAGCTGAAATTGCTGATTTTCAGGGCATGGGTGGATCCTGAGGCAGCTTTGCCTCAGGTCCTTCCTTCCTAACCACTCTCTTTGGGACCTGGGGGTGTTGTCACCTTCCTGCCATGACTTTTCCGTGCCATCCTCGTGCTCTCTGCATGGCCAGAGGCTCTCCTGGAGTGGTGAAGGTGAGGAGGGACAATCCCAGGAGGGGCTGAGGGGAAAAAAAACCCCAGGCCCTATTTCTGCTCCAAACTGTGGACTCTTGCTTTGCCTGTGGACTCTCGCTTTGCCTTTTTATTTTTTTTTTTCCATAGAAGATAAAAGAGCCTTCATGTACAGAAAGCTTCCCCCAGGCAGCCTCCTCCCAGCCCTCCCCTTTCCTGGGGAAAAAGCTGGAGCCTCCTTAGTGCAACTCCATGGGCAGAGGTTCCCCAGACCTTGAACTCCTTCCAGATTTCAAGGAGGTGTTTTTCAAAGTCTGAGGAAGACACTGTGGGAATCAAAAGATCTGAGCTGTGCTCTCACTGGGTGATTTTTTTTCCCCTTTTATTTCTCTTGGTTTCTCTGATTTCTGGCCTGGGAGTGGAGCTCCCTGGGGCAGGGCTCTTCCCTGGAGGAAGGACCACCCCTCTGGAGCTGCAGTTTGGTAATGAGGCTGTTGGTATTAATTCAGAAATACTTCAAAAGAGGAATAAATCAAACCAATTGCAGGGCTGATGTTTTTGCCCAAGTGCAAGCCACGAAGGTCAATCAAACTGGATGTGTATAAAACCAGAGGAGGGGGGAAAAAAAAAAAGAGATTCCCCTTTGAAGACTTGGGGAAAAGTCCATTTCAGAGCCTGGTCTGTGTAAAACAAGCTGAGGTTTCCTCTTTGAGGTCTAAAATACCCAAATTAAAATCACCCTCCATGGGCACAGCAACTTTCCAGGTGAAGTTGAGCTGGCTCGTTGAACATTTTGGTGTGAAAGGAGCTCTCATCGCTGGGTTCTGCCTCTCTCCAATCTATTTTGAGCCCTGGGAGCTCCAGCTGCACTTGGAGCCTCCTGAGCTGCCTCAACCCTGTGCTGCCTCTGCCTCGTGGCCCAGGGCTGATGAGAAGCTGCTCAGGTGGGTTTTGAAGGTGCTTGAAACAGTGAAATACTCACAGAGCCACGTGGAACTCCCTCCTCCTCCTCCTCCTCCCTCTGATTTTTGGGATGTTTTTTTGCCCTGCTGTGATCCCTGCCAGGGGAAGGTGGTGCCTGTGGCAATCAAACACCTCCTGAGGTGCCAGGGGAGGAGGTGTTCAAACCCTGCTGCTCTTCTGATGCTTTTGGCCTCGTTGTGCTGCTCTCCAGAAAGTCAAGAGGAGTTTAATGCTTTTTTTTTTTTTTAAAAGAAGTCCTCAGCTTTTATGGGCTCTAAAGCACCGACCTTAAAGGCAGGTGCTGAGAGAAACATCTCAGGAGGGATTTTTGTGGGATAGTCAGACATCCCAGATTCCCCGCAGCTGCTCCCTGGGCTGCCTTTTCCAAGCTCACTTTGAAGGGATGGGATTATTTCCTGTCTGGAGCTGCTAAAACCCTCCTAGGAGGACTGGGACAACCTTCCCTCGGATATTTGCTGATGGAAACACACAGAAAGCTTTTCCCAGTTTGTTCTCAGCTGTTTGTCCCCACGGAGACTCAGTCACAGGGCTGCAAATTTCCTGGTTCCTGCTGAATTCTGTGATCCCGGGACTTGGAAAACATCAGCTCATCCCTACACAGATCCCATGCCCAGCTCCAGTTCCGAGGGCTCCAGGTGAAGAAACCCTGGAGCAATCAAGGGGGGAAATCCTCTGGTGGGGCTTCTGCTAATTGTGGGCAAGGAATTTTTATTCTCTTATTAAATAATCACCAAGAGATGATCTCTGGAGCAGGGGGATGATGCTTTTCACCTGCAGCACCACACACTAAAATATTCCACAATATTTATCAGGTCCTGGAAGAAACTGGGGCTTGGAAAGCACTCAGGGGGTGTGGGAGAGAGAGAAATGAGGGGGGAGCAGCCCCGTGGGGAGGGGAAGAAGCTGGCAGCGTGGGGTGGGCACTGCCTGCAGCCCCTGGGGCACCTGCAGGTGAGGATGCTGTGTGACAGAAGGATTCTCGCATCCTCCCGCCGCCTGGCACTCTCTGGAGCCGAGCCTGCCACAGGATGGGGCTCGGAGCCCTCCCCGGGGCTGCTTTGGGGTTTGGGCTCGCTGGTTTTGGGGGGATCAGATCCCTGGGCATCGCCCTTTGCCCCGAGGGATCCCCGGAGATCGGAGAGGGGGTAAGGAGGGGATTAAGGAGGGGGTTAAGGATGGAATTAAGGCTGTGGTTAAGGATGGTTTTAACCCCCTGCTCGCCGCGGGGTCCCCGCAGCCTCACCCGCTCTCCCGCGGCTGCTTTTCCCCCTCTCCCTTTGCCGTGTTTAGTTAAATTTCCCCCGCCTTACTTGATGTCACATCCTGTTCCACAGCCATCCCCTGCTAGTAGCCAGCCCTACCAATTCCTTTCTTTTTTCCTTTTTTTTTTTTTTTTTTTTTTTAATTTCCTTTCTTCTTTTCTTCNTTTTTTTTTTTTTTAAATCCCTGTCCTCTCCCCATCACCCCCCTTTTCCAGGCAAACTTTTGGCAATAGCAGAGATAATCACTGCGTGCTCCGCTGAATTTCTCTTCGCAAATGTCTTTGGAGCAGGGGAGCCATTAAAAAAAAAAAAAAAATTAAATAAATTACCAGACAGCCAGCACCGAGAGCAGAGGAGAGAAACTGGGATCCCAATAAATATGCAAAGTGAAGGCTCTGCTGAGCAGATTTCTGACATCGCTTCCCGAGGGTGCTGAGAGCCGCCCGCAAAATCAGGCTGGTTTTTTGTTTTGGTTCGGTTTTTTTGATTTTTTATTTTTTTTTTAAATAGCGTTTTGTTGTCTATTTTTTTTAAAATTATTTTTAAAATATCTATAAATTAAAATATTCGTAAGAATAAAGAAGTGAAGAGGCAGCGAGGCTCGGGGACGGCGCAGGGGAGGCTCGCCCGGAGGTGATCTGTATGCGAGCTGCCTAGAACGGGCTGCGAGAGATGCAACCGGCAAGCAAGCTGCTGACCCTCTGCTTCCTCATCCTGATGGGCACAGAACTCACCCAAGTAGGTCCATCTCTTCCTTTCCCCCACTCCCCCCTCCTCCTCTCCCCTTCTCCCCAACGCCATTTTCTGCTGAACCTCGAGAGCACCAAAGAGAAGCGCCACGAGCTGCTGGGGATGCTGCTGCCGCCGCCGCACCTGCCGTGCCACCCCTTCCCCCGGGCATCACCTGCGCCCTCCGCGCCGGCCTGGGCGCTCCTGGCGGGGGGCTCGGGCTGTGGGACCCCCGCGGTGGGCAGGGAAGGGGCTGTCCCGTGGTGGGGGTGTTGGGGACCCCTCCCCCGGCCGCACCTGCGGGGTTCGGGAGGGGCTGCGGGACCCCCGTGCGGGGCTGGGGCTCGGCCGAGCTGGGAGCTGCTGTCCCACGGGGACCAGCCGGGAGTGCGGCCCCTCCTCGTCACCCCCCACCCCGCCTGCTCCTAGTCTGGGGGTAGCTGTGATGGGTTTGGGTGACATTTAAATGTCCCTTGATGTTTCCATGTGTGACGAGCTGGGGTGGGAGAGAGGAGCAGATTATTTATCCCCCTCTCTCTCCACTCCACCTGCTTTTTTTTTTTTTTTTTTTTTTTTTTTGCCTGGGTTTTCGTGCTTTTCTTCCCTGTCCCGGCCCCTGGGCTGAGTGAGTCACGGGGTTGTGGGGGGAGGAAAGGAGGCTCCCAAAAGCCATCTCTTGCAAGTGGAATTAAAACTCCATTTGACTTCTTCAGGCTGGCTGGGGAGAGGCAGGCAGGGCGATTGTCTTTTGTTTGGTTTTTTTTTTTCACCAGTCGCTGAGGGAAAGAAGAAAAAAAGTAATTGCGAGAGGATGCTCTAGATTGTGGGGTTAATTGTGGTGCTGCCTGGAAGCACAAAAAAAAAAAAAAGCCAGAAAGAAAAAGAAAAAGCAGCTATAAATAGGAGGGGAATGGAGGCTTCTCAGTGTAGGAGCAATTAGCAGCTGGGCTCTCATCCTGGATGGGTTATGGAGATTATTTCTCCCTTTCTCCCGGTGACAAAGCTCTCCCTGTCACTGCCCCACTGCTGAAGTTTGAGCCGCTGAAACCTTTCAGCTTCACACCCTTTGAGGATTTCTGCTTCCCCCAGCAAGGAGAGCACAGAGCTGCCTAAATTGCACAGAGCCCTCCAGAGAAAGGCTGAGCAGCCCGGAATCTGGGGCGGGGAAGGGGGAGAAGCTGGGAAATCCAGGGGCTGTGTGGATGAGCAGGGTGGGGAGGCAGCCGAGCAGCCAGGAGGAGGAGAAGCCCATTGTGTGTGAGGATGCTGGGCCCGCGCGCATGCGCCGCGCTGGACAAAGAGCCAGGACCACCAGCACAGCAGCTCCTGGCCACCAGCGCATGGCCAGTGGTGGCCACAGTGCCAGGGGGGTGGCAGGGCTGTCCTTGCCTCGCTGCCCCTCCAGCCTGCCCAGGGGTCCCACCCACAGCCTGGGCACACGGGTGCTGGCACCCCACGATCGGCCTTGGCAGCGCCGCTCTGCTCCGGGGGGGTTTGTCAAGGGGAAAAACAAGGGAAAACCAAGGGAAAGCCGCGGCTGCTGCCCTGCCTGGCTGCTTGCTCCTCTGCTTGCTTCCTCTGTGACTGCAGCAGCTCAACTTTGGCAGCAACTTTGGTTGGGGGTGGGCACGGGGAGCGCAGCCGGGGCTGGGGCAGAGCGCTGCCGGCCCCGGGCGCGCTGCCCTGCCCTGGTGGTGGCAGGAGGTCTGAGCCCCTGCTAAAGCCTGGCTCAGCTCAGCCACCCTGCTGCGGAGCGGTTTCAGCTCTGCAGTGCCCACCGGGGCAGGGGGCCGTGTCCTGCCAGGCCGAGCAGGGCTGCCCCGCTGCCTCTCCTGGCACCCCGCGGAGCTCCAGCGGCTCCTTCCCGAGGCACGGCTGCCAGGTGCCATCCCCAAATCCGCCCTTCGGGCCAGCCACCGCCCAGCTCTGCGCCTCCCGTGCTTAATTCCGTGCCAGGCTGGCGTCTCCGTGGCCTGTGGGGCCTCGCCCGTGCCCCACAGGGATGGGCAGGAAGGAGGGATGGAGGTTTGGGGCACTGAGGTCGCTGATTTCCTGGGGATGCGGGAGGTGCTGCTGTCCCCTCCTGTCCCTCGCTGCAGTGACAGGCCAGCTCACAGCGGGGGAAGGAATGGCTCCTAAATAGGGCTGGAGGGCTGAGCACGGCCCTGTCCTGGCACGGGGGAGGGCAGGGGGGTGTCTGCAAGGTGTGGGTGCCGCAGCACCCTCGGGTGGTCCCCCCAGGTGGCAGGAGGGATGCTGGGGTGATGAACGGGCTGAGCACCCCCTCTTTGCTGGGGGCTCGGAGACCTGGCTGAGGTGGGTGCGGTTTCACCCGTGTGAGACAAGGGAGGAACTGCCCCAAAATGCCCCCAGGTCTTTGTGCTGTCCCTCCATCCCCCCTGGGCAGGGACCAGGGGGTGGCAGGAAGCCCCAGCGAGACCTGCACGAGGCTCTGGGATTTCTTCTCTCTGGGCGGTTTTGTGCCTCGCCCGACCTCTCCAGGGCTCAGAATCAAACCTTGAAATGCCCCGTTTGGGCTGGGTGGAGGGGCTGGGTTTGGGGTGCTGGGATGGGGGGCTCTGGCTGGGCACACAGCCCTGGGCAGGGCTTTCCTGGCTGAAATGGGGCTTCCTCTCCTTGGGGACACCCAGGGCAGCTCTGGTGGTGCCCACGGAGGAGCAGAGCCCATTTCTGCTCTCGAGGGATGTGCCGTGCCAGTGGGGCAGAGCTTGGGGCTGCTGTGGGGCAGCCAGGGCTGTCAGCAGAGGGGGGCTGGGATGCCAGCATCTGTCCATCTGTCTGACCTGTCCTTTTGTCCTTTTGCTGGGATATTGCAGGAAAAACCTCTTGGCATTCCTCAAAGTTCCTTGGGAGCTCCCACATCCACCCCACCCTCCCCAGTAATTATGGGAACCGCCCAGGAAGCAGCACCTTGCTGGAGCAGGCAGACATTAAACATTTAGGGCTTCAGCAAGAGGAATAAAAATACCCTAAAAATATTAATTATATTAATTTAGCCATTGATTTTCCTAAATTTCCACCTCAGCTCCCTGTCAGGGCTGTTTGCAGGGGAAGGCAGAGCCCTGCCAGGGCTCAGCAATGCCCAGCCCAGCTCCTTTCTGCCCATAGAGAACTTCCCAGTGCCCAGTTTGGTGCCCAGGCCCTTCCTCCCCCTGCCAGGGAGACACGTGGAAAGGGGTAGGATTAAGCTGCAAATCCGGAACAGGAGGCAGCTGCCTCGTCTCATAAACCAATTTGTGTCTCATCTCGCTAACTTCAGCTCGAACCAGAGGTAATTTCCAGCCCTGGGTTGTATTTATTGCTCGAGTTATCAGTCCTTGTAATCAGGATTAGCATCATACAGAATACAAAACTAATTACTATCAGAGGGAATTAAACAGAGGAGGGCTGGCAGTGGGGAAAGCTCCTTCTGGAGCTGTGAGGGAGAAGTGTTGCCTTTGCTCTGCTGTGGTGGAGCTACAGACAAAAGGGAACAAGGCAGGGACACCCCAGCAGTGCCCATCTGGGATTTGTGGCTTTTTGGGATACCTGAGGGGATGGATCAGGCAGGCAGGGGAAGGTGGATTTGGGGAAACAGAGACACAGAGATGTGCCTTGGCACCAGCAAATCCCAAATGTGGGGCTGAAAATCCTGCTTGTCCTGCTTTTGCAGACTGGAGCTGTTGGTTGTTCCTGCTCTCCTGGAGCTGAGCCCTGCTCCCAGCCTCCAGAGTGACTTTAGATTGAGTCTTGGCCCTTTTTACCTGCCCAGGACCCTTTTTCCCCACTCAGGGACCTTTTTTTATTGATCAGGACCCCTTTTTCCCTGCTGAGGGCCCCTTTTTCCCTTCTCAGGGCCCCTTTTTCCCTGCTCAAGGACCCCTTTCCCTGCTCAGGGCCCCTTTTTCCCTCCTCAAGGAACCTTTTTCCCTCCTCAAGGACCCTTCTTCCCTGCTCAGGAACCATTTTTCCACTGCTCAGGACCCTTTTTCCCTGCTCAGGACCTCTTTTTTTCTGTTCAGGGCCCCTTTTGCCCCACTCAGGGACCCTTTTTCCCTGCTCAGGACCCAAGTGCTGATCCCAGCCCACCCTCCCCAGGCTGGAAGGATAACAGGGGTACAAAGATGTGTTTGCTAGACAGCAGCACACAGAGCAAATCTTCCCTGGGAAGTCAGGAGGAGTGAGCCTTACAAAGGAAATGTGCCCCAAAAAATTCCTCCTCCCCAACCCCAGCGCCCAAAACCTGGGAATTCTGGGATGGATTTAATGGCTCTGCTCTGCCCCAGAGGCTCTGAAAGGTCTTGGCACCTGCTGGGAGATGCGGGGCTTAAAGTCAGCAGCAGCTTTAGCTAAACACAGATTTAGCAACGTGAAGCCCCTTGAAGGGGATGTTTCCTCACAGAGTTTTTTCTCCCAAAGGAAAGGAGAGGTTTTGGAGGGTTTTTCATGCAGGAGTAGGGAGTGTCCAGAGCTGGGAGTTCACTTTGCTGCCTGATCCCAAAATGTGCCTGGAGACAGCCACAATTTTCACCCAGAGCTCTGCCAGGAGCTGGCAGGGATCCCCTTCATTGTGGTCACTCTTTGGGGTCTTAAATTGCCACTTTTCTTCCCTTCCTTCACTTTTATTTTCTGTCCATCCCCACCTTCCCATGAAGAGGGGAAAAGCTCACTCTGTGGTGTGACAGCCTCCATCCCCTGGAGTGAGGTCTATGCGAGTGGTGGTAGCACAAGAGTGACAAAAACCAGGCAAAAACCTTGGGATATTGGGAATTGTGACCCAAAAATGAGGGAAAGCTGGTGCCATTCCTCGCTGTGGCAGCTGCACCCTGCTGAGGGCCAGGTGCCCCGTGGCAAACGGGTTGTGCTGTGCCCCAGAGGGGATGGGTTTGTCCCCTCACGAGGGTGTGGCTGCCTCCCAGGACAGCCTGGAGGGATTTTGGATTCCTCAGAATCAGGAATATGTCCGATTATTGAGAGATGGATGGGAAACACCTTTCTTCTCTCCGGAGCAGAGTCCAGGCCTCTCCCTCTGAGGTGCTGGGCACAGAGGGCACAGAGAGCCCCCAGGGCAGGGCCTGGGTGGGCTCTGAGCCCCGGGGCTGGGCTGGCATCTCTGTGCCCCCAGCCTGGAGCCCCTGCCCAGTGCCAGGGTGGGCTCTGAGCCCTGAGCTGGGCTGGCATCTCTGTGTGCCCAGCCTGGAGCCCCTGCCCAGTGCCAGGGTGGGCTCTGAGCCCTGAGCTGGGCTGGCATCTCTGTGCCCCCAGCCTGGAGCCCCTGCCCAGTGCCAGGGTGGGCTCTGAGCTCTGGGGCTGGGCTGGCATCTCTGTGCCCCCAGCCTGGAGCCCCTGCCCAGCATCACCCAGCAGCCACAGGAGCTGTGTGGTGCCAGGGGGCACAGCCCCTCAGCCTGGTTTGGGGGGTTTTTGGGGGGTTCTCCCCCTGCCCCTGTGCAGCCTCACCCCTTGGGGTGCAGCAGCTGCTGGCACAGGGGCAGCCTGGCATGCAGCAGGGATCCAGCAGGGATGGAAAGGGTCATCCCTCCAAGGGGAGGGTTCAGAGCCCCTCCACCAGCTGCAGGAGAGAGGAAAATCCCAATCCAAGCTTTTCAGGAGGATCCCTGAAGTTCCACAGCCAGGTCCTTCCAGAGAGGCCAAACCCCAAGGTTTCCTTTGCATCCCACGGCTCTGCAGGACTGAGAAGGAGCTGGAAGGAGCAGAATTTGGGCTGTGCCATCCCCCCCTTAGAGTGCCCGGCCAAATTCCCGAATCCTCCATTCCCAGGACAGGAGCTGCCAGCCCTGGGAAGGGCACTACCCCCATGGGCTGTGCCCCATCCTCCTGGGGTGTCACCTGAGGTGTCCCCAACGCTCCCCGAGCCACCTGGGAGCACCAGCGACTCCCGGGGCTGTTAAAATCCAGGCGGAGGCGTTTTAGAGCAGCTCCCACCATGCAGCGAGTGGGAATTCCCTGCTTGGGGTGCACGAACACCATCCCAAAGAAAATTTGGGAGGAATTCCGGCTCTTCTTCTCTGAACCAGCCAGGAGAGGGAGACAGTGACCGCCGTGTCCCTCCCGCTGCCACGCGGGAATTGTCCCCGTTCGCACACCTTGACCCTGGCAGAGCCGCGTTCTCCCTCCCCGGCTGCGCGGAATTTTCCAGCCAGCAGCTATTTTGGAAGAGCCCGTTCTCTGCTTTTCCTCTGCTCGGAATGTTTGAATGCCAGAAGAAGGAAAAAAAAAAAAAAGATCTTTTGTTCCTCGAGCAGTTCTTTGCCTGCTGACAGCAGGGGAGGGATGGAGGGGGCAGTCCTGGAACCCTTCTTTTATTGGGGCAGCCCCTGCTCTCGTGGGAGGGGAGACAGCCAGAGCATGGGGACAACACAAACAGTGACAGCAGAAGGGTTTGCTTGTGTAAAAACCCCGAAGCAACCAGGAGGAAGGTGAGCTCCACCAGTTCAGGGATTCCTGCAGATGTGGGGATGGAAAAGTTGCTTTTTAAGGACCAATAATCCAGCTGTGCTCTGGGGAGCCCCATCAGGGAATGCCACCAGGTCAAACAGGGCCACCTGAGTCTCTTCCTTACTGGTTTCGTGTTGGTTTCAGCGTTGTGCTCCAGCACGAGGAGAGGCAGGCCTCCCACATCAAATTAATTGGATTTTTGACCAGTTTATTAATTTCTTTTTGACACGCTGGGCTTTTAAAACCAGGGAAGTGATCAAGGCAGAGTTTCTGTGCCTGCACATCACCTGAGTGACAGAGTCCTGCTTGATGCGGCTCATCACACACCAGCCACCACCAACTCCCCCCTCTGCACCCCTAAAAAAGGGAACCAGCAGCTCCTGGGAGCCTCCTTCTCCGTCAGGTCTGTGCTTTGGGGCCCTTGGGGTGGGCTCAGCTTCCACGGTCCTGCCCCTGGCAGGTTATAAATGCGTTTAGAATTTTCTATAAAGGTCTGGAAGAACATTTTGATGTCCCTTCCTCAACTCCCTTAATCCTGGCAGGAACAACAACAAAAAAAATCCCCCCAAAATGCTGCTTTTGATTCTTTTAGAAACACTGAAAGCCGGAGGAAGAACGAAAGTCCCCTGGATTTCTCTTTTCTCCCATTATTACAGGTACAGCTCCTCTTTCAAGTGGCATGAAGGGGTTTTCTCCAGGGAATCAGAGAAATTCTGCCTCCCTCCACCTGCACAAACCCTGGGCAAACATTCCCAGTAATGGGCCCCCCTCCTCAGCAGGGACCTGTGGCTGCTGCTCCTCTCTCTGTGCTGTGCTGGCCCTGCTTGGAGGAGCTTTAATCATGGCAAAGCATTGGAAGGGAATGTGAATGAAATCGCCTGCATGCACTGCTGGGAAATGAGGTTTGAGCCCAGGTGGGATCCAGGGCAAGGCACAGGAGTGATTTTTATCCCACTGAATCCAGAACAAAACACAGGAATGATTTTTATCCCATTGAATGCAGAATAAGGCACAGGAGTGATTTTTATCCCACCGAATCCAGAACAGGGCACAGGAGTGATTCTTACCCCTATTTAAATATTAAAGTATCCATAGCACTAATTCCTTTGTTTCTGGAGCAGGCAAATACGAGGGATAAACTTCACTGACAAACTCCACTCCCAAATGAATATTGTGGTGATTTAAGGGCAGCACTGGGGTGTTTGAAATGGTGGGAAATCAGAGAAGAAATCAGGGCCTGGGCTGTGCTGAGCACAGCAGAAGCACCTGGGAGAGCAGCACAGGCTGTGCTGGAGCCCAGCAGGGAGCTGGGATTCCTTTTAAAAGCTGGAAGCCACCCAAGGGTTTGGTTTTTTGGGGTTGTTTTTTTTGTTTTGTTTTTGTTTTTTGGTTGTTTGGGGTTTTTTTTGTTTTTTGGTTTTTTTTTTGTTTTTTTTTTTTTTTTTTTTGCCTGAGGAAGCTGTTCCTGCCCCCCCCAGCCTGAAGCAGGTCCTGGGTGCCGACCCCACCCTGCACAGCCAGCAGCAGCTTTGCCGTGGGAGGGATGTGGATGCCTGGGCTGGGAGATGCAAATTCCATGGGCTGGAGGCAGATGATGTATTCCCAAAGCAGGGCAGTGTGCTGATGCCTGGAGTGGCTCCCTAGAAACAGAGCCCAGACAGGAGGAAGGGAATAAAGGTGGATATTGATTGGAAAGGCCTCCAAAGGCACAGCCTGGGGAGCCAGAGGCTGCTCTCACCATGGAGCCCAGCATGGACCCCGAGTCACGAGTTCTTCACCCCTTTAGAGCTTTGGGCCATTTGCATCTCAGCATCCATTCCCCAATTCAAACTTTAGCTCATGATGGCATTTCCCCAGCTCAGCCCCCCTTCTCAAGGTGTTGGGTTGCACATTTTGGGCCCAGGACAGTCTGGGTGTCCTTGGAGAGCAGCCTTGGAGAGGCTTTATGTCTATTTTAACACAAGAGAACAGCAGCTCCCAGGCTGCAAAACCCTGCAGAGTCACACCCTGAGCACTGCAGGGTTTGGGAAATATCAAAGTTAAAATCCAAGGCATCGGTGGGATGCAGAGGGCAGCAGGGTTTCCTTCCCAATTCCAGCAGCTGGCTCACCTGGATCAGAGCTGGGCAGGGTGACATGGCTGGAAGGTGCTGGGAAGCCGGGAAGGGAAGGGATTTCAGCCTGGCACAAAGCAGCTGCCAGTGCCCTGCTGTGCCACAGGTTTGTCACAGGGACAGGAGCCGGCCTGGCAGCAGCACTCCTGCCCAAACTCGTCTCGTTTCCTCCACCTGGTGGAACTGCTCCATGTGCTTTATTTCAGTGTATTCCAGGAGCTCTCCCAGCTCTCCCACTGCGCTCTCCTGCTCCCTCTGCCCAGCCAGGTGATCCCACACCAAGGGCCACATCCCCGGAGAGGGACAAGGTCCTGCTGAGGTGGGACAGGCCAGCTCAGCAGGGATGGCGTTTTGGGGCTTCCTGCTTCCCTGCTGGGATGTGCTCTGCACATCACCTGGGGGCTGCGTGTGAGGAGGCGCTGGTGGGTCACGGGTTTGGGGCAGCAAAACCCCCACCCCAAGAATCCACACCACTGGAAAAGCAGCTCTGGAGGGGTCAGATTTGGGGCTGGGCTGATGAAGCTCCAGTGGGAATGTGGTGGCTCCCAGGGCCAGGCCATGGAACAGTTCGCGCTCTCCTGGACCGTGTCAAGGTTGGGGCTGTGCCAGCAAAGCGAGGGATGTCACTTCTGTCCTCTGGAGAGGGACAGGGGATTCCTCTCTGCGTTGCTTTGCACGGGGGGTTCCAAGGTTCTCTTAGGGAAGGATGTGCAGGAACTGCAGAGCTCTCTGTTGGTCAGAGATTTTGGTTCTGAAGTCACCAGGGCAGCTCTGCAGATGGCTTCGGGACACCTGAGTGGTGACCAAGCCCTGGCGAGGTGACATTCCAGGCTGGCCAGGCGGGCTGTGTGTCCTTTGCATCCCTGGGCAGGGAATTCCTGCGCTGGGAATGAGGGGGGAGCAGGGACGGGGCAGGCAGGGCTGGCAGTGCGATTCGCTTTGTCCTTCCTGCCGAGGAGCTGCTGTCGCGACAGGACGCGGCGAGGTGACAGTCGGGGCTGTGGGGGATGCTCTGACAGCCCGCTTGGACCTGGGGGCCACAGGGGACCCACAGGGGTCCCCCAGCCCGCGGGACTGTGCGGGAGGGGTGCGGCCCTTGCGGCTCGCACCGCGGGGAGCTGCTCCGGCTCCCCTTGGACCTGGCAGGCTCCTGGTCCCCGGTGTGTCCCCGCTGTGTCCCCGCGACCACCGAGTGACCCCGGCCCGCAGCGCCGCCCGCAGCCGCCAGGGGGCGCCACAGCGCCGCAGCGGGGGACTCGCGCCCCCCAAAATTCCTTCTACCCCCTCCCCAAAAACCCTTCCATCCCCTCCCCAAAATCCCTTCCACTCCTTCCCTAAAATCCCTTCTACCCCCTCCCCAAAGTCCCCTCCACCTCCTCCCCAATTCTTTCCGGCTCTCCTCATTCCCCCACCCAATTTATCTCCTCAAATTTTCTTCCCTCTCCCCAGTTTTTCCCCCTTTCCCAAATCTTTTCCCCCTCCCCAAAGGTCTCTCCCTTCCCCACGCCTTTCTGCCTCTGCTCAAGTCTCACCCCCTCTCCCCAATTCTTTTCTTTCTCCACAAACATCTTCTCCCCAATTCTTTTCCCTCTCTGCAAACCTTTTCTCCCCCATTTTTCCCCTAAAATCTTTTCCCCCTTATCTTTTTTCTCTCCTTCCCTTCACTCCGCTGTCCCCAAATC
>WEKY01018425.1:14227-45723 GCA_013390045.1 Picathartes gymnocephalus | reverse complement strand
GGGCGCAGGGAGCCAGCCCCGCTCGGCTCCGGCTGCGGGCACCGCGGGCACAGCAGCGGCAGCGGCAGCGCCGGGCAGGGCGGCGGGGCGGCGGAGGAGGAGGAGGAGGAGGAGGAGGATGGGCCGGCGGCGAGCGGCGGCGGCGGCCGCGGGGCTGGCGCAGCCCGAAGGCAGCGGCATGGAGCCCGGCGCCGGTGCAGAATGAAGGGTGCCTGCCGCCCCCCCCCGCAGACATGTCTGTGCCTTTACTCAAGATTGGAGTCGTCCTCAGCACCATGGCCATGATCACCAACTGGATGTCGCAGACGCTGCCCTCCCTCGTGGGGCTCAACACCACCAAACTCACGGCGGCCACGGGCGGCACCTTGGACCGCAGCACGGGAGTAAGTGCGGGGGGCGGCGGGGTGCGGGGAGGGCTGCCCGGAGCATCCCCGCATCCCGGAGCATCCCAGGCTCTTGGAGCATCCTGCATCCCGGAGCATTCCCAGCCTCCCGGAACATTCACAGCCTCCCGGAACATCCCCGCATCCCGGAGCATCCCCGCATCCCGGAGCATTCCCAGGCTCCCGGAGCATTCCCGCATCCTGGAGGATTCCAGGCTCCCGGAGCATCCCAGGCTCCCGGAGCGTTCCCAGCCTCCCGGAGCATTCCGCATCCCAGAGCATCCCTGCGGCTGCTCCCCGCCGCCGCCCAGTCCCTCCCCGCCCGGGGGGCGCCCCCGGGGCTGTCACATCTCTCCTTGCCCAGGTGTCCCCGTGGCCGGCAGGGTCCCCTCCTTGCCGGAGCCGCAGCGCCCCGGGGAGGGGCGGGATCGCCGCCCCTCGGGGACATCGCTGCACAAGTGTCCCCGCGGTGCTGCGCGAGCGGGGATGGCGCGGTGTGGGGACCGGGGGTGCTGGCAGGAGATGGGCTGACGGTGCCGGGAGCATCTCTCCCTCTCCCTTCCTCTCCTCCGCTTCAGCCATCCCTCCTTCATGGCCGGGGGCGCCCCGGGTGCCCCCCGCGCACGGTGCCTGCCGCCAAAGGGACGCAAAGTTTCCCTCGAGGGCCGGCCGGGAGAGCGGCTGCGAGTCCCGGGAGCTCCTCCGCTGCCCTCCCTCCGCGGTCCCTGCTCGCTGCGATGGAGATGCAGCCGGGAAGTTGCCGCGTGTCGCCGTGGGGCTGGGCGTCCCTGCTCTGCCCGAGGGCTGGGGCTGTGCCTCAGCTTCCCGCTGTGGGAATGGCTGGGAAAATCGGTCCTGTCTGTCTGTCTGTCTGTCTTCCCCGAGGGGGGAAAATCGGGCACCTTTCTCCTGCAGGCTGCACGCTCGTGCCTTCTGACAGAGGTCCGCTATTGCAGCTCTGCTGCTCCCGGAGTATTCCGTGTAGTGGTTGTGCCGCTGAGTGAATGAACAGAAGAAGGCTTTTTTTTTTTTTCTCCCACGTTATCAGGGTTTATGGTTTATGAGATCCTTTTTTTTTCTTTTCTTTTCTTTTTTTTTTTTTTTCCCTCGGTTGTTTTAGCCAGGGAATGCAATTGTGCCTCTGCCTGGGCAGGTCTGTCAACCTGGGCATTTGCAAGGTGATTTGCTCTGTAGTGAAACGGTGGCAAGAACGTTTCCCCTCTGGTTGGGGACACGGTGACACCTTCAAAGCGCTCCGAGGCTGGGATTAAATGATGGATTGTGACGTGAGATCAAAGGAAAATTCAGATCAGAGAGGTTTCGGGGGGGAATGCGCTGTGTTTGGGGCTGGGCTCCCTTCCCCGGCGTGTCCTGGGAGCTCAGGCACTGCTGCTCCCTCCGGGCTGCATCCCATCCCTGCTGGAATTCTGCACAGGGCACGGCTCCGGCCTTTCCCTGCCCGGGATGGAGGGAAGTGGCCGCCTGGTGAAGCCGCTCATCCCCGGGGAGTCTGGCAAAGGGACCGAAACTCGCCGTGTCGGTGCGCGCAGCAGAGCTGATCCCTGCCGGCTCCGGGAGGGCTCTGCAGAGCACAGGGCAGCGCTCAGCCCTCAGCAGGACGCTGTGCCCTCCCTGGTGGCTCGGGCACGTCCCTCTCGCGGTGCTAAGGACGAGCCAAAGCTCTGTCACCGCAGCAGGGCAGGGGGTCCCTGCCCCGATGCCGCTCGGCGCTGGCCAGCACGCGGAATTGTCACTGCTGGCTGGTTTTCCGTGTGTCCACATTCTCCCACTTGTGTTGCCTTCGTGTTTTCAGCTCTTGCTCTCCTTTTCAGACCCTTCTTTGATTTGTCCCCAATCCATATTTTTGCATTCCAAGTGAATTTCAGCAGCTGGGCCCTCGGAGGAGCCTCCAGCCCAGCTCTGCTCTCTGCCACGTCCGTCCTGCTTCCTCCGCTCATTCCCCCCTTACCTCCTACAGCCCTGCCCGGCCTCTCCTGTTTCATTAACCCAGCTTTCCCTGTGTTAATTAGGTGTTGCCTACCAACCCAGAGGAAAGCTGGCAGGTCTACAGCTCTGCCCAGGACAGCGAGGGACGTTGTATATGCACAGTGGTGGCACCTCAGCAGACGATGTGCTCGCGTGATGCCAGGACAAAGCAGCTGAGACAACTCCTAGAAAAGGTAATGCTTGGCCCCCTCTGGCAAAAGTGATTTGGTCTGGGGAGGGTAAAAACCTGAGCTGAGCCTTGATTTCCAGGGAAAACCCCTTGGGATGGCTTTTCCATGCTGTAGTTGTCCTTGTGGATGTAGTGGGGAATAATCAGCTGCAGGCAGGAGGAGAAATCCCTTAAGTGTTTTCTGAGAGGAAAGCCTGGCCTAAGGTCGAGGGAAAACTGCTGAGATCAAAGCACCAATATTGAACAGTATCTCTAAAAAAAAAAATTAAAAAAAAAAAAAATTCCGATTTTTTCATTCTGTTGGCACAAGCAGTTTCAAAGCAGCCTCAGCAACAGGAGAGGAGAGAGAATTAAAAGCCCAAAGCCAAGCTTTGCTAGGCAAGGTGGTGTTAAAAAGGTCAGGTAAAACCCTGCAAGTTGTCGCCAGCAGGTAGCACAGAGATGACACTCAGTGGTTTTCTTCCTAACGTTGACATCCTCTTGATGAGTTCTTAATAGTCTGCTGTCCAAAAAGATCAAAGAATCTCATTAGGAAAACATCCCCAATAACAAGAAATTTTCCAGATAATAGATTTCAGTGAAGAAATGCTGTTTCATGTGAAATTGGTGCTCTTCTCTTGCAAATATGAGCTGGCTCCTGTGCTGGATATATAATTAAACCCCATCCCCTAATGCTATACTGGCCTGTGCCATGCATGACAAAAGAATTTTCATCCTGCTGCTTTGGGGAAAGCTGCTATATTAATTCCCTCTAACAATATTAAACCTCCACTTAACTGATTTCCCCATGTGCTGAGGACAATAAAGGCAGCCAGGAAACATTCAGCCCTAAAACAATTCTTTGGGTTGTCAGAGGCTGCTAAAAATAATCCCCAACTCAAGCTTTTCCTTCTGGCAGCAATAACGCCCTGGGTGCATTTTGCTCCTGAGAAGCAGCAGGATTTATGAACAGCTCCCAGGGGTGTCCCAGAGCCACTGCATTCCCAGAATTCCTCCAAAGGAGCAGGATTTGACCCTTTGCCTGGGAATTCCTTCCCAGGAATTGGGAATGGGAGACCTGGGATAACATCAGGAGGGTGGAAGTGCTCGGTGGGGTTTTTTGGTTTTTTTTTAATGCAGCTCTTGGGCTGCCAATGGATAAAAAGTGAGGGAGGAGCAGGACTTCTGGGCATGTGTTGTGGGATGTTACCTGCCTGCTAATCTGTCTGCATCTCACTCCCACACTAACCTACATGAAAAACCCCAAAATAAGGAATAGGCTCCTAGTGCCAGACATCTGATCTTGATGGAGGCTGAACTGATAATCCCTGGAGGTGAAGAACAACTGCAGGGCAGAGCTTCCAGCTTCCCAGGAAGGATTTCAATCCTGAAAGCTCCTTCCCTCAGCTGACATTTTAACCCTAGCTTTGTGACGGGGAAAAATTGCAGCTCCTGGTTTCTCCCTGGCAGCAGAGGAAGCAGCACAATGTGCCAAGGAGGTAATTCTCTTTGAATTTTCCTGTGTGGAATTCACCAATGGAAATGTTGAGGTGTTGCAAGGAATCAGCTGCATTTGTGTGTGAACAAAGCAGTTGCAGCACCTTCAGGGGAAATCTGCGTGCAGAACATTTTGGAATTTTGAGGTTCGGAGCTGCCATCCATCCATGCTCACTCCGTGGGATGAGGATCTGGGTAGGAACTGCAGTTCCTGCGGCTGGAAAGGAGTGCTGGCCATCCTGGCAGGTTGAAGAGGGGAGGGGAGGGCAGCCAGGGCTGCTCACACTGCACAGAGTGTTCAGCCCGTGGTTTGACACTCGAGGTGCCTGAGCTCATCCTTGGCTGGGGTACACGGAGTCCTTCCAGCCTTACATGTGGCAGGTGCTGAGCCCAGACCTTGGACTGTGCCCAAACCAAGACATCACCTCTCTTCAGATTGTGTTTGCTCTCCAAACAGACTTTCTGAGAATTTATTTATTTATTTATTTGTTTATTTATTTATTTATTTATTCTGGCCCTGTTATTGTGGACGACTTCCTCCTCTGGTGGTGAAACCATTCCTGGTTTCCTGCCAATCCTTCCTCTTTGCCAGCGCCGGTTTCCAGGTTTGGCAGTTCTTGTTGTTCCTCTTGATGGTCACTCCCAGGTGTGCACAGGGGGACAGTGACATCTCAGCCATCACTCTGCCTTCTAGAGACCTTATAAAATGAACTTTTTATATCCTGAACCATCAGCTGAGTCCATTTCTCTGCTGGTTTTCCCCCTGGAGCATGAAAATCTCCCTCAAGATCCCTCTTGCTGTTGCTGCACCAGTTTGTGCCGCTCCCCGAGGCTCATCCCAGCTGAACCCCCAAAGCTGGGCTCAGAACAGCCCTCTTGGAGCTGGCAGGAAAGGCTGATCCACAGGGAAGCTTGAGCAGGGTTTAAACCATGGGTCTGACCTTACAAACCTCACTGAGATCATCAGGCCAGTACTGACTCTCTGTTAGGCTGCTTTAATTGTGAATCAACTCTTCAAACACGATGACAAGAGCAGCACTGGAAGCTTCATTTGTATTAATTTCCTATTCCAACTGCTAAAAATAACCCTTTTCCCCCAGACAGCCGCAGGTATCTCTCTCACATTATCTTGGTGAAAATGAGGTTTCAGGCTGAGGGAGGAGGCAAAAAGCATTTTCAGGCGATGTTTGAGGACTGCAGCTGATGGATGGAGCTGAGGGAATTTAAGAGGCGCTATCCTTGGGCCTGAGTTCATTAGAGCACTTCTGCACATGCTTCAGCCTGAGCTCCAACAGGCTCATTGAAACCTAATCATGTGCCAAAGTACTTTGCTGGATCAAGGGCATAATATGCTAATGAGGGGAAACAAGCAGCTCCTCAGCTGCTGGAGCACAGGGGCTGTCAGGAATCGGGAGGGAGGGAGACACATTCCTTACAAATCTGGCCCGGATCTTGCCTGATGGAAAACAACACGGGCACCAAATACCCGCTCTGGGCTTGTAAAATCCACCCCAGAATAGCACGGCAGCTAATTTTAGGCATCTCTGTGCAGAGGCACGTGAGGAGGTCATTTTTCACTGCTTCAGGCAGGAGCAGAAACATTGCAGAGGTGTTTGAGGGCAGCAGCCTGAGCGGGATGCTCTGAGAGCAGAGCCTGTCTCTCCCTCTCCACCGCCTGAGAAAGAACCTAAGGAGCCCCCCAAAATCTTACTCAGCAGACTCAGATATTGGTCTGTCATTAGAGAAATGCTCTTTTCTGCTTATTTGCAGCTGGAGTTAGGCACTAGTGGAATAAATGGGATTAATTTTGCCTGAGCCCTCCAAATCATCCCTCTCTCTGCTCCTTGGAACAATCCTGCTGCTTGACTCACAGAAGGAAAGGCTGGATAAGTGGAATAAAAGTAGCTTGGCAGCCCAGCCACGCTTGTCTGAGGCTTCCCTTCCCCTGCCTCAGGGCACAGAGAGGTCTTCAAACTTCTCCACATCCAGCCCAGGTGAATTAACACCCACTGAGAGCTCGCATTCCCCGGGGCAGGCACAGCTTAACGAGAGCTGACCAGGCTCGGGCTGAGCTCAGGTTTGCTCTTTTCTCCTCCAAACCTTGTTCTGCTCTTCCCTGCTCCTCACACCTCCCTGAGCAGGTCCTGCGTGGGGCTCAGGGTGCTGCTGGTTCATCTCTGAGGCTCAGGGACTGCAAGGAGCTTCACCTTTGCCGAGGAATGCTCTGGCCCCCGCGGAGCAGCTGTACAGAAACCCTCCAAAGCCTGCTGGCCTTTGCCATACAGGTCCTCCATACATTTTTAATAGATCCCAGTAACAGGTTCGGTGCCATCCTGCATCAGCAACGGGCACTGGGATGGTTTTTTCCAAGCTGGAGGTCCCACAGTTGGCATTCGCCCTGTGCGGGTTGCGGTGCCCGCGAGCTGGCACCGCTGTCCTGCCGTGCCCTCTCTCTGCCACTCGAGGTGAGTCCCAGCCACCCTCAGAGGGATTTGCCAGAGGAAAATGTGCAATTTGCACCACTCCTTCCTTCCCCATGGCAGCCTGGCTGTGGCGAGGAGCGGGAGGTGGCATCCAGGAGCGGATCTCTCACAGGGATGGGGCTGGCTCCCGTTTGGGTTTGGGTTTGGCTCAGGCACAGCGGAGCAGGCTGGAAGCAGGCTGGCTCTAAAGCAAGGGCTGGCTGTGGCGAGGAGCGGGAGGTGGCATCCAGGAGCGGATCTCTCACAGGGATGGGGCTGGCTCCCGTTTGGGTTTGGGTTTGGCTCAGGCACAGCTTTAGGCTGGCTCTAAAGCAAGGCCCTGACGCAGCAGCAGCAGCAGCAGCAGCAGCAGGCTGGGGGCCTGATTCACCTCACCCGCGGACGTCATCGCGGCGGTGGCACTGCTGGGCTGCCGTGGCGGTGGCAGGAGCAGCGCCCGTGGGCCGAGCCCCATCACGTCCCCGCCGTGGGACAAACACATCCGGCCCCAGCGGAGCCCTGCGATACGGCTGGGTGCTAAATAGGAGCTGACGTCAGAGCTCCCCTTCTCCCAGCCTGGAAAGCAGGAGGGAACGTCTTCATAAATCAGATGGCAGCCAACCTTCGAAACCAGGTCAGCCTCGCTGGCGTTTCCCTCCCCTCCTCACACCTTTGGTTTTCTCACTGCGAGCCCAGCCAAGCTCCTTGCATCACTCCCTCGGCGAGGCCAGCTGGGCTCCGGGAGCCGCGGGAATGCGGCTCTGCAAGCTGAACCCCCCGAGCAGGAGGGCACCGCTGCGGTACCAACCATCCCGCGGTGCTGGCCGGCTGCAGGATGCCCTCCCTGCCGCCGGATTTGTTGTGGCAGATGCTGCCTGAGCGGGCTGGGTGGATAACGAAGTTCTGCTGGCTGGCACTGAGGTTTGTGCTCAGGAGGAGAAGCTTTTTCTGCCAGCCATGTGTGCTGCTGTCACCTCCGAGCGGGTGCCTGCCGGAGAGGCCAGCCTGAGCAATGCCTTGTAACCTCAACCACACCCCTCATTTCCATGTGGGATTGCTGAATCCTTCTCTGCAGCGCAGCAAGAAAAAAAAAAAAAAAAAACAAAAAATGTTTATGAAACGGGTTTTGCTGTGTTTGAGAGCACGGGGTCGTAATGTGGGAGCCGCTGTTGATGAAGCAGTGAATAATGCATGGGCTGATTGCCCTTTAGCTGTGCTGAGTGTGTGGAAAAGGTCAGCGCTGGGATGCAAGGGGGGTGCCTCGCTGCTGGCAGCACCTTCTTAATGAGTCCCTTCTCGTCTGACAGGTGCAAAACATGTCCCAGTCAATAGAGGTGTTGGACAGGAGGACTCAGAGAGACCTACAGTACGTGGAGAAGATGGAAAATCAGATGAGGGGACTGGAATCCAAATTTAAGCAGGTGGAAGAAAGCCACAAGCAGCACCTGGCAAGGCAGTTTAAGGTAGGTGTGATTTCCAAACTGCTACGGGAGCTGTGGCCAGGGAATTGTTGGGGTGGTCCCCCCATCAGGGCAGCAGCTGTGGGGTCCTTCCTGTCCAAAGCACAGCCAGATCTGGGTTGTGGCATCACATCCTCAGCCCTGCGTACTCCTACAGGGTAAAAGCACAAATCTCCGTGTCCCCACACCCACCTGGGCGCCCCAAATAGGGCAGCGCAGGGTGCTCCCAGCACGGGGGTCTGCAGGGAGGCACCCGAGCTCTGGCTGAGGGGGGAGGTTCCCCTCTGGGGCCTGGCAGCTTCTCCATGCCCTGCCCAGCACCCATTTCTTGGGAAAACCCAGGGACTGGGGCTCCCTTTCCATCCCAAAACCCAGGAACTGGGGCTCCCTTTCCATCCCAAAACCCAGGAACTGGGGCTCCCTTTCCATCCCAAAACCCAGGAACTGGGGCTCCCTTTCCATCCCAAAACCCAGAAACTGAGGCTCCCTTTCCATCCCAAAACCCAGGAGCTGGGCCTCCCTTTCCTTTCCAAAACCCAGGAACTGGGGCTCCCTTTCCATCCCAAAACCCAGAAACTGAGGCTCCCTTTCCATCCCAAAACCCAGGAGCTGGGGCTCCCTTTCCATCCCAAAACCCAGAAACTGGGGCTCCCTTTCCATTCCAAACCCAGGAGCTGGGGCTCCCTTTCCATCCCAAAACCCAGGAGCTGGGGCTCCCTTTCCATCCCAAAACCCAGGAGCTGGGGCTCCCTTTCCATTCCAAACCCAGGAGCTGGGGCTCCCTTTCCATCCCAAAACCCAGGAGCTGGGGCTCCTTTTCCATTCCAAACCCAGGAGCTGGGGCTCCCTTTCCATTCCTGTGGCAAACCACAGTGGGCAGTCACCAAACCACGTCTCCCCTGCTGGTGGCTGGAGAAAGGAGCTCATCAATCAAACATCACCCACCCTCCAAAAAAAAACCCCAAAAATACAATTATTGCAGCTGTCCTCAGGCTGGCAAACTGCACATCTCCAGGATTTTGTCCAATTTTGGGTGTTGGCAGCAGAGGCAGCACCTTCTGCTGGGTTTTGGGTGGTGTCCTGGTGCTGGGCAGAGGGGGACTGGAGCTCCAGCCTCAGGAATTCAGCTGGCACTGGGAGCAGTGGCCAAACCCTCAGGAAGTTCCTTGAGGACGAATGAAATTGCCAAAAAGTTGTTCTGAGCAATACTGGAATCTTAAATGTTAGCAGTGCTGTGGGTTAATAGATATAAAAAAAACCAAATGCAGATTTCTGGTGGAATTTGGAGACTTTTCTGATCAGCCACCCAGCTGATTCCCACCCTCGTTTGCAGGCAGCTGGCTGGTATTTTAAAGCAGATTTTTTTTTTTTAATGCTAAATACTGAAATACCACGATTATCTCATAAAAAGCTGGGAAGATGGTTCCTAAAACTTTTCACCAACTCCACCTCCTCCGCTCCCCATCTCCAGTTACTGCAGGACCCTAAATTTAGCTCTGCAGTCTGGATGGAAAGACTTGAGCATGAGTTTCTTTTATTTAATTATTTCTTTATTTCAGTTATTATTGTTTTTCCTCCCCACCACCATCCTGATGAGTTCAACCCTCCCCATTACCTGCCAGGGAACTTAAAATGAAATAAAATTAAAGCATTCCCCACATGCAAAGCACAGGAGGGAAAAACCTCGTGGCTTAAATAGAAGGGGATGGATGGGAAGGAAGGGAAGGAGGCTGAGGAGCAATTCCTGATCCCGTGCAGCCCCAAAAAGCTTCAGGACACAGGCAGATGTCACAGCCCTGGGTGCTGGGAGCTTGGCCACTGTAATTTCAGCATCACCAGGGATTGTGGGTGTTCTAACACGCTTCATTAACGGGTAGGTGCATGCATATTAATGTCTACTCATTATCTGCTGGAGCAAAGCATCTGCAACAAAATGCTGCATTCTGAGCCTTTAAATGAGCAAAAAAACCAAAAAAAAAAAAAAAAAAAAAAAAAAANNNAAAAAAAAAAAAAAAAAAAAAAGAAAAGGGAAAAAAAATTCTTTTCTGCAAAATTCATCTGATAATGAATTTTATTTTTCTGTTCCACGCTTGAAAGCAGTGAGGAATTTTTGTCTAATTTGCTGCCAAAGCAGCATTTGAAAGAACAGCCACAGCATTTTGTTCCTGCTAATGCCAGCATTAAACTGTGAGTGCTTTGGAGCTCCTGTGTTGGTTTTTTTCTCTCTTTAGTGCCGTAAGAGTATTTGTCTATGAATGGCTATCTATATAAGGCAGGTTAGTGAGCTAGATCCTCAACAGTATTTCATTTTCTTGCTTACAGGGCTAACTAAAAAGCAAGTTTTTTCAATGCTGCAGTGACTGAAGAAGCAGTTCACTCCCATGTAACCATGAAAAGAGGGCCACAGAGCATTTTGCACCATGCATTGATTTTTTTGATTATTTTCCAAATTAGCACCATATCTCACTAAGGAACCTTGAACCACACAACCGAGATCTTCCTTTGCATGCAATTGTAGATGCATTTCATGAATAGTTTGAAACCCTTGTCAATGCATATATATCTTATTTTCTTTTATTTTTTGGAAAGAAAAAAAAGAAAAAAAAAAAAACAACAACAACAACTCTTTGTGTATGTGATCTGAAGCATGTAACCCTAAGATGTTGCATTCTAAAAATGACAAATAAAGGCCTTTCCCAAATATTTTGGTGTTCTGCAGCCTGTTTAATATGTTCTTGCCAAGACATCATTCGGACCAAAAATAATAATTGAGCTAATTTTAATGCTAATAATTGTGGGATATGTGAACATTTCGCTCCCATAGGAAGCACCCAGGTCAAGGCAGAGTGTTGCAGATTTTTGCACGCATAGCACTGAACCGAGCTTATTTTAACCTTGCAGGCAATAAAAGCGAAAATGGAGGAACTTAGGCCTTTGATACCAGTGTTGGAAGAGTACAAAGCCGATGCCAAATTGGTATTGCAGTTTAAAGAGGAGGTCCAGAATCTGACGTCAGTTCTAAACGAACTCCAGGAGGAGATTGGCGCCTATGACTACGAAGAGCTTCAGAACAGAGTGTCAAATCTTGAAGAAAGGCTTCGTGCATGCATGCAAAAATTAGGTAGGCTCAGAACCACCCTGGTGGCCCTGGCTCCAACGCCACCGGCGCCAACGCACGCATCCCGGCCGGAGGCAGAGATGCCCCGCTGGACATCTGGTGCCGTGCCCGGCCGCGAGGGATGAGCTCCACACACAGCCAGGGGTGATCCTGCCAAGGGTAATGCCACCAGGAGCATTCCTCCTGGCAGTAGTCCTGCCCAGGATTACTGGCAGGAGCAATGCTGCTCGTGGTGTCAGCGCTTCAGGATCCTCCGCCCGGAGCGGGCTTGCATAAGTGGCAGCTCACGCTTATGCAAAGCCAACACTCGCACCCCTTTCTGCTTCTGCATCCCCGGACCTGGCCCGTCAGCAAAGGGCTCTGCTGGTGGTGGGGGGTGTGGGGCTGTGCAGGCTGTGCCTCGCTTTCCCTCCGTTTCTTTTCTTTTTTTTTTTTGCATCTTGCCAATCCCCCCGGAGCAGAGCATGAGGGAGCTGCTGCGGGGCGCGGTGCGGTCCTGCCCCTGTGCGGGGGGTCAATCCTCCCTCTCCCATTCCCTGAGGGAGCCATTTCCATCAGGCTGCTGCTAAACCACCAGGGATTCAGCATCTCCAGCCCCATCCAGAGGGTTTGAATTGACTGAAACCCGTGGGTCTGTTGTGGGGAGGCTCAGCTGTCCCCAGCCCCAGCGTGTGACCCCAAACACGGGGGCAAGGAGGAGGGCACTGCCTGCCACAGCTGCAAGGACTCTCTGCACCATTTGTTGGGCCAGCTCTGGCTTGATTTAATTTCTCCTTCCATTATTGACTTTCTTGCCAGGCCATTTAGATAATCCAAACACATTAACTGCTCTGCAGTCTATTTTGGTAGCACATACGAAATTACACTCTCAGGTAACTTTCATGGAAGATCTGATCTCTTCTGAGCACTTTATATCCTTGGCAAGGTAACGCTTTGTTTCTCTCTTGGCTCTGCTGCTGGGGTTGCTTTTGCTTGTTTCTAGATGCCTCCACTCTCTGTGAGCAGCCACTTCTCCTCTATTCCCCCTGAATTTCCATCCTCTGGTTCCTTGGACATGCCTTGTAGGCTGCATCTCACTCAGAGAGTAAAATTCCCCCTTAAATCTGGATGCTCAGAGTATTTAAACAAATCAGGAACCAAAGGTAAACCCCCGCTAGCCAAGAGAGAGATCAGAATTTGATTTCTCATTAATTAATGAGTGCTGGTGCCCCAGGTTTGGTTTGAGAGCAGGACAGGCCGGGGCTTTCTGCCCCTTTCTGTTGTCCCTCCCCTCTCCCCACGATGGTCACAGGGTTGGGCAAGGAGGGAAATTCTGACCTTGCCCTCCCCGGCTTGAAATTCCCCCTGAAAGCTTAACAAGGACAGGAATGAGCAGGGCTGGAATGACTTTGTCCCCAGATCCTGGAGCTTTATCAGGTGGGGAGCCTGCAGGAACGAGAGAAGTGCAGTGGAGGAGATAAGGAAGGATGAACAGATAAGGAAGAAAGATAAGGAAGGAGAAGAGGCCCAGGAGGGCGGGGGGGACACAGAGACCTCCTGGCAGCCCCACGTCCCCAGCCAGGGCAGCTCTGCAAAGGGATCCTCTCATCCCTCCCCTGCTGAAGGCAGAGCAGGAGGTGCCCGAGGAGGGATCCCCTGGCTGCAGCAGAGCCTTCAGCCCATCCCTTGAGGATGAGGAGGAGCTCTGGGTCACAGGGAGAAGGGGCAGGAGCAGGGATTTGAGGCTTTAAACTCGGGGACAGTTCTTTGAACAAAGCCATCCTGGCCCCCACAACCCCTCTCCAGGGGCAATCCTCCCACCGACCCTGGGCAGGCTTTAAGGAGTAGCTCCCAAACCGTTTCAGAGCTCAAAAAAACCCCAGAATTTACTCTTGGACCATGAACTCTTTCTGCTCATTCCATCCCCTCATGCTCAGGGCCAGTTGGGACCAGTAGCCCAGGTAAGAACGAGGCAGGTAGGGATGCTGAGCTCTTGCAGGTAACCTTGTCTAGAAACTTTTGGGTGTTTATTTAAATCTTTTTTGAGTCTTTAGCTGGGCTTTTTGGCTTCTTCCTGCCCTTGCTCTGTGCCCCCGGGGTCAGGGCAGCTGTTTTGCAGCAGCCCTGGGTGCTCACAGAGATGGATGCTCTGTGCCTCCCAAAGGTTCATCCCAGAGGATTTGCTGCTCACTCGGGAGGGTGATTTATTTTGTCACTTAAAAACAACAGCACGCATTGAATTTCCAATGCCGTTTATCTCTCTGGCGTGTAAACCACTGGAAATGGTTGTTAATTGAGTTAAACTCAGATAACAGCCTTACAGATGCTTTGCTGCCACACAGAGAGGCCCTGATTGCTGAGGATTTCTCTTTGCTGCGGGTTTTCTGCTCCGAGGGGCTCCCTGATGTCTCGAGGAGAACGTTTCAGCCGGGGTTTGCTGCTTCCCTGGAGTGTGTGTGTGTGCCCCAAGCAGGGTCAGGGAGCTGCTGCAACAAGCACAGGCAAGGGGAGGGATGTGCCACATTCCCATCCAATTCACCTCTCCCAAGAAGCTCTGAGCCTTGACAGTGCAGCAGCCTTTTCCTTAGCCAAGGTCCTGTTTTGCATTTTGGGTTTCCTAAGCATTATTGATGGATCGATAGTGAAAACACTTCCTGACCCTGGCATGTGTGTAGAGGGGAAAAAAAAAAAAAAAAATCAATAATGGCAGCTTCAATCTGTGTTTCTGTTTACACTCCTAAAGATCCCTATTTATACAGGGATTTTAACCTTTCCATGAATGTTCCTAAGAGGAAGTGCAGGGGTTGTCACTCCTTGGGTCAAGGGGGAATTTAACTCAGGCAGGACAAGCTTTCCCTGAGCCTTGGGAGAAATCCTGGTGTGGGAACGGGGATGGAGCCCCATCCTTGATGGTTTTGGGATGGGGTGCTCCAAACCAGGCGACAGAGGGAAGATCCAGGCCCAGCTGAGCTGCCAGAGCCCCATCCCTGCTGTGGAGGGCTGGGATTGGGATGGGAGGGGATCAATCCTTGGCTTCCTGGGAAGCAGAGCAGGGAAAGATCCCAGCTGCAGCAGCAGCAGCAGCACAGAGCCCAGGAGGAGCTGGTGCTGGTGCCTGTGGAGTCGGAGGAGGAGTTGCTGGGAGCTGCCAGGCAGGGTTTGTGGGCAGGATCCGGGATCCGGAGCGGAGGCGTTGGGATCCTGGGAGGAGGGGAGGGAGTGCTGGGTTTCACGGGCAGGAAGGGAGCGGTGCCTGCTCCTGCTGGAAAATTCCTGGTGCAGCTGAAGGAAGGGGCTGTGTGGGGATGCATTTCATGCCAGGGGCGCAGGACAAGGGGAGGTGGCTGGAGGGACACTTGGGAAGAGGCTGATTTGTGTCCAGGGAAAAGGGCCTGGATAGCGCTGGGCAAAGAGGAGTGAAAGCAGCTCCTCTGTGAGGCCCCAAAAGCTGCTCCTCACAGCTTTGCCCTGTCCTGGCCTCCTGGCTGGGCACCAGGACGTACTTCTCTGTGGCACATTTGTCCCTGGAATTCCCATGGCATCCCATATTCCTGCCACCCCAACAGCAGCGGGGGGTTGGAAAAGGCTCAGCTGCTGATATTCCAAGTGTGGTGTGGGTCTCCTCGGGTGGGTGAGGATCCCAGGGGCTGGAACTGGCTGTGCCTGGGTGGCAAACCCAGCAAAACTAACTCGAGATCCTAAAGAATCCGTGTGAAATTCCCCCCAGGAGCTGAGTGCCTGGCATGGGTTTGCACCAGGAGAGAGAACACGCTGCCCTGTGTAAGAACAACCCTCTTTGCTGAGGAGCTGGGCTGTGTGTGCCTCCAGCTAAACGTGTAGGAAATGTTGCAAACAACACTAGTTTACCCTTATCAGCTGCTGGGTTGTTTTTTGGTTTTTTTTTTTAACGGTTTGGTTGTTTGTTTTTTTTTTTTTAAATCAATGAGCTTTTATACCACGCTCCTCTCCAGGGAAATGGGAGGAAGAGATAAAGTGACAGCAATGTAGGGCTGTGATAATGGAAGGCAGCTCTGAGCAGATCTGGGATTAGGGGAAAGCTGGACCCCTGCAAGACATTAACATTTGTTATTTTAACTCATTGCATCCCTTTTCCAGTACTTTGCTCTCCCTCTGAGCTGAGAGGTTTGGAGTGCAGCAGGCAGGAGGGCAAATCCCTGTGCCCTGTGTGACAGGAAAGCTCTGCTTTTTGGTGGCATCTCTCTTTATCTGCCTGGGTTTGAAGGCTGTGGGAACACTGAAGGTCCCCTTGGTCCTGTTCTGCTGGAGCACATCAGGAATATCTTCAAATATTTTCTGCCCTGGGCTAAGGGGATCCCTTTGGCCACAGCTCAGAGCTGGGGCAGGTGGATGTGTCTGAGCAGGAATTAAAATGCAGGTGAGAACAGCTAAGGAGACAGGCAGCTGAGAGAGATTGCAGAGTTCTGGAAACGCTCAAGGTCTGAAATCTATGATTCTATGAAGGTCAGGTTGGACAGAGCTCTGAGCAACCCCATCTGTTTGAAGACATCCCCTCTCATTGCAGGGGGCTGGACCAAACGACCTTTAATGGTCCCTAATAACAAACCATCCTATGATTTTCCTTGGTAATCTCAAGATGACCTTGTCCTGAGCTGGCAGAGCTCTTCCTGCGCTCCAGCAGCACCTGCAGGGCCTCCCACCTGCAGCCCAGCCCTGGGGAGTGCTGAGCAGGTACCGCAGAGCAGCTCCAAGCTGCACCCAGAGCAGCTTCTCCACCCCAGCTCTGCCACCTTCCCCTTCCCCAGCCTGCCAGAGGCTCCCTCGTCAAAAAGGAGAAGTCAGGAAACACCTCCCGAACTTCAGGTGGTGGCTGTGCCCCGTTGCCTCTGCCCTGAGCTTGTCTGGCTCTGCTCTGGACGTGTCTGGGGTTTAAAGAGCTCTCCTGTAGCACTCCCCCAGTCCTTCCCGAGGCACCTTCCTCTCCTCCTCACTGCACACACGTTAAGACGTGGGTGAGGCAGGGAACCAGAGTGGCAGCTTTGCTGAAACTCGGGGATATTGTTGGGAAAAGGAACCTGGATGTGGCTGCACCTTCCGTGCTGAGGCTGTTCCATGTCCACGAGCAGCCCCGGAGGGGTGCCGGGCACAGAGCCAGGGCTGGGAAAGCAGCTGGAGGAGAGCTGCTGCTGCTGCTGCTGCTTCCCCTCGTATTTAGGGCTTGAAAACCCAGCGAGGAGCTGAAGTGGCTCCCGGGATTCGGCAGATGTGGAGCACCTGAGCGTGCCTGAAAGCTGGCAGGTGCCCATGCCTGTGCTGGTGAGGCTGGGCTGGGCAGGATTCCCGGGGCAGCTCCTGAGGGATCCTCGGGGTGCTCCCACCTTCATCCTGATGCTTTTGGGTTCCTGTCCCAGAGCTGGCTGGAGCAGCCTGCTGGATCCATCAGTGTTTTCTAAGTGTCCAACACGAGAGGGGAACAGGGAAAGCAGTAAATAAATGATCTTTGCAGGGAGGAGGTTTACATTGTGTGCCATTTCCCACCTTCCTCTTTCTTCTCCTCTGCTTAACCTGTGACAAACGCACCTTTCCAGCAGGGCTGGAATAGCCACGGCTGCCTTTTAGTCTTGGCTGCAGCCGCTGGATCAGAGCAGCCCTTCAGCTCCTTCCTCCACCTGCTCAGCCCTGGCTGCTGCTCTCGTTCGCAGTTCTGTGACATTCACAGCTCGGCTGCTCCAGCAAAGCTCCATTTCTTGGGGACGGCGATAAGGACAATCGTCATTAAGAGGCGTGAAACAAACAAAAGCATCCGACACTTGTTCCTGAGCTAATTGCCCGTAATTAAACCAACCCTCGGCAGAGCAGAGCCGCGGGCAGAGCGGGGCGGGTGGGACTGGCTCCGGTGCTCACCAGCCTTCCCCTCTTTTCCAGCCTGTGGGAAGCTGACAGGAATAAGTGACCCGATCACAATTAAAACCTCGGGGTCCCGCTTTGGGTCGTGGATGACGGATCCTCTGGCTCCCGAGGGAGAGAACAAGGTAAGAGCGTGACAGCATCACCCCCGTGTCCCAGCAGTGTGGCTGAGGACAGTGAATATCCATCAGAGCCCGGACTGTGCCCTGGGAAAGCTGGGAAATGTCCTCATTCATCCCACGGGGCTCTGAGCATCCCCCAGGGAGGGAGGATGAGGAGAAGCTGAGCAGCCCCTGCGCTGATCCCGTTCCTGTGCAGGTGAAATTCATTGCAGTGATGAGGGCTCACGGGCTCAGAATTGTCACCACGAGGTCTGTGTGGGAAAAAAAAAAAATCACATATTGGGTTTCTAATCTGTGTTTGGCAGCCAGGAGGGAGCTGGGGCTGAGCAGAGGGACCCGTGGTCCTGATCCCTGCTGCTCTTCTGCTGCCAGCCCCTCTGATAATGTCATCTGCCTGCATTTGCCCTCCATCCTCCACCTTCATTGTTGTGAGGAATTAACTGGCTGCAGCCAGAGAGAGAGATTTGTTTTGCTTTGTTTTGGAGTTCTATTGTGGTTTTTTTTTCCATTCAGGCCATTCAATTTTGATCCCAAGGAGGTAGGAGGCCAATAACTGGCTGAAAATCAATCCCAGCTCCCCATGACTGATGGAATGGAAAATATCTCGAGTGTTTGCCGAGGATTTGCAGGCAGCAAAACAAAACAAAAAGCACAAAGCTTGGCTGCCTGTAATTCCCTCCTGCATGCAGCATCCTTCAAAGGATAAAGGCACCAGCAAGGGCTGGATTAGGGCACCTATTTTGGGAGCTGTGCCCTGGCATCAGCTCTGGAGCTAAGAGAGGACGAGGGATGCTCTGGAGAAGTCACCCCTGGGCAGTTTCTCTGAAGGTGACTTGAGTTGTCAGGCTGTTTCCTGCCAGCAGCCAACTGGTTGGCACTGGTTCCCCATTTCAACACCTCCACATTTTACAGTTATTAAGCAGAATTTCACCTCCAGCCCAAATAAAACCCTGCTTAGAAGTGAGATGGGAAGGTTTTACGCACGTCACGTCTCGTTTTGCTCAGGAGAGGGGACAGAATTGACCCCTTCAGGCTGTGTTTGCTGCTTCTCTTGGCGTTTAGATAATTTTCAGCTGAAGTTAGTGGTTCAGATGCTAAAGACCCTCCCGTGTCTTTAGAGAGTTTTGTCTCAAACCATTATTTTTTAAGATTTTTTTAGCCGTGCCTTTTTCTGCCGTGCATTTTTGTTGTACAAGTAGGCTGCAGACCAGAGCTGAAGCTTCCCAAACCTCTCTCTGTATTTCATAAATAAAACCTACTGGGAATTTTATTAGGAACACACCATTAAGCGAACTTCATTGGCTGCCCAGCAGAGTGGGAAAGTGAGGATGGGCAGAGATGGGCAGTTTATCACCCCCAGCTCCTGTCCCCGAGCCCCAGGAGGCGTTTGGTGTTCGTGTGATCATTTGCTCATGTCACGAAACCGTGGAACACAACTGGGGGAGGTTTGTGAGTCCCGTGGGAGCAGCAGGTGGATGCTGAGAGCTGGGATTGCTGTGAATGGACAGGAGGAGGTTGCTCAGAGCCAGCTGCTGTGATGGGACGTGGCTCACCCATCAATTTCTGCATTTCCAGAGCTTGGAATGCTGTAAGGTCCTGCAGCCCCTGCGTGGTGACACAGGGCTCTGCTGGGCTTTAAAAGCTGAGCACAACCCTTTGGTGTGTTGAATTTTTAATACCAGATAATGAAATGGGAGCGACAGAGTCATTTTTTGGATATTTTTTTCTCTTATAATTTCCCTATAATGAAGCTGAAGTTTCATTTCCAGCTCTGGGTGTCGGCTGGTGCTTTTACAGCCACCCCCAAGCCCACCAAGGTTTGGGGCTGAGGGTCAGAGCCAGTCGCCACATGTTCCTTCCCCACCTCTGCAGGTTTTCCAGGGAGGCAATGCTGGAAGGCTGAAATTCCCTCCAAAGTTTTTGGAGACCCCAGCTGACTTCCCAAAGGCAGCAGCCAAATGTTGGGCTGCCCTTCTCGAAGGCTGATGATCACACTCCAGACACTGAGCTGTCAGATTTTGCAAGGGGTTTGCAGAAGAAATCTGCACTACATCACCCAAATCTGCAGCCTTAAAGGCTTTCCTCCTGCTAAATTTACCTTTTCTCCTTCCTAAATTTACCTCTTCTCCTTCCTAAATTTACCTTTTCTCCTTCCTAAGTGGCTCTTACACAAAGCAGCTCTCTCATTTTCAGGCAGCAACTGCATCCAGAATGTCAGTGGCTGGCTGGGTATTTCTTGTGGATATTAACTGCACAGCTTGGTCATTTGCCTCGGAATTGGTTTCATATAACAAAAGCTTTTTTTTTTTTTTTTAAGGAGTCTAGACAGTGTCCCCAGTGCACTGGCACTTAAATGATGATCTCAAATCTCTCCCCAATCTACCCAGAGCAAGATTTAGACGTCTTTGTCTCTTATATTTTCAGCAGCCTCGCTTTAAGCTTTTGATGCAGCAGTGTATGATTTTTAAACCAATATGGACTTTTTGCCTGAATTTGCCTGACAATGAGTGATTGCATCCCTCGCTCCCGCATTCCAAATTAATGGAGTTGTGCACAGCAGCTGCTGTAATTTACTGAGTGCTACCGCGGGAAGCAAAAGCAGCAGCGGCAGAAAATGTTGGGTTTAGCCAGGAAAAAGCTGCTAATTGCCCTCGGGAAGGGAGGGTGGTGCCAGTCACTGCAGCATTCCCAGGGGAGCACTTAAGCCAAGGAGATACCAGGTTATCCTCCAGGGAAGGCTTTGCTGTTCCGTTGATTTCTTGGCCGATTTGGGGGTCCAGAAATGGGGGTTATTTCTGAACATAGGTGACAGATGTTGGCCGGATTCAAGGCCAGATTGGACGGGATTTGAAGCAGCCTGGTCTGGTGGAACACGTCCCTGGCAAGGGTGGGACTGGATGAGTTTTAATCTCTATTCCAAACCTTTTCATGACAATTCCACGATTCCCGGCTGTGGATTTCTGTCCCAGGCCAGTTTTTTGAGGCGATTTCTAACCCGCCGTGTCTGTGTTGTGCAGGTGTGGTACATGGACAGCTACCACAACAACCGCTTCGTCCGCGAGTACAAATCCATGGCGGATTTCATGAACACCGACAACTTCACCTCCCACCGCCTGCCCCACCCGTGGTCGGGCACGGGCCAGGTGGTCTACAACGGCTCCATCTACTTCAACAAATACCAAAGCCACATCATCATCAGGTTCGACTTGAAAACCGAGACCATCCTCAAGACGCGCAGCCTGGACTACGCCGGCTACAACAACATGTACCACTACGCCTGGGGCGGCCACTCGGACATCGACCTCATGGTGGACGAGAACGGGCTCTGGGCAGTCTACGCCACCAACCAGAACGCCGGGAACATCGTCATCAGCAAGTTGGACCCCAACACCCTGCAGAGCCTGCAGACCTGGAACACCAGCTACCCGAAACGCAGCGCCGGCGAGGCCTTCATCATCTGCGGCACCCTCTACGTCACCAACGGCTACTCGGGCGGCACCAAGGTGCACTACGCCTACCAGACCAACGCCTCCACCTACGAGTACATCGACATCCCCTTCCAGAACAAGTATTCCCACATCTCCATGTTGGACTACAACCCCAAGGATCGGGCTCTCTACGCCTGGAACAACGGGCACCAAATCCTCTACAACGTCACCCTCTTCCACGTTATCCGCTCCGATGAGTTGTAGCCCGGCCTTGGTTAGAAACTGGGTTTAGTGTGGGGGGGGGGGAAATAAATAAATAAATGAATGAATGAATACATAAATAAATCAAAGGGGAAGTTTAAAATAATAATAATAAAAAGGGAAAAAAAGGGAGAAACTAATTTAAAAAAAATGCGAATAAGGAATCCTACTTTAAATAAGTAAACGTACAAACAGCTGCCAAAATTAAGAGCGACATCATGGAGGATTATTGAGCATAAACCTGAGAGATCAGCATTACCTCTACATTTCTAGAAGTCTGGCCCTGTGTTATAGACTCACGAGTAACCATGTACTTGCAGCTGGAACTGCACTCAGAGAACCACTTCAGTTTGGGGTTTTGTTTCGTTTCCGTTCCGACAGCAAACCTAGAGCACATCCTCAAGCAGTAAGGCAATGACTGTTGGAAGTTCACCCTCGGGAGCCTCGCTCTCCTCCATGCGTGGCTTGCATGGACATTCCCCCGGCGTCACGGGCAGCTGTGATGGATGTGTGGAAAGGAAAAGCGGGAAAAGCTGACCCGTGAGGAGCTCTGGCTGTCTCAACAAGACCTACCACAGGTTAGTTTTCTTCGCCTTCCATTGCAGCTACTGTCTCTCTCAACTGTGTTCTTGTCACTTAGATTAACTGTGCTGAGACCCGAAGTAGCTCATGGATCTGTGTCCTAGTAACTATTAAACACGATGGTTTAAGTATGTATTATGAACAAGTTGTTGTACCCATATTGTTTGAACTTATGTATTCAGCAACTATATTGTATAATGTATGTCTGTTATTTACCAGAGGTGGCAAAACTTTGTATGTCCAGTTTATGCAATGAATGTTGTAAATGCGATGATGTAGTTTGGATTTAATAAATGATGGTTTTTTCGTTTCTAAAAAGGCAAAAAAAAAAAATAAAAATAAAAAAAAGGTCAGTGTTCACCCTTATACACAGGTAACCAATTTCATGTTGATAATTACAGGAATATTCTCTTACTGTTATACTATCTACATAGCATTATGGTGGTTGGAAATCGCTTCCGTGGAGATTCTGTGGCAGCAGATTCCCATGGGAAGCTTTGTTAATGGAAGTGTGAAGGTAATTAATTTTTTTTTAAGAGGAAAACTTTGTACTATCCACAGTTATCTAAGGAACAATAAAACTATTAGGAGACTTCCCTGCTTTGTTTGTTGTCTTCTCTGTGGGAGTGAGCAACTACAGAGGAGGGAGAACAGGAATGTTTTGAGGTGAATGCTGAGCAGCCGTCAGGAGTTTCATTCCAGGGAATATTTCCAGATGTGTAGCTGGCGCTGGGGTTGGGAAGATGGAGGGTTGGCTCTGTGCTCTGTAGGGACTCCCTTTGCATTTTCATCTGGAGCAGGCCCTGCTTCAAGGAGATAAAATCCTGTGGCTGCTCCTGCTGTGGGCAGGGTCTGGCCACCCCCCAGGGACTGACAGTGTCTGGTGTTGGTGCCACAACAGGAGGAAATCTCATCACCTGTCACCTTCACTGGAGCTGCAGACACTGCTTTGGACCTCTGAGGGCAACTGGATCCCATTCCTTCTTGGATTCTTGGACTGCTGCCCACTCTGAGTTTGCTACAGGCTTGTGCAGGTAAAGATCTCCTTTATTTAACTTATTTAACTTGTTCTAAAGAGTGACTGTCACTGCTGGGGGCTGGGCACCCAGCTCGATCAGCCCTCCTGGTTCTGCAAAGCAGGGCCCTCGCAGGGCTGCAGGATGCTCATCTCCCTCTGGGGTGAGATTTGGGGTCCCATCTCCCTCTGGGGTGAGATTTGGGGTCCCATCTCCATCTGCTGTGAGATGTGAGGTCCCATCTTTCCACAGTGTGAGATTTGGGGTCTAATCTCTCTCTGTGTGAAATCTGGGGTCTCATCTCTCTCTGGTGTGAGATTTGGGGTCCCATCTCTCTCTGTGTGAGATCTGGGGTCTCATCTCCATCTGGTGTGAGATTTGGGGTCCCATCTCTCTCTGGTGTAAGATGCGGGCTCCTCTCTCTCTCTGCTGTGAGATGTGGGGTCCCATCTCTCCCCTGCACCCCCAGAAGAACAACATTTAGCAATTCCCACTCCAAGCAGCTCCAGGTGAAGGGACAGCACCTCTCCTGCCCTCCCAGGGAGCCCCCTGAGCTGGGTCTCAAGGGCAGCTGGGGCACGGTCCCCGTGCAAGCTGCAAAGGGCTCGCTGGGGTGGCACCAGATCTTTGCTGCCTCTTCCCCCACGGACTGGCCACGTTTAGCACCACCAGGAATGACAATTTTTCAGCCAAGTGGCCCAATGAGGCTCAGCAGATGGATGGTTTAGGGCCCTGGGAAGGAGAAGAGACCACCAAGGTCAGGAAATTTAATATCAGCGATCGGTGTTTGCTGCAAGCTGCACATATGGATTTCAACCTCTGGGCCTTTGCAGCAGCTCCCTGCTGGGCTCTTCAACAGGAGGAGGGAAAGGAAAGAAAAACAAAACCAAACCAAAACAGCATAATGTGGTTTCTCAGAGCTGGATTAAACCACAAGCACGGAGTAATCCTCCCTGTGAAGGTGTTCCAGGCAGTTCCGCGGGGCTGAGGCTGCCCTGTGTCAGCACTGCCGCTCTCAGCGAAGCCTTGGCTGCATGCAGAATGGGGACAGCTCTCTGAGGACTCACTCCTCTGCCACACTCCGTAATTCCAGCACTCTGGATTGCCAGCTTTGTGGAGAACTTCACCACTTAGCAGTGGGGTTCCCTCCAGGAGGCTCAAAAAGGGGGGCTGGAGACCCATCCTGTAATTGGCAGCAGTATCGACCCTCGATGCGCAGGAGAAATCTGTTAAGCCAAAAAGCAGCAAGGCACCTGCAGTCATTTCTATTTAATTAATGTATTTCTTCAGGGCAAACTTGTTGAAGGGCAGCACACTGTTTTTGCAAGGGTTAGAGCTGGATGCAGGGATGCTGCAATCGATGGGACAGAGGCTGATGGTGGCACCAGGGCTGGGCTTTGCACTGGAACTGCTCCTGCCCAGCTCCTCGAGGGCTTCAGGGTGGAAAAGTGCGTGGGAATCCTGGCTGGAGCACATGCTGGATTGCTTTGTGGTGTGGTTTATTGTCCCAGCAGCCAGGCTTTGTGTCCTCCATCCCAGGAGGTGTTCTAACGAGGAAGTGGTTCCTCTCCAAAACCTCTGCGGGTGTTCTCAGAGTTTGTCCCAGCCAAAGTGTCCAGTTTTGGGGAGGGGTTTCAAGCAAGGCACAGCACGTGGCAGGGCACCACTGAAACCTGCACAGCCCGTGCCAAATTCCCCACAGTCAGCGTGGCCACTGGATGGGAGCTGAGGGCAAAAGAACACGCCTGCCTCAAAACATCGATCCACAAAAATGAATCGAATTACAGAAAGGCAAAATAATGCTCTCTGCTTTAGGGCACGGCTACATTTAGATTCTAATTTTCCGAGTGCAATTCATTTAAGACAAAGGCTCCAGAGCACAAAATGTCCTTGAACACGCCAGAGCTGGAGCAGCTCCTGTGTAACATGTACCCAAAGTTAATGAGATGAGAGAAGTGCTTTGAGGGGTGTACCTTTGTCCTATTTGCCTGTAGAGCAATATTCTATAAATGGATGCCATATGGCCGTACACTTAATGGTATGGATTAGATTGGAAGTGGATGAGCCACTCAAAGACAAGAACATCCCAGAGGATTGCTTTCTATAGCCTGTGACTTCATTATTTGATGCACAAGGCTCGTTGGTCCAAATTTAGTTCTGGGAGTCAGCGAGCTGCTTCAGGGGAACGCCTGACCATCGTTCTGTGTGTGTGCTGTTCATATTTGCCGAGGCATTCCTTGGGCAGCCCCGCTCCAGGGATTTGGGAAGGCTTGCTGCAGAACACAAGCTGCTCCCAGCCCCACCAGCAGAGTCCCAGCTCCATAGCTGGGACGGATTTGATGGAGAGGGAGTTTTTTTATGAATGACAAGACAAGGGGGAATGGCTTTAAATTGAAACAGAGGAGATTGACGTGAGATATCAGGGAGAAATTTTTCCTGTGAGGGCGATGGGGCCCTGGCACAGGGTGCCCAGAGAAGCTGTGGCTGCCCCTGGATCCCTGGAAGGGTCCAAGGCCACGTTGGACAGGGCTTGGAGCACCCTGGGATAGTGGAGAGGTGTCCCTGCCCATGGCAGAGGGTGGGATGAGATGATCTTGAAGGTCCCTTCCAGCCCAAATCATTCCCTGATTTAATTTTGCTCTTGTCCTGGGTCACAGGGACCAGTGCCCTCCAGCTGGGTCACACCTGCCTTGCGATGAAGGGGGCACCTGATGGGATTTGCTCTCATCCCTGCACTTCCCCAAGCCACCAACCTTCCCTACCCTTGGCTCTGATCCACCCCCCTTCCCTGGAGCCCTCAGCCCATCCCAGCGGGTCCTGCCCAGCTCAGGGCTGTGAAATGCAACTTTGGACCTTGGAATGCAGCTCTGAGCCATGAAGTGCAACTTTGGGCTGTGAAATGCAGCTCAGGACTCTGAAATGCTCCACAGCCTGTCCCAGGAATTAAATGAAGCTCCCTCAGCCCCTGGCCCGGAAGCCAGGCAGAAACCTTGGCTGTTGCTCAGCATCATCACAACCCTGAGAGCTAAAAATTTCCCTTTCCTCCTTTGCTGTTACTTCCCTGACCTTCATTAGTTCTGCAAGCACTGAATGCTGAGCCCATATGGAGACAGTTATCATAAAAAACCGAATCCTGGCCCCTTAATTAGCTCCTCATTATCGGAGAGCTCCATATTGAAGCATTAAGAACTTGCGAAGCAATTTGTTGAGTTTCCAATTAAAACTTTTTTAGAATTGTTGGGCCTTTTAATACTTGGTGTTTACAAATTGCCTTGGACCCACACCAACACACACATCTCCTTCACTGGGGAAATATAACTGAGGAGCTGCTCGTTATTAATGTAAAACCCCAGGTTTTAATAAAGTCATAAACCATGTCAATGAGCCTGCTCTTTTCATATCTGATACAATAGAGATGACTCTGAATGAGTGCAGAGGAGTTAGAATCATTAAGAGGGCAATTAGAGGCTGATTTCCTAATAACTCCACTTTTACAGCACTGTAAAAACAAATGTACACATCCCTCTTTACATTAATTTATCTTGGATGTGCTCCTGACAGGCCCTGAGCCTGCAATGTGCTGGAACACAGGGGCTCAGGACCATCAGGAATAAACAAAAGTCAGATGGGCATGGATTATATTCAGTGGATCACACGAGCTGGGAGCTGGAGGAGCACAGCCACAAACACAGGGGGAAAATTGGGTCTCCTGTGAAGCACAGGTGCCTCCATGGGCAGATCTACCAAGGGGGCCAAAAATCCGGGGAGGGGAGTGACCCCTGGACAAGCCCAGGGACGAGCTGTTCCCAAAACCTGCAGGGAAGGGGAGCAGCAGTGGCTCTGCTGACCTGGAGAGGGATGAAGGGATGTGCTGAAATCCTCTCAAATGCGTTCCCAAGCCTTTTTGGAAGGGACGGCCACATTCCCATCGCGTCCACGAGGATAAAGGAGGGATGCAGCAGAACAGGGTTCAACTCACCCCAAACTGCTTCTTCCTCCTGGAAAACAGAGCCAGGAAGATAAAATTCACGGCTGTTGGGAGTCTGTTGTGGAACCACCACAGGAGGACACGAGGGAGGTGGCTTTGGGGTGTGGCAGAGCTGTGACAAACAGCCCCAGGAGCCGCGAGCTGAGCTGGGCTTTGGTTCTCAGCACTTGTGATAATACAGCACTTATCTTCTCTGGGACGCTGTAAAGCCAGGAGCTGATCTGGATTGAACATGTCATTTGTATTCCCACGCTGGTTTTGAAGCAAATCTGTCAAATCAAACCAAAAAAAAAAAAAGAAAGGAGCGAAAAGAGGAATGATTGCATAAGGAACTGGCTGGGCAGGCAGCCGTGGTCACTCTGAGGGCTCTGTGGCTTTGCTGTCCCCTGAGAGGAGGTAGGGGTGACCCTCAGGCACAGGTGTGGGACAGGGAGCAGCATCCCAGAGCAGCTGGGACCCCACAGGGGCTCAGGGCCATCCCCATGGGTTTGTTCCCTGCTGCTCCTCAGCACCCTCCTGTTGGGACAGAGACGGGATTACTTCGGTACGATTTAAAGTGTGATTTATTGTTATAATTTTATGAAGGCATGAGGATGTTTTTATAGAGGAATGCAGAGGTCAGTCATAGTCACCTCCTTTGGAAAACTCGATAAACCGGAGAGGAGGGTTGTTTTTGTTTTTGTTTTTGTTTTTTTTCCAACAGGAAAATAAAACCAACCTGTCAGCCATTTAATTACCAACCCTCATTACTGCGTTACCCTAACTGGAGCCGCTGCCAGATGTTCCCATCCCCGCTCCTCCCCGCAGCCGCGGGCTCAGCGCTGCCCGGTCCCGGGAGGGAGCCAGGACCCGGAGCCCCCGCCCCGGGCACGCACAAAACCGGGATCAAGAGCTGGAAAATCTTCCAGCCCTCGGCGTAAAAATAACCCCGTGCAGCTCGAGCGGATGGGAGGGAACCTGCGGCAGGGCAATCAGCGAAGGGTCAGCAGGAGATTTGTCCTGGGGGTGATGGTGTTTAATGGACTGTGCGAGGAGCCGAAAGCAGAGGCTGCCGCTGGAAAAGGGGCCACCAGAGGTGCCGGGGCACAGCGATGCTCTAAAGCCGTTTATTTGAATAATAAATCAAGTGTGAGTACCGGGACTGCCGCCGGCTCAGGCAGGATTTTTGGGGGTGCTCTGTCAGGTCAAACGCCCACCTCGAGCCTCACAGGGGTCCTCGAGCGCTGCAGAAAGTGCTGGTTTGGGTTCGGGTTCATGGATTCCCAGGCTGGTTTGGGTTTGGGTTCGGGTTCATAGATTCCTGGATTCCCAGACTGGTTTAGGTTGCAAGGGACCTTAAATCTCACCTCCTTCCACCCCGCAGATTTTCCCAGCTTGCTCCAAGCCCTGCCCAAGCCGGCCCTCAGCCCAGCTGGGACTCCACGAGGGCATCACACCGCGCTGGGTCATTAATTGCCTCCTTCCCTAACGAAGGGAAAGAAGGCCACTCCATGGGAACAGCCCCAAAAATGTCCTTGCACGAGGAAGGAACAAGAACTGCCTGTAAGTGGAAGGGAGGAAAAAGTAAAAAACCCACGGAACTCGGAGCACTTCATCCCATAGCAACAAGCCCGTTCAACAGGAGGAGCGTGTTCACAGCAGAGCCCTAAAAAAGGAGCTGTTAAAATAAACATTGGCATATCTCACACCTCCCTCTCCCCTGCAGGATGCTCCCTGGAAACACATGTGGACAAACCAGGGAAAGGAAAGAAGGAAAATAGGGATGAAGGGGGAGATGAGAGGGATTCTAATGAAGTGCTGAAATTCATCTCTGTTGTCTTTCAGTATCTAATAAGTTTAATTATTGTGCTGTTCACTGATGGATCCGGAGAGTCTTTCAGAGCATCTGGTCGTGTTATCCCTTTGCTTTCCATATCCTAAAATACTCTGTGAGTTTCTGTGGAGCTTTTGCCCTACATTTCACATTTTAGGTGTGACAGAGCTCTGTAACCTCTCTGTGAGCACCCTTAAAACTTCAAGTTCCAGGGGGTTTTCCCTGCTTTATGTGTGGTGCCATGCTATGTGGAGGGATAAAAAAGAAAAAATCCCATTTTTCTTTTATGAACTGGAATAAAACTCCTGGAGCCTTTACAAGCCTGTGCTGGCCCTGCTCAGGATGTGCTGGGGTGGCTGCTTTGAGCAGCAAAAGTCTCTGCTCTGGGGAATCCTTCTCCCCTCACTCTGGGAAATCCTTCTCCTCTCACTCTGGAAAATCCCTCTCCCCTCACTCTGGGCATGCTGGGAGGTCACAGATGCTTTTTTTTGGAAACCCCAAAATTTCCTATCTGTATCCAGCAAAGTCACATTTCCACGTGCTGGTCTCCCAGAAAAAAGCCAAGATAATGGGATTTTGGAGTTAGGAACACACTTGGAACTTCCACCCCTTCCTCCTTCCCTTCTTTTTGTTTTTATCTTTGGATCAGAACGAGCCCAAACACCAAAGTGTCACCTGGAAATGTGACCTGATCAGAGAGCAGGGCAGCCATGAGACAGCTCATCTTCCCTCCACACACAGCACCGGGCAAACCACTGGGAAAGGAAAAAGCTCCAATAAATCAAATTGTCCCTTCTTTGGATGCAATAACAGCAGCAGCTGGAGGGGGAAGTGTGCTCTGGCTCCCATTCCCGGCATGCCATGGCTGGGAGCTGGGAAAATTCTGTGCGCAATCCCTACAGCAGGGCTTGGGAATGTGGGAAACAGCCAGGCCTGGAAAGCCTCATTCCTACTGAATTCACTCCTGTGCTGGAGTGTGGACTGTTAGGCACACTTTTAGGATATTCACGCTTTTAGGATCTCCACACCTTTAGGATCTCCACACCTTTAGGATCTCCACATTTTTAGGATATCCACACGACTTCAGCTCTCCCTCAGCCTTCTCAGAGGACACCTGGCTTGGACTGGAAGGTGAGAGCAATCCCGTGGGATTTGGGATGGTGTGCAGGACTGCGGGGCACTGCTCTCTTCTGGGAAAAACACCAAAGGCAGGAAAAAAACCCAGTTAATCCCAAAAATCCTTTCCATCAGCTGTTTTTGTCTCCTGGGCCTGACAAGTTCCAGGTGATTTATGGTGAATCCCCCAGGAGAGAGGGAGAGGCAGGAGCAGCTCCGCTCCTGTTCCCGCTGTCTGCCCTGAGCAAGCCCATCATTCCTGGGGATATGATCATTCCTGGGAATGTGATCATTCCTGGGGATTTGATCATCCCTGGGGATTGGAACATTCCTGGCAATGTGATCATTCCTGGGGATCTGATTATTCATGGGAATGTGATCATTCCTGGGGATTTGAACATTCCTGGGGATCTGATCATTCCTGGGGATCTGATCATTCCTGGGGATCTGATTATTCCTGGGGATTGGAACATTCCTGGGAATGTGATCATTCCTGGGGATGTGATCATTCCTGGGGATCTGATTATTCCTGGGGATTGGAACATTCCTGGGAATGTGATCATTCCTGGGGATCTGATTATTCATGGGAATGTGATTATTCCTGGAGATTTGATTGTTCCTGGGGATGTGATCATTCCTGGGGATGTGATCATCCCTGGGGATTGGAACATTCCTGGGAATGTGATCATTCCTGGGGATTTGAACATTCCTGGGGATCTGATCATCCCTGAGGATTTGATCATTCCTGAGGACTTCTTTACCCCTTAAGGTGTTGCCTTTGCTTTTAAGCCCTGCGGCTGTGTTCCCAAAGCCACGCTGGGGAAATGCAGCACTGGGACCTTCGAGTCAGGGCAATCCCAGCCCCCTCCCATTGCCAGGGATTTTTGGAAGGCCGGGAATGCGATTTTTCCGAGGAGCTGGTCCTGAGCAGAGGCCTTGCATGTGTGCAGACAGTGCTGATTCATCTGGCTGCCACCGGAGACAAAAGAACACCTAATTAAGTCACCCGAGTATAAATAAAGGTACAAGGTACAACCTCGGGAGCACAGAACAGCTCTGGAAAATCTCAGAAATGCAAAATATGCTTTTCCTCTCTCTGGCAGGGCTAGAGCTCACCTCTGGGACCACTCTCTTTTTTTAGAAATATCAAAGAATGGGATTGTTTTTATTATTTTGCTGTTGCACTATTAGTTTTTTACATCAAAATTCAGTAATTTCCTCTTTCCCTGCAGTTCAGCTGAGCCTCAGGTACACCAAGGCTTTGATAACCCTCCAAATCTAACTCAGAGCAGGGCCCACTTCCCAGCTCCACGCCTTTTTTTTTTTTTTTTCTTTTTTTTTGGAAGAGTGAAAAACAACAGCAAGAAACCAAGGAAAACAAGAAGCAATAAATTGCTGCTCTGATTGTGGGCTCCCATTGCACTGACGGCCGGGCTGATGTGCCCGCAGCTGCAGGACAGCACCGCCTCCGTGCGCTAATTAACCTCATTAAAGAACTTTGCATTTGCCTCACAAAGGGGTGAGACTTTGCGCAGGCTGGAGTGGGAGTCGGGAATTATTTGGCTTTTTTTCCCTGAAATCCCCAGCTTTGTGGTGTGGCTGTGGGGGTTCCCCCCGCGCATCCCTCTGTTCCATCTTCCCAGGGTTTTCCAGCTGCTGGGGGTTGCCTGCCATTTTCCCAGCCTGAGCTCAGCGTTCCTGGCCCCTGGACGTGCACAGCCATCGGCTCTTCCCCCCTGGAAGTCTTTCCCGTGAACCCGTTCATCTTTATTTTTATGGCTCTTTTCCCTTTTCCTGCAGCCCTTGCTGTTAACGCACCGAGGGAGGTCTGGGTTGTCTTTGGAGGTAATTAGTTTTGATGGCATAACGAGGCTGATAAATTACCACCCTGGCCAGGAGCTTTGGGGCTTCCTGAGGAAAGAAATCCCTCGGTGTCCTCCTTCTGCCACACTCGCGAGGGTTTTTACGATGCCTCGAGGGTGACAGCAGGAAAAATCACGGGAGGTGTCCCTGCCCAGGGCGGGGGGTGGGAATGAGATGATTTTTTAAGGTGCTTTCCAACCCAAACCAGTCTGGGAAAATGGGAAGGATCCTTGCCCACCCTGGTGCCACCCTGCTGCCCTTGGTGGCCGTGCCCAGGAGGAGGTGACTGTCCCTTGCTGGAGGCAGTGAATTAAAGCAGGGTGACTTTTGCCAAGGACCTTTTTATTTTTCTTTTCTTTTTTTTTTT
>WEKY01018425.1:1730-14170 GCA_013390045.1 Picathartes gymnocephalus | reverse complement strand
TTTTTTTTTTTTTTGAGGCAGCAGAGCACAAATCATCTCCAGGAGTTTGACTGATTAGAAGCGAGAAGATCTGAAAGTTCTTGCGAGTGAGTAATAATAACAATAATCACCTCTCCCTCTGGCTGCTCCAAATGGTGGGCTGGGAGATTATAATTAAATCCATAATCTATGCACACCCCCTCCCTACCCCCCTGCTGCTTCCCAGTGCCTGCTGCTTTTTGGGGGTGATGCTGCTCCAGCCCACGTCCCACCCTGCCTGTGCAGGAATTGTCACTGTCCCGGGCTCAGAGGCAGCTGCCTAATTGCACCAGCAATGCTGGTTTTTTTTAAATTCTTCCTACATTTCCTCCATCTGATAAGGTCAAGCCCACCTTAAGGACAGCTGCTCCGCTGTCCTTTCCTCTTTGGGATCCAGGGAGGACACAGCTCCTCTGACCTTTTACATAAACCTCGTGAAAGGGGACCAAGAAACGCACAAAATGTACCTCCCAAAGCAGTTTGAAGGAAGTGGTTTGGGTGTATTTTATTTGTCATGCCAGGTGTCCCAAAGAATCGCTCAGGGGGGCAGGGCTCTGGCTGCTTTTCATGGAACATTAAGGCAACCTGCAGGAAGAACATCCCTGGCTAAAATTGGAATTTTATGGCTAGAAAAGGAAAGACAGAAACAGCAACCAGCCTGCTCTGGGCTCTCCAGCAAGGCTGGTTTTTAAACTCTATTTCTTTTTTTTGAGACTGACTCTGCTGAAGGATCGCAAAATTAATCTGGATTTTCCAACGTGTCCTTGCCAGGCTGTTGCTGTGACCCAGTGGGAACATCCAAGGGCTTGGCCACGGTTCAGGTGTGAGAGTGGGAGCTACAAAAATGCCCCTGGGAGGCCTCAGCATCACCTGGCTGCTGGTGCCAGCCAAGGCCACCTCCACCACCACCACCACCGGGTCAGAGCCCCTTGAGCAAGGGAGGAACCAGATCTGGGACCTGCTGGCTGCACAGAGCTACACTGACCCATTTTCCTCTGGCTGATGGATACAGGCACTGGGAAAAGCTCCATAGCAACTGGATGAGCACAGTTTAATTATGAAGTCCCCACGGTGCTCCCTTGCAAAGATAAATGGATCCAGGATATTTTTCCCCCCTCGCAGCCATTAGCAAAGCTCTATATTTAGAAGGTCCTGTCCCACTTTGCCAAACAGCAGCACAGCCTGGGGAAGGGCAATGAGTACGATGAGCATGTCCAGGTCAACACCTGGGACATCCTTCCAGGAAGTTTTGGGAGCCTGAGGAATCTGCTGGTTTTCCCATGGCGTTTTGGGTGGGCGTTTTCCCCTGGCAAAAGCAGTGCCAGGCACTCCTGATGCTGGTGGTGGCATTTCACACCCTTTCTGAGCACTGCAAACACCACCAGATGTAACAGGGAACCCAACAGCCCCATCCCAGGTGTTAACCCCAACAGGATTGAGCTGTTGGATCAGTATCACCCCTGGGAGATTTCAGCAAAACAAGGCAGCAGCAGAACTGTATTAGTGAGAATATTCTGGGTTCTTTCCTGGTTGCTTTTTGTTTAAGCTCTCCACAACAGCTCAGGTCAGCTCTTATTACCTTCAGCTGTCCCTCCTGTCCCCTGGCACAGAGCACGGAGACGCAGACAGTGAGAACTTTGAGATGGCACGATAAATAAAATAGCTGCTATTATTGCAGCCCTCTCCGGTTTGCTGCTGCCATGGTATCTCTTCTCTTGTCTGACTTATTGCTGATGGCTCCTGTCAGCCCAGCTTGCCTCTCCTGGTGATGTGATTTATGGGCCAGGGAGGCAGAGCAGGAGCACGGCAAAATTGCAAATGAGGGTGCTGGGAGGAGCAGGGGGGAGCGACAAGGAGAGGTTGTGATAAGGATGTGCAAATGGGTGCTTGTCCCACTGCTGGGTGACAGGGGATGGGGCTGGGGACAGACAGCAGAGCAGCCTCGCTCCAGGGCTCCAGCTCAGCCTCTCCGGGCTGGGAGGAGCAAAGCCTGGAGCAGGGAGACAATTCCCGTCACTTCCCAAGGTGAGCTCCACATTCTGGGTGTGAATGCCTCCATCAGGGGCTGGCAGCTGCTCCTAAAGGTCCTGGCAGCAGATCCAGCACTGCCCAGATCCAGCAAATCCATCCGACTGCTGCGAACTCATCCTGCTCCTTCTGCTCCCAGCAGTTTGTCCTCTCCCATCCCTGTTTCTCTGCAGCCAAGGTAGTTTGGATGCAGGCAGGAGAGAGGAACCACAGCTTTGGGGAGCTGTCCTTGCTGGCAGCCCCTGCAGGGTGTTGCTATTTTCATTCCCGGGGCTGAGGCTCGTGATAATTGAAAGCTGTTCCGCTCGGCCCTGCAGCCTCCCCAGGCTCCACACGTGCCCCCGGCTGCCAGCCCAGAACCTGCCAGGAGCGTGGAAGTGCCAAGCAAACAGCCCCTGATTTTTTGCTGGATTTCACTGCACCCTCCAGGAGAGCAGGGCTGGGCAGGGGCACTCGTGTCCTCGGGGTGTGGGGGACCCTCCGTGTCACCCACAGAGCACACCCAGCAGTGTGAGCGAGGAACTGTGTGCTGGGGGGGGGAGAGCAAACCCAAAACATTCCCTGCAATCCCCCCCTCCAAAACTCAGGGAGAAGATGAAAAAGGAGGATTTGCGTTAGAAATGAGAATTAAACCAGTGCCTGGTTTCACTCCGTTGCAGCACAGGAATTCCAAAGGCTGCTCCCAGGCAGATGCTGCTGCTTTAATCTGGCCTTTTGGCCAGTTGTGCACACATGTACCAGCCCTGCTTGGATTACACTTTTCGAGGATTACAGCTCAAATCCAGCAGGGCTTTCAATGCCTGGAATGGGGCAGAGCAGCTGACATTAATATATTGCAGGAGTGCAAACCCAGCCCGAGCTGGGATCACCATTAGAAAGTCTGATGGAGGATTAGAATGCAACTTGCAGAAATCAGCCACACTGCTGCATCTCCAGCTGGGGATTTTTTTTTTCCTTGGGCCATGTCACCTGCTCGTTGAGCAGTTCTAGATTCTGGATAATTATTCCAGGGAAATTCTGATGAGTGGAGCAGCTCTGGAATGCTAATGGAGGCTGCTGAGCCTGCCCTGGGGGCTCAGATTTCTCTGCCACGCAGGAAATCCCAATTAGCGCCCTTGGGAGCCACCTGAGTGGAAAATGCAGCACGGGAGGTTTTGCAAATACACAAATAAACAGCGATATCCAGGAGCTGGCAAGAGGAACCAGGGAATTCTGCTGCTTTGTGTTGTGCTTGTGGCTCTGGTCAGTTTAACATCCAGCTGCAGAGACAAAGGTGCTGTATATGTACATTTATATCAATTACATCTAGAGCTGAGATGATCCCGAGGATCCCTAGGGGCTCCGTCCATAGGAATCCAAGCATCCCTCATTAAAGTTGCTTTTAATTTCAATGTGGTTAATTATAAATATTTTACCTCCTGCTCAGGACGGAGGATCAGGCAGTAACTGCAGTGATTTGCTTTCTCCAAGGCTGCTGCTTTTCCAGGGGTTCTCCAGGACACTGTGATGCTGGAGCTGGAGCAGAGGCCGGACAAAATGAGAGGAATAAAGCAGGGATTTATGGCAAGGCCTTCCAAGGGCACAGCCTGGCAATGCCAGAGCCCGGCTGCAGCCCTGCCAGGATGGGCCTCGAGATGGGCACAGAAAAGGGGCCTGGGCACGGGGTTTCACACTTTGAGAAGTTCTGCTCCATTGGCATCTTGAGCTGAACTGGCCAATTCATAACTTGGAATGATGAAGTTCCATCCTCCTTGCTCGGCCTCCTCTTTTTTACCTTGTTGGTGCTTTTGGGCCTGAGGTTGGGAACGATTGTCCTTGAATGTTGAGCTGGAGAGAATTGTTGTGTCTGACTGCCCTGTGAAGAGAACTTAGCAGCACTTAATATGTAGCTAAAGCAGAAGAGGGGAAAAAAAAAAGTAAAACTTGAGGCATCACTGGAAAGGCCTTTGGAGCGAGGCTGCCAGCAACCCTGGACCACTCCTTTCCCTGCTGGGCTGTGGGATGCCACAAGGATTTGTGGCATGAGGATATTTGGCAGAGCTTCAGCAGCTCCGTGGCTGTGGCCAGGCACTGGCAGGGCTGAGCTGAGCTCAGCTGAGCCCTCTGAGAGCAGAATCCTTTTATCCCATCCCTGCTTGAAGGTAGGGAGAGCTCAGGCCGGCTCTGGTGCTGCAGAGCGAGGTGAGTTCAGCTGAGGACTCTGGCTCGAGTCATCTTGGCTGAAAATCACTCTGGGTAAACTTTCCATTCCAGTAGATTTAGAAGAGCAGAAAAGAAGCTGCTTTGGGGATTTTCAGTGGTGGCAGAGGCTGATAAAATATTGAAGAGCCAGGCCATCTGTAACTGCTGCACGGGCTGGGGAGCACAGACACCGACTGGGCAGGAGCAGGGGGGGCTGCAGGACCGGCCTGATCCTCCAGGACCACCCATCCTCCGGGAAAAGTGGCCAGGCTGACTGATGGCACAGTTTGCTAGCAAATACATCCCTTTTTTCCCCTGTCGCAGTCAATCATTAGAGGTGGAAACGCCCAGCACTGGCTGTGGACTCGGAGCAGAGCTCTGCTGTCTCCCTGTAACGTTATTTAAATAATTGTTGCTACAGACGCTTAATTAAAGCAAAGGAAACTGTTTCCCTGTGGATTTGGTGTTGATGTGGGACAAAGGAAGGAGTTGTAATGAGATGTTTCATCTTGGGACGCTGCAATCCTGCCTTCAAAGCCCGTGTTGAGTAAGTGATGTCTCCTGGCTCAGACCTTTCCCGAGGGGCACGGGACCCTGGGAATGCTCCTGGGTCCATCTAGTGGAATAATTAATCCCAAGCAACGTGTGAAGCCACCAACAAATTAAGCCCTTAATTGCCATTTCAGCCTGGCGACGAGACGCCCCTTCCCATTTTTGCCGAGGAACGAGCTGGAGCTGGGTGTAAGGCAAGCGAAAGGCGAGGAAGCTTCAATTTTCAGGTGTGAAGCGGAGAATCCTTGGGAGGATCGGGCTCCTCGCTCCTGCCGGGCTCCGGGGGCAGGCGGGCTGGGAAGAGCAGCACAGTTTGCAGCACGGAAAGATCCCGGGTTGCGTTTGCCTGAGGCGGCCCGAGCCGCTGGATCCTCCTGCAGGAGGAGACCGTGAATAGGCGGCTCTGATGTGTAAAGGTGTTACACGGGTAATAAAAAGAGGGAGAACAACAAACATTTACAGCTGGGAGCTCCTAAAGGCACGGCTGAGTGGCAGAAGGGATGCTCCAGCGAGGTGAAGTGGTCGGAGAGAATTCCTCAGCTGGGATAGAGGGGAGGTCAGCAGGGACGTGGGAATTAGGCGAGGAATCCTTCCTTTCGGGTTGAAACCTCTGCCTGGCCAATAGGGAGCAAAATATTTCGTGTTTTCAAGTGTGATTTAAAAGAAATGTAGAGTTTTGAGATGATTCCTTTCGATACAGGAAGCAAAAGCTTCTCCCAGAAGTCCTACTTGGTTGTGCACGTGGAGATTTTGGAATTAAAATCCTGGAGGGAGCGGGGTTTGGGGGAGCCCAGGAGGGAGGAGAGATTGTCCTGCCCTGCTCTTTCTTGGCAGCTTCCCCTCCAGCTCGGGTGCAAGGACGGATGCAAAGGAGCTCGGGAGGAATTCTGTTCCCAAATTTCCAGGTCATATTTTCATCTTCCCCCGGTTTTGTCACCTTATTTGCGCCTTGCCAACTGAAAGCTTCGCCTTCTGCTCTGCTGGGACCCCTGCAGAGCCTTCCTCAGCCCAAAGTTAGTCTGGGTCTAGAAGAAAAAAAGAAGTCCTGAAGTGATCTTGGACTCTCCCTGGGAAATTCAGTTCAACACCACGGCACGTGCAGGATTTAGGAGCTCCCAGGTGACACTTTGCCTTGGTGACCCTTTGGGATCTTCCATCCTTCCAAAATTTGGGGTAGTGAAGGATTCCAAAGCTCCAAAACTCGCTGATCCTGGGCCTTTCCTCTGCCTCCATTCCAGGCAGCTGTGGGAACACATCAAATCTCAGATAAACGAGGAGCTTTTTCCATTCTTCTCCCCAAATGTTTATTTTTCCTGCCACGGGTGAAGCATCTCCTCCAGAACAAACCTGGCAGGGGGGAAGATTCCAGGTGCTCTGGCTTCACCTCTGGAATGACGAATTTTCTTTTCCCTGTGTTTCCCAAACAGCTTTTAGACTTTCTTTAACCTTTTCAAACTCCTCACTAGCAGGGCTGGCTCTGTTATTTCCAGATCGAGTTGGCATTTTCGCAGGAAAATAACCTTCCCATAAAAATCGGTGATTTTCAGTGGCAACTATGGATTTATTGAAGAAAAGAATGGATTTTTCCATTGGGGAATGGGAATATCTGCTCCCCAGCTGGGTGGGCACCTGGAAGCTGCAAACTGCCTCCCTCCAAAGAGATTTAATTATTCTGGAATGATTTTTTTTGGTTTGTTTTTTTGCTTTGTTTTTTTTTTTGGTTTTTTTTTTTTTTGGGTTTTGTTTTGTTTTGTTTTGTTTTTGTTTTTTTGTTTTTTTCTCCCTGTAAAATATTCCACCTTTTTCATTTTCTCTCCCCATTTCGAGCCAACAAATAGAAAATAAATCAACTCCCAATTATTTCCCCCCCAACCGCTTCCCCCAGGGCTGTGCTGCGATTATGTGGAGATAAATAAATTTGGTTAAACAATGGTAAATTGTCCTGAGCTGCCTTTTATTATCAGGAAGTTGCATTGGCAACTGGGCAATTTGCTGATGTCGTTTTACGTGATCTTAGTCCCTGCATCAATTCATGAGATTATTCCAAATGTTCTATCGGTGCATTTAAATTAAGCATGAAAGTGTTTTAGGGCTTTTTTGCAATGATTGCTTATTTATTTTATTATCAATAATAAATTTCAACCCAGAGCTCGAAGCTCCCACTTTCAAGGACAGTAAAAAAGGCAGCAGAGAAGCAGCTGGTGGCACATGAAGAGCAGCTCTTATGAAACAGGGCTGGGCTTGTGGGGAGGCTGGAAAGAATCTGGGTTCTTCTCCCAAATTCTTTCTCTTTTGAAAGGGAATTCTGTCTTCTCTGGGCTCCAGAGATATTCCAAAGGAAAGGAAGGAAGTTTCTTGATGCTGGGATGATGCTGCTGCGCTGTGAGGGGAAGTACTTGTGGTAGGACTGGGTGGGAGCTGGGCTCTGTTGTTATTTTTATTGACAGAATTTTGATTTTTGTAGAATCACGGGAGGGTTTGGGTTGGAAGGGACCTCAAAGCTCATCCAATCCCACCCCCTGCTGTGCACAGGGACACCTTTCACTATCCCAGGGTGCTCCAAACCCCATCCAGCCTGGCCTTGGACACTTCCAGGGATGGGGCAGCCACAGATTCCCTGGGCACCCTGTGCCAGTGTTTTTCTGTAGAGAGCAAATTTCAGCCCCTGCTCTCTTTCCTCTGATATTTTCACCATTTTAAATTAATTACATGTATGGCGGAGTATTGTTTTTATGTATTTAATTGGTTTCATTTTCCATCCAGGCTTCTTGGAGCTGGGGGAGAGGAAAAACACCCCTTCCACTTCAGCTCTGCTTTTTTTTGGGATTGTAAAATATTCCCTTGCCCACATCCTCACAGAGCTACTGCCCTGAGGATCAAACAGTGCAGGTGGAGCCTTGAGCTCATCCTCCACTTCCCTGGGCTGCCCAACTCCCTCCACACTCGTCAATGGGCTGCCTAATTGGGAAATTGATTAATTGACCAGCGAGGTAACAGCCTCTCTTCCTGCACGGCTTAATTAGAGCCTGCTCCTGCAACGGAGATTCCAGTACAGAAACCTTGGAGCTGCACTGGCTTCAAAGGAGAAGGACCTTCTATAGGATTTCTTCGGGGTTTATAGGATTTCTTTGGGGTTTATAGGATTTCTTTGGGGTTTATAGGATTGCTTGAAGAGAATTTGGAGACCCATCCCTGGCAGTGTCCAAGGCCAGGCTGGACAGGGCTTGGAGCACCCTGGGGTGGTGGAAGATGTCCCTGCCCATGGCAGGGGGTGGAACTGAATGATTTGCAAGCTCCCTTCCAACCCAAGCCAGCCTGTGATTCCAGGATTTTCCCCTAAAAGATGGAAGGAATGAAACCAGAAAAGAAATCAATGCGCAAAACGCACCGGGATGTGGCTGCTGCTGGTGCTGGTGTGGGATTTTCCCCCCACAGGAGCTGAGGCCAACCCTGCCAGATTTTTTTATTCCAGCAGAAAGCAATACTGACACAAACCTTATTTCCCTGGAATATTCTGCCCCTTTAGGGGCTTCCCTTCCCGGATCTGGCTTTTCCTGCACTCCCAGCTCCTGCAGCATGTGTAATGAAACCCCTAATGGGTTATGACAAGCAAAGGGCTCTGCAGCCTGGCACTCAATGCTCCCTTTCTTTGGGGTGTGTGCTCCATAGATCCTCTGCTGGTTTGTTTTTCAATTACCAGGTACAGTTTTAGTGACAAGGACGCTGTTTCCAGCATTTGGTAATAGAATCTTTACGATCATAATTATTTAAAATTGGAGGGTGAATGGGAATGCTGCTGACAGTGAGGGACTGTTAGTGCTGATTAAAGCCACTGGCAGTACAGGCAGGTATTAATAGACTGTTCCCTGCACGTTTTTCTCCCAGTCTCTCTCCTGGCTTTTTAAATTTGGTTTTCAGCAGTGCTGCTTTCCAGGGCATTTAACAGCAGTGTCAGGACCCAGCTTTGGGATTATTCCAAAGGAGAAAGCATCGATCTGGGCAATATTTTTCCTGCAAGCAAACTGGGCTGTACAGTTCTTTGCCGCCAGGAACGGCAGGGGACGACGAGCCATTATCGGCAGGGTTTGTGCCTTGAGCACGGCAGGAGAAACGCGCCTCCCGCGTGGTTTTGGCAGCTGAAAGGAAGTTTTAGGGGGTTGCTCTCTCCAGGTCTGCTCCCAGGCTTCAGCTCCTCTTTTGGGGCGCAGTTTTGGAGTTGTCGTTTGTGTCCCTCAGTCCTTATATAAAATCAGCCTAGGGCACCCACGGCAGGCAGCAGGATTAGGAATGGGTGGAATAAAGCAGAGAGCAGGGTCAGGGGTCCAGAGAGCTCCTGGGCAGCAGGAAACAACAAGAACTCTGCAGAAGCAAAGAAAATTCAGGATGTTCGTGTTTTCCACGGAGAGGAAGAGCCTTCCATAGTTTCTATTTTACAAGTTCACCGCTCTCATGGCTAGAAATAATGGGATTAAAAAAGAAATTGTGGAGGAGAGATCAGGTAAACTCCTGTCAGGGGAGGGTTTGGCCGAGCTGATCTTGCTTGGAGGGTGGGGAAGTGAACTCAATAGCCTGGAGGGACCTTCAAATTTGTCTCCTGTGACTCTGGAGCCATTTCCTTCTCTCTTGCCCTCCTAGTCTCTGTTTTGAGGTGGTCAAGTTCTTCACCGAAGCTTTTTAGTTAGAAGGCTCCTGTTTGGAAGGATGAAATGCCCCCAAAAGACTTGGCAGCTTCACTTTGCCCCTCACAAAAGAGCAACGCCTTGGGGTAAGGTGAAATCCTGCCTCTCACTGAGTGTGGGAGATCGACTTTATCGACACACACAGGGATGGAGACACTCATCTTTTATCTTGGCATTCTTCAGGGTTACGTTTGTGGGGAGAGCAGGGAGGAACCTGCAGGATGGAGGCTGGGCCACTTTAAAACTCAGAGCACGGGCCAATTAAAGAGCAGCTGGGCTGAAACTCCAGGCCAAGTGGTACATTGTTCATTTATTTCTCTGTTTCATAAGCAAAACGACCTGCAAGGTTAATGCGAGTGCCAGGCAAGCTCAGCCGGAGCGAGGCCAGATGACAAAAACAGGAGCTGACACTTCCCAACGAGCTCAAGAGTGAGAATTTGTTTAAATGTAATTATTTGGTAAAAAAAAAAAAAAAAAACAAAAAAAAACCAGAAGAGAACAGAAGAATCCCTCTGGAGCCCGGGCCCTGGGAGTGTTTGCTGTGCCTTTTGATTGAACCAATACATCTTCTGCACTCAGGGAAAAAATCCCTCTCATCTCCTCGGAGAGACGGATGCAAAGCTGGTGGCTGCTGCTGGTGGCTCGCTCAGAGGGTCACACCAGTACCAACCAGTCCCTGAGGCGCCATTCCCAGTTCCCGAGGCTGCCCGAGGCTCAGGAGCGCGGGGCTGACATTCCCAGGGGATGTTTTGGTGTCCTTTCCTGAGGGGCACTTTGGGCCCAGCTGTGCAATGCTCAGGACACACCCACAGTGTGTCATTGTCACCGAGCCTGGCCCCGTGGGCACCTGCAGCTCTGCCGGCAAGGCTGGCCCCAGCCTCGCTCCGTGGGGGCTTTGATTTGTGATTCCAAGGGAATTTTCCAGCCAAATCTTTCTTTTTCCCCTTTTTTGCCTCCTCTATCAATTTCCCAGCCAACCCTCAGAGAGCAAACTCCTGGAGTCTCAGTCCATCCTCTCCCTTCTTTTTCCCCTTGTTCACTTTTGGTTTGTTCATCCTTTTGTTTTGGATGCTGAAATCTCCACATCTTTCCCTGGCCACCGCAGTGATGTCATTAATGTCACCACACTGACAGGTTTTTGGGGCACACAGAACCCCTGGCTGGTCCCAGCCTGGCTCCTGGAGCTGCTCTGACCCCGGGTTTGTCTCATCTCCAGCTCAGAAAAAAAACCTCTCCATCCCTTCCCGTGCCCCTCCAAGTGAAGGGATGCACCTCGGTGCTTCTTTCCCCACCTTCCTGAGAGTGCCAGGGGAAAGGCACTGGAATTGCTGGGCTGCCCAGGGGATGTGCGTGACAGAGTCACAAAAATGGCCTTGTCAGAGCAGGTGACAAGCGCCGGGAGCAGATGGCACCATCATCCCTCTCATTGCTTTTATTGCCTGCAGAAAGGACAAAAGCAAAGGCTTCAGGGGTGGAACAATCACTGCTCAGGAGGTGTTGGGCTCTCCCTGGCACCTCGGCTGCTGCTGGAATTCGGGAAGAAGGGATCAGGGCTGGCAGAACACGGAGGTGTTGGGAAAATCTGTCCACAAACACCAGAGGTTTATGTCCCAGAAGGAGACAGAGGAGTCCCTTTTACTTTATTCCAATAAAGGGAGAGCCCATGGAGCATTTCCTCTGGGATCGCTCAGATTTTTGGAGGGTGCAGCCTCCTTTTTATCCCAATTTCCCAGTCGCATTTTCCCTCTCTCTTTCCCCACTGGCTGAGGGATTTGAGAGGCACAGACTGCCCGGAACGCCTGATACCCAACATTCCCTTCTCATGTATAACCCCCCCTTTTTTAATTTTTCTTCTTCTAATTCCTGGAATTCATGGTTCTTCCCATTGTTTCTTTCATCTCTCAATACACAATTTCATTTATCAGTGGGCTTGCAGTTTATTTGTAAGGACAGATCTCTTGCATTCCATTCATCAATCGGTGGAATCCTTCCCCTTGTTTCTTCCATCTCTCAGTGTCAGTGTTATCTACAGCAGGCCCAGAGCTTGTTTTTAAAGACAAACCCTCATTCCTCTCAGAGGGATGAGGTGACAGAGGGCTTTAGCTGCTCTCCCCTGGGACATGAGGGGCTGGGAGAGCAAAAAGCTCGGAGGATGCTGTGAGCCCGGGATGGTTGGGGGGTGTCAGGAGTGGCACCCCCAGAGTCCCCAGGGAAAAACCCAATGGTTCCCTCTGCGCTGAATTTCGAGGGGCTGAGGAAAGCCCTGCACATCGCCCTCGGCCCCTTTCAGTGCCTTTCAGCGATGCTGTTAAACCAGCTGCTGTCAAACACTGAAATTTACCCTCCTCTCTCCATTCCTTCCCTCCCCCACCGAGCAATGGCCTGAAAATCACATTCTGACCAGAAATTAAAAAAAAAAAAAAAATCCTCTTGCTGGAGCCTTTCATCATTAAGTGTTCATCGCTTTGGAGTGTCTCCTAAGGTCAAGAGCACTTTGCCAGAGCCATTCATCAGCCAAGCTTTTGGTGCATTCTGCAGGGCTGTCCCTCAGGAAGCCAAGGTCGGGCAGAAATACCCCGCTGAGGTGACCTGCTCATTACTCTGGGAAACAGCTTTTTGTCAATGAATGGCCCTCAGTGAGCAGTTAATTTGGATTTAATAAGGCATCTGATGTTTGTTTAAAAGGACACTGTACCTTCAAGGTGTTTGTCATAATTGGATGGAGGATATTTACCCACGGTGTTTATTAATCAGCCCCTCAGAAGATGGAAATTGAGAGCAGCTCCTTTAATGTCTTTGGTACGCAGAGGGATGGTGCTGGAAATGAGAGGAGTGCCAGCTCCCAGGCTGCACCCAGAAGTGGGAATGCTGGAGTTGGACTGGGTCTGCGTCTGATTTGTGTCACCTGAGCAGGGAGAGGGGGACACAGGGGATGGGGACACAGGGAATGGGGGCACAGGGGGATGGGGATACAGGGGATGG
>WEKY01018421.1:1275-65162 GCA_013390045.1 Picathartes gymnocephalus | reverse complement strand
ATATAAAAGCCAGGTCTGTGGCTTCTTATTCCCCACAGCCCCAAGAATTTCCAAGCCCACATAAAACTTTCGTTTTTCCAAAGCTCCTGTCCTGTTTTTCACACTGAGACTCACCCTCCTAATTTTTATCTTTGCTGGAAAGCTGTGTTTGCCATCTTGTTTTCAGAGAAACACATCACAAAGACCCAAACAATGCCCAGAAAGTAAAGCAGAACATTTCCCCCCATCCCTGCTGCCCCATTATTCCTTATCCTTGTTTGACCGCAGCTCAAAGTACAAAGAAATTCTGCATTTTTGGCCAACTAAAAGTGATAAAAGCACTTTTGGTTTGGGGTCAGGCCTTGGTTTCTATTTTGTTTAAAGTGTCATTTTGAATAACTGGCTTCTAGTTTAACTGTTTGGATGAAATATTGGCTATTATCCCATCTGAATCAAGCCAGGGGGGCAGGGAGGTGTCACACAGGGATTGAAGACCCGATGAGAATCAAGGTGAAATCTTGGGCTGAGCAGAATTTACCAAAACTTAAAAACAATAAATAATTCAAATTTGGTAGGGCTAAGCATAAACTTATAAGTGGAGAACTTATCCCTCTTTTTGTTGGTGGGAATTCAGATTTCTTGGTTTCTCACCGGACCTGTCCATGTGGTGATGGACAAGCGCTGCCACTGCCCCTGAATTATTTCACACCAAAGTCTTTGCAAATCCCCATCAGATTCTCCAGATCACATCTGTTCTCTTTCAGCCTGTATTTTTTTAATGTTAGGTTGTCCACACACAAAAACAATCAAGAAAGCAGCTTCAAGCAGGAAAATCAATCATTTCTTGGTTGATTTGGACATCAAACAATAAAAAAAATAATGTTTAGCACTCTAAATTCACTTGAAATTCCTGTTTTCTTAATGTTAGTCTGTACCAGGCACCAGTGTGAAAATAAACACAATGACCTGGTGGAGACTCAGGAGAATAAATTCCAATATCACAGAATAAATCCCAGTGTGTTCTCTTATTTAATATCATTTAATAATTTAATGGTAAATTTATTTTGGTAAAGAACTGGTGGTCAACTGGTCAATAATTGTAAAAAAAAAGGGGTAAATAATTACATGGTAAATTAAATTTAATAATTACAAATTTTTCACCATCTAATTTTTGTGCCTCTTATGAAAAAGGTTATTTTTAAAATTTCATTACTGTTTTTGTCAGGGATCAAGAGCCTGGGGAAGTCACCTGCTTTCCTACACTTCCAAGGAGGTCCAGGGAAGGAAATTTCCAGGAGGAGGTAGAAGGCAGGGGGTTTCTTTGGTGTTTGAGGATGTTCTCGCTGCTGCAAATATTTAATACAAAACAAGCAGCTGCCATTATTATTATATTAAATACATTAATATATTAATGTTAATATATCAATATGTAAAATTATTATTATATTAGATATAGAACAGGTAGCTGCAATTAGCTCAGGCAGGGATTGGACCTGATGCCACCTGAGAATTTAGATCCATTTTCTATTCTCACTCCTTTGGAAGGAAGAAGATTTGCTGGAATTTGAAACCACAGGGGGATTAATTGGCATTAAAAGTGCTGATGCACCAGAGCTGTCCAGGGACAGAATCCAAAGGTTATTTTTTGGATCACCTGGAAAATGAGCCCTGGAGGCTTTTCCTCCTTTTCCAACCTGCCTGGGCCCTCTCCTTGCTCTGGTTTCTGCCAAATGAGGTGACCTGGAGAATGATTTTATGATGTAAAGGTGGGAAACTCCAGGTCACTTCTACTATTCTTACCAATAATAGCTTTTAGTATTAATCTTTCATTAATTAATACAAAAATACCCCCGTGTCCAATCCCAATCTCATTCCAAAAGTTGAAAAAAAATGTAGGAGTCATCTGGATTTTTTAATTTAAAAGATACCCAACAGGATTAATCCTGAGAAGGTGAGAAGGGGCTGCTAAGGACGCCCTGTCCTTCCATCCTGATGGGAAAACCAGTCCAGGGAGCCACAGGAACCACTAGGACTTTGGGTTTGGGCTCAGAAGGTGGAAGAAAAATGGGATAAAAATGTTTTTATTTTGCTTAGAGATATAAAACGTATATAAAGTATATGTTGCATATATATGTGCACAGCTAATATAAATATGGAATACATACACATATAAACACAGTGGAAGGTGTCCCTATCCATGGAAGGGGGTGGAATGGGATGGACTTTAAAGGTCCCTTCCAACCCAAACCAATCTGGAATTCTATGGACAAAGGAAGGCAGGGGAAAAGGAGAGATCCAACCTCTCTGGCTTTTCCATGTCCTTGTTTCATAGGATCACAGCTGGCTCCTCCGTTTGGAACCACTCCAAAATCGTCCCTTTGCTTTAGGGTTTTAAACTTCTGCAGCTTCCAGGACACACAGAGCACTCCAAGCCTGATTTCTGTCTGGTTTTTAACACGTATACAGAAATACATGGTTTGACACCTTGGTGCCTTCTCAAGCTGACTGGGAAAATGGATATTTGTGAGATGAAATCCAGAGCTCAATGAAAGAAAGGCAAAAAGAGCTGTGTGTTTCTTATCCTTCCTCCTTCCCTGCCTGTATTCCCTGTAAATCATCCCTATGTGCGTTATATACAGTCTGCAACCCCAGCAATTCCCCTGCTGATCCAATCCCAGCTGACCTTGGCAAAGTGGAAACTTCAATAAATATTTACCAGGATGCAGAACAAGCCCCCGGAGAAGGATCTACTTCCTTAAGAACAGCGAAGTGACTGAACATTGCGGGATATTTCCAAGGGATGGAGGGACAGGACAGGGGGAAACGGCCTCAAGCTGGGCCAGGGGAGGCTCAGCTTGGACAGCAGCAGGAATTTCTGCATGGAAAGGGTGCTCAGGCCTTGGCAGGGGCTGCCCAGGGAGCTTTGGAGTGCCCATGCCTGGAGGTGCCCAAGGAAGGGCTGGAGGTGGCACTGAGAGCTCTGGGCTGGGGACAAGGTGGGCATCGGGCACAGCTGGGACGCCATGGGCTGGGAGGGCTTTTCCAGCCTCGGGGATCCCGTGATGAGGATTTTGAAGGGACTTTCCCAATCTCCTTAAGGCCAGATTCAGCAAGTCTCCAGAAGTAAGCTTAGAGGGAAATGCTAATTTGCATATCCAAATTAGATCGCCGCTCCCTACCTCAAGCCCAACGTTAATTCAGGGTTGGCTACAGAACACGCTGTGCTGGGTTAGGCTGGAAAATAAGTCAAGACTTAAATAAACCCCACCTAAGACATGGCTCAGGGTGGTTGTGCCTGCCCTGGATCCCTGGCAGTGCCCAAGGCCAGGCTGGACGCTGGGGCTTGGAGCAGCCTGGGACAGTGGAAGGTGTCCCTGCCCATGGCAGGGGCTGGAATTTTGGAGCTTTCCAACCCAAATCATCCTGAGATTCTGGGATTTTAGGAGAAGATGGAAAGAAAAGTCATGGAGTGAAAATGAAGTCTACAGGATACATTTTGGCCTGAAATTTGAAGGATGAATCCTTCGAAATCCTTCCAAATTAATTCCAAGTAGGTAGCAGGGTGGAATCTGTCCATGGCAGTGACTTTATCTTCCTTGGAATAATCCAGATTCCACTGGTTGGGAAAGCACTAAATTTGGAGCACTATGGGACACTATAGGAAAATAATTTGCAAAATTATGCACTAGGAATACGCTAAAAAAAGCATATTTAACAATTTCTAATCAAATACTCAACTGTGCTAAACTCCTTCAATTCCACATCCTGATCCCTGCATTGAAAATGGATTTTGGTTGCTTGACAACAAACACAGACAAGTTTTTTATGAGTAAAGGGCAAACATTGGGCAAATACATTAAAATATATTAAAATACCTTAAAAATTCTGTCTTTATATAAAGTCCAGAGATAAAGAGGCTTTTGCAGAAATGTCTGGAAGCAAAAGACTGAAAAGCAGTGAGGAATGTCAAGGGTTTCACGCATAAAATCATTGCAAGAAAAAGTAAATAGAGGAAGAAGGATACTATGGCTAAGATATGTGGGAAATGGAAAAACTCACTGCTGTGGGGTCTTGGAAATATCAAATGGAGCTAAACTCCAACAATCCCACACATGATCCTGCTCCGCTTCCCAGTTTGGATTTGTCTGAAATACAAAAGCTATTTTTATGTCTAATTCCTGCCTCCAACCGGAGCTGAAATCTCTGGCTCAGCTCATATCCTGATCCAACCTCTGCCCAGATTTGATGGGCTCCAAACACATCCCATCTTTCCAAACTCTGCCAAGACCCTTTCCATGAACAGACAAGCCCCAGGATGTGTTTTCATCTACAAAGGATGTGTTTAGTTCAACAGGAATTCAAAATCCAGGGAAGATCAAAATACAGCTCTGCAGTGGTCCAGCCCCTCATGGCTGAGTGATAAAATTAAACATCCTGCACATGCTGGAGAAGGGAATATGCTGCAAATGTTGGGAAGGGATGGGGAAAAAAAGGCTCAGATCACCCCAATCAGGATTTTCCTGAGGTCAGAAGGAGTGATGTTGTCAGATGAGTTTGGGATTTCTTTGGGTACCTGATCTCAAATCCCTCACTGAAATCCCCAAATCTTCCCCTTAATGGCACCCAAAAGATCCATTCTTTTAAAAGCCAAAAAATTCACAGAATCCTGGAACCCCTGAGGTTGGAAAAGCCCTCCCAGCCCATGGAGTCCCAGCTGTGCCCGATGCCCACCTTGTCCCCAGCCCAGAGCTCTCAGTGCCACCTCCAGCCCTTCCTTGGGCACCTCCAGGCATGGGCACTCCAAAGCTCCCTGGGCAGCCCCTGCCAAGGCCTGAGCACCCTTTCCATGCAGAAATTCCTGCTGCTGTCCAAGCTGAGCCTCCCCTGGCCCAGCTTGAGGCAAATTCTTGACAATTAAACCCAAAAATTAGGAGATTTTCAAGAGAAAAACGATCTTTCTAATAAAAAACCTTTGCCGTAGCTGGGACAAGCAGCTCGCTTGGGAATTGGAAATTGGACACAGTTGGAAATTTCCACCAATAAATATCTGGATTCTGCATCTGTCAGGCTATCAGAAGACAACTGCAGTGGTTTTTGCCTCGTTATCCAATTAATTCACTATTGGCTTTGTTTACAACGCAGGCTGGAGGCTGGAAGAGGTTGAATTGCACTTCAGAAGCTGGGGCCAGATTTCTCTTAAAACACAAATAAAGCTGAAAAACTCCATTGTGTCCACTTCGTACAAAGCCCATAAAACATGGCTGGAATGTTTCATGTGCATGTTTTTATTTGTCTGTAGAAATCTCCACATGGCAAAGGAATTTTGCTTTTTGGGGCCACTACCAAGCCAGAAGGAGTGCAGAAGGCAAGGGCATGATTTTTAGTCTCCCTGTGCTCAGCCTTCACCTACAGGAACTGATTCCATGGAAAAGTGACTCCAATCCCAGATATTCAGCTACTCCAATGGATTTATTTCAGAGCTGTCAAAAATAATCTTGATTTAAACCCAAAGAACTGACCTGGGGCAGACAATCAGAAGCACAGGACTTGAGTGAAGAGGAAATTAAAGAACAAAGCCAAGAGCAATAAAGGCCAGCAGAGATGATTTTGGAGAGCTGGGGACACCTGCCCTCCATCCCTGTCACATGAGGGTGTTGGAAATGGAATAGAAATCCCTAGAACCCCGTGCACACAGGCTTAGAAGCAGAGAGGAATGCAGAGGCTGATCTGAACCCGTCAGAGAAACTGATACATAAAGCCACACCAACATGAAATAAGAATGCAGATTTAGTTTTAAGCAAACAGAAATATGCCTTAAAGTGCCTTAAGCACGTAAGAAACTGTATTAGTTAGTGGAAAAACCCTCTGGTCCAGTTTAAAGTTCAGTAGCAAAGCCTTTCACAAAATTAACTGAACTCTAGACATAACATAAACATAGCATAGTGTTAGATAGAAAGGCAGGCTGTGTGCATAGACCCTGTGTCAGAAATGACATTATTGTCGTGTTAGGCCAGGATGGCTGCAATAAGATTGCAATAGAATCGTGTCTGTGGCTGATTGGATAATTACTGAATAGAATGCATTGTATCGGGGCTGCTGCTTTAGGCTGCTTCCCCTCTCCGGCTGCTTTTGCTCCTGTTTTAACTTCTGCCCGGGATACTGAAAGGCTTTTGGCATCATGGCATGGACTGTAACTTCTCACCCTCGCCAGACTGACTGCGCTATGCAACCAAAGACTTTTTACCACAAACGGAGACTCCTCTTCTTCTCTTGACAGACCCGAACAACCTCAACAGAGGGGACATTCCCTATCCCCGTGGCACTTGAAATTCCTGTTTTCCTAATGTTAATCCTGCATCCCAGCCCAGAAGATGCTAAGCTGCCATAAAGCAGGGAGGCTGAGCTCTAAAAAGGAGTTGGTGCATCCCAAAAAGTCCGCTCCTGCCATTTGCTGTGGTTTCTCCAGTCCTGGATGGTTTGTCCCTCAAGAAAAACCTGGATAAAAGTCGATTCCATAGCCCAGTTTGGGATGAAGAGGAGCATCCTTAAGGATGTTGGAGGAGGCACCAGGGAGCCACCAAAAAACTGAGCAAACAACACCAATTCCCATGCTTTGGAATTTTTTCCTGAGATACAGAAAACAAAACTGCCTGGGAAAGCAAGACAAAGGGGGATTTCCATCTGTAATATCCATGGAATTGAAAATCACTTATATTTCAGGCTGTCTGATCTAAAAGCCACATCCTGGTGCATGGATGCATGGAAAAGTGCAACCTCTCCAAGCCACCACCATTCCCTGAGGTGTCTGGAAAACCACATCCAATGGGAATGTCATTCCTTCTTGGCCAATCCCAGCCCCAGCCATTCCAACTTCCTCCCAGCCACCACCAGTTGCCCTCTCCAGCAGTGACATCCTGGGGCTAAGTGCCCAAAGCTATGAAACTCCTTTTCCTTGTGATGTCCTTCACTTCTTTGATCCATTTTACTCCTGGAAAGCACAAAAACTGTGAATGTTTTCCAGGAACATTCCTGCACTTCCATATTCAGGCAATAAAAGAGCCGATACCTCCGACATATTTTACATATTTTTAGCCCGAAGTAATAAACCACATTTTTCCACGGAAGAGGCGGAAGCATGAGGAAGCAATTCCAGGCTCAGTTTTGGCAGAATGAATATTTTCTTGGCTTTATAACAAAATCTCCCTCTGTGGTAAAGAGAAACAACAAAATCTGGTGCGCTGAGCTACACTTTTAAATATGTTTTATCTGTGTGCAGTTCAGTGTCAGTTAAGAGCTACAAAAAACGAGCTTATCCAGCATTTTCCTGCTTAGGAGAGGGGCACCCACCCCTGAAGAAAATCCCTGGGAATGTTTCTCCGGCCCCAGGTGGCTCCAGGGCTTCTTGGGAGGCTTCTGAGGTGTGAGTATCTGCTCAGAATGGAATATTTCTACTTGAGCTGCCACCTTGAAGGGACAGAGCAGCTCCTGCTCTTCCTCTGGGCTGGGCCAGGGTCACACATCACCAGGGTGGAGATTTTGTCACCTTCAAGCTGCCACAGGCAGAGGCCTGGCCATGGTCACTGGTGAGGGTCCCACCAGCGTGGGGACACCTCCCCAGAAACACCTTGAGCTTGTCAAAACCCCTTAAAAATGAACCCAAAACCTTCCCAAGGCTCGAAGCAAGCCCCAAACTGGTGGGTGCCTCACTACAGGGTGGAGATGTTGATTTAGGAGGCAAATCCATGGTCTCAGGAGAGGATGGAGGGACTTCAAAAGGGAGGCTGAGCACAACCTCCCACTCTAAAGCAACCTCAGCAGGTGATTCCTTCATAATACTCATAAATTAAAAAATCACAAACAGAATAATCATAAATTAAACCCCAAAGCCCAGGAAAGGGCCAGTGTTCCTACAGACACACTCTCCTCCACAGGATTTCACATTCCTACAGGAAAAGTCAGGAATAAACCACGGGGGAAGAGCAAGTCGAGCTCTGCACGGCAAATTTACTCTTTACGTCACAAATAAGCCCCGAAACACCTCGTTTTGCCCATTTTCCAACTCCCATCCGCCTTCGGCTCCCACAGGGTTGCGGAGTGGAGGCTTCCCTGAGGTTTTGTGGTGGCAACAGTAACTCTGCTCCCTTTCTGCCCGGCCTTGCAGGAGTTCCTAACATACTGGACGAGTGTCCGGTGTCCCGCGCTCCTCCCTGGTGTAACCCAACTCCCTCTTCCTACTCCGAGGTTTTGTGTTGCCTTGCTGTCACAAACAGGTCCCCGTCCTGCTCAGGCTTTGCTTTAAAGGAGACCACAGAGCTCCAAAGCCAAGCAGAGCAAGAGGCAGGCTCGGATTTTGTCTTCTCTCTACAATTCTGCACGAAAAAGGGCCCTCTCTGGGATGTGCTGTCATGGGTCAGGTGCTGAATGCTCAGCTTTGAGGACAACCAAGTGCAACCACTCTAGACCCGAATAAAAAATGTGTAGGAGGGGCTTTCTACCGTTACTCTGGATCTGGTGAAATAAGATTTTAGGTTGTTCTTCCAATCCCAGCACTCACCCAATTCTCCAGGTTGTTTTTTAAAAGGCCATAAAACAGTGCCATAAACCACTTAAGAGGGAGAGGAGATGTGTGCTCCTCTTTCAGCCTAGGGCATAAATCCTTCTTGGCTACTGCAAAGCGTTTATTGGTACATTTTTTACGTCTCAGGAAATGTAAGTCGGCTTTCTTCACTACATAATCCCCGCAGATCATTTTTCTCAGGGTTACTGGGGTGTGATAACAAAGAAAATGAAGCCTCTAACACAGCAGTTGTTTTAGGATGTCACACAAAGAAGAAGAGGTCACCTACCAGCTCCACTCTCCCGAACCCTCCAACTCCCAGGGTGTCGATGATGTTGAAATCCGACAGTTTCAGGTTGGCAAAGAAGGCAGCTTCGGCTTCGTATCTGGAGGTTTTGAGGCGAAAAAACGGAAATCTCTTAGAGGTGCAAACCTGAGCAGTGCGTGCCGCCGCCGCCCCCGAGCCACGGGAGCCTGGGCCAGCCTTTACCTGCTGCACTTCCATCTCAGCTCCCAAAATTGGCTTTTAGCTCAGCATTCTGCTGCTCCCAATCCCAGCAGGGCTCCGGAGGGCACGGTTTTCCGAGGGGGAATAGCAAACATCCCTAGTGAGGGTGCAAAGCCAACGCCTGGCACTGCAATCCAGCTCCCAAGGCTACAGCTGGGCACTTTCTATCCATCTTCTCCTGGGTGGGGATTGGTTTTAAATATTTTGGTGTCTTTAAGGATTTGTGGAAGATGAAAGTCCCTCCTAGCAGTTTCTCTTATCCCCAGGCTGGCAGCAGTTTCTGTAAATGTTTATTGGAAGTGGCAGGATCCCTAAAAGTCCCTGGAGAGAAATCCTAGCCAGGTTTTACGAAATCAGATCTGATAAGCTGCAAATGCCTGAAATGAATGACTTCAGTCTCAGATCAACATTCCTATAAGGATATCTTCACTTGTCCTCCTAGAAACCCACTCAGAGCAGCCATCCCAAGCCAGGAGGTCTCAAAATCCCGACGCTCTCTGTTTATCCCAAGGCCAACTGTCCCACAACACCAAGCCCCTGAGGAAGGAGCACGCAGATCCAACCCATGCAAGCCTGCCAGGATCAGCTTCCCATGCCTATCCATGACCGTGATTCCTCCAAAATAGCTCCTTGTTAAGATTTAGGGTATTTTTAGAAAGGCTCGGAGGGGAAATGGATGAGTAGGATCCGCCCCCTCCACCAAATGTGACATTCGGCTGCCAGAGAGTCCTCACGTGTCTGACCTTTGGCTGAGGGTGACTTTGTGGGAAAAGAGCTGGCTGGATTTTGGAGGGAGGCCTGGAGGGTGCAGGGGGCAGCTGGCTCGGTGTGCAGGGCTTCATTTTAGCTGGAATAGCTTGCAATTAACAGATAGAGTATAATCACCGGAGGCTTTACTGGTGCAGAGTAACAGCAATGGGAGGATGAGCCACCATCCCACTCTCTTAGCCACCTGGCCAGCTTTGGGACATTCCCACCCTGATTATTCCAGGAACAACATGAACTCATTTACTGACAGATTCCCTTCAAATCACCTCCTCTGCTCTATTTAAACCTCAATGACAATGGTGGAGAGAGAGCAAAACTCCATCATTTTCCACGTGAAAAGGGAAAACTACCAATAGGAGTCTGGCAATGTGAAAGGTCACATCAAGAAGCCCCAAATCTGAGGCAATAAAGCACAATTCTCTCTCAGGGGGTGCTGTCAACAAATTACCTCAGCTGTGCTTTGTTTTTTATGCTGTCACCAGATCCTGTCGGTGACCTAGCTCCTGATGCACCCGACTTTGGAGCCCGATCAGCACAGAGCCCGCTGTGAACTTGGGATAACCTTGTGTGCCACAGCTGCTCATTGATCCCTTCGTGCTCATCATGAGGTGAACGCTGAACTGGCACTAAAAAAGGATTTAAATGTCCCCTGCCAAAGCACAGCAGAGCCATCATTTCAGGGGTGACGGAGCAGCGAGTGCCTCTCATTTCCATGATGAATGTACAGAGCAGTTGAATACCTTTAATGATTTCTAATTGCCAGGAAGATGAAATCCCAGCGTGGAAAGTTTCCTGCCAGCACACAAACAGATGTAAAATTTCAGGGCCAGGGTCACACAGTAGTTTAGGTTGGAAGGGACCTTCAAGACCACCTGATTTCAACCTCCCTGCCACGGGCAGGAACAACTTCCTGGACCAGGAAGCTGAAATCTTCTGGATTTGCATTGCAACATGTTAAAAAAATGTATTATTTTGCTTAGAAAAATACTTGCTGCATTCTTGGGATTGCCTTTGGAAATCCCTTGGCTAATTCCCTCTGCCTGACTCCTTGGATGAAGTGAGTACATACAGGTGCAGCAAAGCAGATGAGACAAATTGGATGCATTTTTTTCTAAATACAGTGCAACAAGCCTCCAAACCCCGAAAGAAATGCCAAAAATATGCAGTGAAACCAAAAGACAGGTAAAATCAAGCAAACAAGCCCTTCCCAAGCCCACCAACAACAGCCACACTTGAATTCTGGTTTAGTCCCAGATACAAAAGTGCAAGTCCACTTAAACACCAAATTCCTATAAATTAAGTCGTTATATTCCTATAAATTAAATGTTAAGGTGTTTCAAACCTGCTAAGCTGGAAGACAATTATCTTCAATAAAAAGATGAAAATACAAATATTCCCAAACGAAATCCGATATTAGGGGTATGATCCTCATCATGCAATTTAGAATTCCTTCCAAATTCCTGAAGCTGAGCGTGCTGCTCCCTGAACAGAAGCTCCCAAGGTTTTGCAGTGTGAGCTTCTCACTCGACAGAACGATGGTGAAAAACACCCGTGGCGTTTGACTTTATCACCTCCCAAAGTAAAAAGGCCCTTTCAAGGCACAGGGAGGGCAGTGCCAAGGAATACAGAAGTTGACGCATTAGTATTTCTTTCTGTAGGAAAATGTGCAGTACTGGATCGGGATAAAGAACCTGCAGCACTTGGGGATGTTTGGGATATTCCCAGGATGGCTGAGGCTGGAAGGGACCACACCTGGTGGCACCTCCCTGCTGCAGCAGGGCCATCGCAGAGCACAGGGCACAGCAGTGTGTGCACACAGCTCTGCAGCAGCCCCAGGGAGGAGAGCCCAGAGGCTCTCTGGACAATCTGTGCAGGGCTGGGCAGTTCCATAGAACAGAGGTGGGATGAGGGTAGGGACAGTTTGACCTCGTTCGTGCAGGATGAGGTGGGAATAACTCATCCCTTTGTGGGACAAATCCACCTGTGCCAGGGCAGGGTGCTTTTCTCCACTCGGGAGATGCCAAAACCTCATGCCATTCCTCTTTAGTCAGAAGGGCATGAGGTTTAGTGTAAATCCCAGCCTTACACCAGAGAGACTTTCCAAATGCTTGGAGACTTTCCAAATAATCCAATGCTTTCCCGACCTCTGGAGGAGTTCAAATTCCTGAATTAATTGATGAGAGGTGTGCTGGAAGGACACCTTGGAGGCAAAAGTGGCATCACAGGCATGTTCAGTGCCATGCTGGAGCTGTGCAGACACAAGGCCTGAACTTCCTACACTGGGATTTCTGGGCTTGTCTGTCTCCAGCTGAATTAGCTGTAATTAAGAAAGAGCCTTTCGCTGGATATTTTGGTAATTGGGCTGCTCATCCCAGGTCAAAATGCCTGGAAAATCATAGCTGGAAGTGCACGAAAAGAAAAGATACAGGGAATGTGTGATCCTAAAGCAATGAAAAGTCTGTTCTTTAATAAAGAGCTTTTAAAATGGAAGCTGAGCTTTCCACAGCAGCTTGTGGGACACCAGGAATCAATTCCCATGTGCTCCTAATGGGACTTTTTGCTGATTGAAGCAGGTTTTTGTCACCTACTGACGCCAGCCTAGGCCTGGGGGAGCTCACAGCCCACTCCTGAAGCTGACAGCAGAGTGGGACCTCAGAGAGCAGCACAGGAGACGTTCAGGTCTGAGTGGGGCAGGAGAATCCTGCAGAGCCTCCAAGATCTTCTCCAAGATTTCCTGCAAATCTGAATGGCAGAAACCTCCTCTGGAAGAGCTGGGGCTTGGGAACACCACTCCTATCCCTGCCTCCAAATAAAATTCTTCTTCCTGAGGATCTGCCTTGCCTCAGCCTCCTCTTTGGCAGGGACAGGCACCACGTACAAGACACCAGAGGAATCAGGGGCCTCAGGAGGAAATTCCACCCTCCAACATCCCAATCCTTTGAAATGGTAGTGCAGGAGCCACAGCTCAAGTATTTGGGCAATGCTGTGCCCAAGGGGAGAGGAAATCCTGTGGCTCCTTGCATGGCTGGAGGTTTCCCAGCATTTAAATGAGCCACTGCCTCCTGGGATGATGATTGCTCTGAGAGATATTTCGAGCTGTGCCTCCTAAAACTACAAACAACAACAAAAATAATGAAATAATCGTGTTACCCAAGCGGCTGATAAACGAGAAAAAGAGTTTGCAATTACCCAACCGCTCAGCTCTGCTCAAGTAGCTCCTGATTCCCATCCTAGCCGTGTTGGGAAACATCAGACATCTGTTAGCAAACTGTCATCTCCAGAGAAAACTTGGCTCCTCTCCACCTGCAGGCTGCCAGCCAGCCAAGGATTGCAACCAAACGGGAAATTAACCACCCTGATCCGAGCAAATGCCACCAGTTTGGGGGGATAAACCCGGAATTTGGGAGCCTTCCCCACTGAGAGACACCTGCTTTGTTTAACAAGCAGCCTTTTATTTGGTTCTTTGGTCAGCCTGGTCACTGCCTCACCCATCACTGAGGAGATGGCATTTCTGAGGAGGGAAATTACAGAATCTCTGCAAAAACTGGGCAAAGTGGAGCTGATCAGAGCCAACCTGCAAGGTGACACAGGTGCAATGAGCCTGAGATCCACAGGTGGGGTGGAGAGGGAAATACATCCCAATACTAAACCTTATTTCTGTGCCCACTAAAAGTCCTCTCCTTATGATTTTTAAGACACAGCGAGATTCTAAAGGAGTCAGAGAATCATGTTTGGCTTGGAAAACACCTTCATGTTCATGTTGTTCCAACCACCTTCCACTGGACCAGGCTGCTCCCAACCCTTTCTTGAACACTTCCAAGATGGGGCAGCCACAATTTATTTCTTATTAAATACTGCTTCAGCTGATGGGGCACTTAAAAGAATCTGTGTAAAAGAAAGCAAAAATTCCCCCAAATCTTCAATTCTTTGACTATTCTTACTCTCCTGGGAATGTCTGAAAGCAAATTCCTGGGAGGCACTGGGAGCAAATCCCTATTTCTTCATGGTGTGTGGTCACTCACCCTCTCAGAGGTCCCACCCCACGTGCAAACCCTTCTTATCCAGCATTCCCTCTGGATATCAATCCATAGGGTCAAGACTTTTGGGAGGAGATATTCCTTGACAAACCTTTGCAGCAGGAAAGAATAACCAGGGCATGAACCCAAGCCCTGTTGGGGAAGGCCAAAGCTGCTCTCCAGACTTCTCCAGGATGGGAGCACTCCCAGGTGTCCATGGATTACCTGGAAGGGGGTGTTTGCCCCGAAATCCCCCTGGGGCAGAGCAGGCAGTGAGAGCAGGGAATGACAATGTCCTGAATGTATGGGAAAGGCCTCCGTGCTCCTTCCCCTGGGAACCACGGGTCCACATCCCTCCTGATGCACAAACGCACCTGGGAACTTCCCAAAGATCCTTCCAGGAAAAGCTGGCATTGGGAAGGATAAAGATTCCAAGGAAAAGCCCAGCTCTGTGCCTGTTTTCCTGTCCATCCCGAACATTACAGAACAGCTGAATTCATTCCCAGATCTGTCACGTTATTGCCATTTATGAGCTCGCTCATGAATTCAGATCCCAAAATTATTCCAGGATATCTCCAGCAGTAATTCCTGCCTGGAATTAGCTACCCTACTGCCAGTCCAGGCCAGGGAGGGATGGATGTTACAGTGCCACCCACTGATCCTGGCTGCTTGGAGAGGATTTACCTCCAGATGAGGATTTGCTGCCCTGCCCCACGGAAAACCAAGAAGGAGAACATCAAACTCATCTTCTACTCTCAGGTTTGTTTTTTTTAATTGCAAACCACCCTGAAAGAGTGGAAGGATTGATCTGTGGATGGATACAGGGCAAACATGTGGGAATGATAATCCAGGTATTCCCTAGGTCAGGTCTCCTCCTTCCAGCCCACCCTTCTGAGGTGGCTTTAACTCCTGATTTAGCTGCTCCTCTCACTGCCTTCCACATCTGACTCCTTCAAAAATCAAAACCAAGAGCCTTTTCCTTGGGATTTTTAACAGTCATGTGCTAGTGGTGCTGCTGGGTTTGAAGCCGCAGCTGCAGACATCATTGCGTGGAAAAGAGAGGCTGGATTTCTTTTCAAGTCCATTTTATCAGGGCTGGGAATTTCTCTTGGATGCCCCAGCAGCTGAACTCATGCCTTGCACATCAGGAGAAAATTGCTCACCCCCTGCTTTGGATTTTCCTACAGAAAGGGAGCTTTGAGTGGCAGCTAAATCAGACGTTAAAGCTGTGGCATCTCTAACTTACTCTGGAAGGGGAAGGAGAGCTGAAATTAAAAACATAGGGTTAAAAAACTCACGGGTTCATTTGTCCCCTCCCCTTTTTTAAAAGCAAATCCCTTTTCAGTGAGAGCTCGGCACTACAAACATGATATTGTGCTGTTGCAGCAAGCTGAGCTCATCCCAAGTTGATTCAGTAGGTAAACACAGAGATTTGTTGGAATTATGGGGCTTTGAAGACTTGGTTGTTGCACAGATCTCACCCAGAACTGTAACTGAACACACTGAAATGCAGCCAAAGCAGCTCAGAAAGTGCTTCTCCTCATCCAGGCTCTTTCAAAAGTCTGGATTTTTTGAAGTGAGTTTTGTTGAAGCCCTAAGCGTGCCAAGAGGTTGGTGATACCTCATGAACACCTTGTGCTGCTGGGTTCAGTGCTTCCCACCCCACAGCGGGACCTCATCTGAGAGAAAACCCCTTCAAATGCAGATTTCACCCTTTTTCCCTTATTCACGTGGGATCCTCTCCTCTTGAAACACAGGGAAGTGCATCACCCCCTTCAAAGCTCACAACGGCCCCCAGGGGTCTGAACTCCCCAAATCCCAACCCTCCCCTCGCCAGTTCCAGCACCCACGTTGTGGAATTGTCCTTTACACATCCACAGGATGCTGATGGGCCAGAAAAAGCCACGATTTTGGTGGAAGATACAAACAAACCGGGATAGAAAATGCCAACTGATGGGAAATCCGTACAGATCTGAGCCCGAGTGCCCTCAGCAGAGCACAAGGAGGGTTTTTAGGGAACACAGTCCCTAAAAGTTTTCACAGTTTTCTCTGGAAGTCACAGGGAGGTCACCGTGGAACTGTGTATTTGTTTTCCAGATGCACATGTTCATCCTGAACTCCTAAGGAAACAAACAGCTCCATGCTTCCAACAGGACTCTCCCCACCTCCTTCTCTGGGAAGTGCGGGATTCAGCTCCGGGTAGAACAACATTTGTACTATTCCTCATGCCAAAATGTCCTGAAATAGTTCAAACAAGACACCCTGCAGAATAGTCTGATTAAAACCCACAGATTTTAATCCATTTTAATTAAAAGGGGTGGAGGGAGGATGTGGAGTATTCCTTCCTCTGGTGGAGTTTCCTGTTCTGTGCAGTATTAAAGGATATTGCTTAAGGATGGAGGTTGTTCCTTCTCTTTTCCTTCCCCTTTTCCTGCTCTCTTGTTTTAACTCTGAATGATTGTAGCTGGAGGCCAAAGAAACGCCTCACATCACATTCTATCCTGGCCCAGAACAACCTGGAATTCCAGGCTGAACAAAATTCCAGGGAAAAGCAGAAGACCTCTCATGGCACCTCAAATGCTGCACTCGGACCTCGACATTTCATTCCAGTGAACAGAACGTCTATATAAAATGGAAGAGCAGTAAAATGTTATTTATCAACGGCCAAATCAATTCATATTCAAATCATGGATTCCTGAGACAAACTGAGCTTTAAACCCTCAGATTCAGCAGCTGAATCAGCCGCGTTTTGGGGATAGTTGGCACAAAATCAGTAAAAAATAAACCTCCCACAGTGACCTTTATTAACCTTGAATAATTTAGAAGCGGAAAAAAAAGAGTATTTTGGTCAGGAAGGAGACAATTCCCTGAATTCCCTCTTTTCTCCTCATTAGCTCTGGATTCAACAGTTTGGATCTGTAGACAATAAAATCTCTTTGGAAAGTAAGGCATTAGGGGTTTTTCCTTTCACTTTTCTGACTGAACTCAGAGGCAATGCCTACAGATCCCTTGGGGATTATTTTCCTTTGGAAAACACCAAGGAAAACTCAGGCTGCTGTGAATATTCAGGAAAACAAGAATTCTGCAATAAAATTCCCAATGAACTCTGCAAGGGCAATAAATCCCAGCTACCAAACTGGATTCCAAGGTACCACTGAACACCACCAAAGGTATTTTAGGGAAAGTTATTGGGATTCATTGGGAAAGAGCCTCGCTTCCACCCTTGGAAAGCCAACATGATCTCAAGGAGATCTCGGCCTAATTACAGCTGGAAATTGCTCAAATTATAGCTGTGCTCTACTAAATGCCCCCAGCTAATTGCAAAGTGCTAATTAAATGCCAGCACCCCCACAGGCAACACCAAGGAGCCCTTTTGCCCGCAGCCTCCAGGCAGGACCTGCACAAGGAAAGGTCACCAGGGCTCACGGTAAAAGGACTTGGTTGCAGCTTTCTCCTCTTAAATTTTTAAAGGAATGTGGGGAACAGATCAATAAACTGATCATGTCAGACACATTTATTTGTCCAGTTCGCTGTGTTCACCATTTATTGTGCATTTGTTCAAGTTGCAGGGGTTTCAGACAACTCTGTCAGCGATTTGCCCTCAGTTCTTTTTTCCAGTGGCCCAAATCCTCTGGGAAAAGAATCCCTTGTGAGCTGGGTTCCAGCTTGGCAGCTGCTAAGAAGCAGAGCTCTACCTTGAGAGAACTTGTGTTCCTTCTCCATGGGCTGCTGAGGGGCATTTCATGGAAGCACAGAATGGTTTGGAATGGAAAGAACTTCAAAGATCATCCAGTGCCACCCCCTGCCATGGGCAGGGACACCTCCCACTGTCCCAGGCTGCTCCAAGCCCCAGTGTCCAGCCTGGCCTTGGGCACTGCCAGGGATCCAGGGGCAGCCACAGCTTCTCTGGGCACCCTGTGCCAGGGCCTGCCCACCCTCCCAGGGAACAATTCCTTCCCAATATCCCATCCATCCCTGCCCTCTGACAGTGGGAAGCCATTCCCTGTGTCCTGTCCCTTCATCCCTTGTCCTAAATCCCTCTCCAGCTCTCCTGGTGCCCCTTTAGGCCCTGGAAGGGGCTCTGAGGTCTCCTGGAGCTTTCTGTTCTCTTTCTTTGCAGCCTCTTCCAAATCAGAAGGTCACAGACTTGCTCAGGCTGAAGGGAGCACAGTGGGCACTGGTGGCACCTCCCTGCTGCAGCAGGGCCATCGCAGAGCCCAGGGCACAGCAGTGTGTGCACACAGCTCTGCAGCAGCCCCAGGGAGGAGAGCCCAGAGGCTCTCTGGACAATCTGTGCAGGGCTGGGCAGTGCCCAGGGCAGGAGTTGTGCCTCCTGTGCAGGGGCAATGGCTGGGCTCAGTCGCTGCCCGTGGCTCTGGTGCCATTGCTGGGCCCCCGGAGCAGAGCCCGGGCCCTGCTCGGAGCCCTCCCTGCAGCCAGGGACAGCCAGGGCTGAGGGCCCCTCTCAGCTGGGGCTCCTCTCCGGCCTGAGCAGCCCCAGCTCCCTCAGCCTTTCCCGGGCACCCAGATGCTCCAGGCCCTTGCTCAGCCCCGCAGCCTCCAGGGCCGGCCCCGCTGCAGGAGCTCCCTGGCCCTGCTGTGCTGAGGATCCAGAGCCGGACACGGCACTGCAGAGGCGCCTCCAGGGCTGCCCCAGGGGCAGGATCCCTCCCTGGCCTGCTGGGAATGCTCCTCCTGCTGCCCCGGGACCCCATTGGCCTCCTTGGCCCCAGGACACTCTGCTGCCTCAGGGACAGCTCGCTGTCCCCCAGGTCCTTCCCCACAGAGCTGCTCCAGCAGGGCCCCCCCAGCCTGTGCTGGTGCCCGGGTGCAGGACCTGCATTCGCCTTGCTCAAAGGGGATCCATGTGTGACATGGAGACATTGCTGTAGTAGGTTGAGATGTTTTCTTACTCCAGAGGCTCCCCCAGAATTCCCACAGCTCATCAGGGAGAGTCTCTAATTGCAAATGGGTCTCAGCACCAAACTTCCCAAAGCATCCCTGCGAAACCCTCAAGGATTTATCCCTCTGGCCAATGCCGGAGCGCTCCAGCCATGCTGGCACTGCTGGTGGAAGCTGATCCATCTGGAACGTTCCATCCTAACTTACTTAGGAAAAAAGTGCTGACATGTAAGAGGAAGGCAGGAAGGAGGGGAATATCACATCAAATCCTACTAGAAAAGTGGGAGCAGCCAGGAAGCAGATTTTCCCTTACAAAGCAAGTGTGTGCGCACACAAAGAGGGGTTTGGTGCTCCCCTTTTTCACTCTGGCAGACAAATAGAAATGTGGGAAGAGCTCACTGAACCCGGGTTCCACTGAACCCAGGATCCCCATCCCAGGATCTCCCTGCTCCAAATTCACTTTGAATAGGAGTTACCTGCTGAGATTTTGCTTTTTGTGTGAGCATCACTTTGGAAAGCGAAATCGCTGGCTTGGGCCATGCAGGTCCTTTTGGCTCCACGTGGGATGGACTCTGCAGAGGCAGGAAAAGTTCAACACCTGCACACAAGCAATGGAGGCCTTTCCCTGGCAAAAGTCAGGAAAAGGCAGAAGAATGAAAGGTCCGTTTGGAGGAAATCTGGAGAAGCAGGAAAACCAAAGCACCTGTGCATGCACAAACACGTAAGCAAGGTCTAAGGATGACGAACAGGAGAATTAGAAGGTCTCAGCTTTCAGGAAGGTTATTTTGGCACAGGGGAATGACAGAGCCACCTATGAGATGACAGAATTACACCCCCAGAAAATGCTGGAGACAGGAAGGCTACACCAAGCAGCCTGTCCTAAAAAAAAGAGTAATTTATTGTGCTAAATCAGGTTAACAGAACAAATTATCAAGATCGACTGTGGAAATTCCAGTGCAAACAAGGAAGGAGAGTGTTAGGATGAGATTTCTGGCCATCCAAAGGATAAGGAAGGGTGGCTGTGATCTGGTTTGGGTTAGAAGGGACCTTAATCATCATGCCATGGGCAGGGGCAATTTCCACTTTCTCCAAGCCCTGTCCAACCTGGCCTTGGGCACTTGCAGGAATTGGGCAGCCACAGCCACATGATAGATAAGAAAAAATAAGCCAGGCCCAATTCGAAGTCCTACCCTCGGGAGAACCTCCTTTTAAGAGAAAAACCACTATGTGCTGAGATCTAACACTGCTGGAGAGAGGTTTCATATAAAGCACCACTTAAAGAGTCACAAAAGGGAATTCAAAGAGCAGCTGGAAGAGCTGATGAGGAGAATTAAATCTCAGCAGTGGCACGTGGGGATCTGGACCATCAAATGCATCCAGTGTGGATCCAGGAGAGGCCAGCAGGAATCTGGAGCGGCTGAGTGGCAGCAGGAGCCAGGACATTAAAAGCAAGAGCACCCTTCAAATACGAAGTTGTTTTGAACAAATCAAGAAAGAGGATAGAAAAAAGAACCAAATCATGTCCAGTTGAAAGGAAAAATACTGTAAGACAGAAAAAAAAAAAAAAAAAAAGGCAAATAACAACTTCAAAAGGCTTCAAACCAACTAATAAACCCTTCCTGACCACAGCAGCAGCACGAGCCTGACCATGGGCTGTAGAGACCCTACAGAGACCCTCTGGAAAGAGCCCACCGAGGAGAACAAAGCCAGTGCACTTTTTACCCCTGCGCTCAATGTGGAAGGTCTCGGGGAGACCCTTCCAGCACATCTTCCTTGCCAGGGGAACCCCACTGAAGCGTCAGGAGGGGACACAAGTCGACCAAGGGACCAGATGGGCCTCCCCCAGCACTTCTGTGTGACCTCCAGGATGGAAGTGGCTTTTTGATGGGATCCAGAGCCCTCTGGTCCCCTAAACCCAACATCTGTCCTAACAGAAGCACTTGACACATGGATAAATCGGAGTTCTTTGGGGAAGAGCCAAGGCGCTTCCCAAGCCTACTGGAGCTCTTTGAAGGAGTCCCCAGGCACATGGAAAGGAGAGATCTGCTGGGTGCAGTTGGCTTGGATTTCCCAAAGGCATCTGACAAGGTCTGACAGGCTCTTACAGAAAGGATATAAGAAGGAAGGTCTGCGCATTGATTAAAACAAAAAAAGTTCAAAATAGGAAATGCATGGCTCGTTTTCCTAATGGACGGAGGCCAGCAGTGCTCAAATCCTTCCTGTTTAACATCTTTAGGGATGAACTGGAAAAACAAGGAGAAGAAGTAAAACGACAGCATTGGATTTTCATATCAAGGATATGAAACCAGCAAAACCAGCAAACAAAAACCTGAGGCCAAAAACTGCACAAGGAATTAAAGACACCGAGCGACAAAGTAATACCTACACTTGAAATCCTGTAGGAATTAAGTGAGGGGAAAAAAAAATCCTGCATAAGCAGGTGGTGATGGTCATTCATCCACTTTTACTGCCCTCCCCTCAAAAGCTAAGGAGTAGTATTGGGAAAAGTAGTGGAAAGTGATGGTGAGGAGCATGGATCTGGACTGGATTCTGTGCTAGGGGAAAAGACAACTCTGGCAAGAGATGATCAAAGTTGAAAAGGTCAGGGTGTGCCACGGAAATCAGCTGTGCAAATTCAGGGAAGAGAAACCCACCAAGGGATGCTCACATCTATCGACAGCAGGAAGTGCTCGAGTCCCAAATCGCTGGAGACCAGAGGCTCCCAATCAATAAATCAATAAATCAATAATCACCTCTTTGCTCTTCTCCCCCTTCCAGACACCTGCTGGAGGGCACAGGCAGCGACAGGACCCAGCTGGGTGCACTCAGGCACAGAACTGGGACAAACTGGGAAACTCAAGGCCTCAAGAGCATGAAAGGCCAGAGCTGTTTCCCAGCCTGCCCTGGAAGCTGTTTGTGTCTGACATGGCGAGACAGGAGCTGCTCAATCTTACAGCTTGTCTTGACCCGATCAAAGGAAGTTCTTATCAGGCATTTATTTATTTAACACATGGCAGCCAGGCAAAAGCAGATTTCTCGCTGCTCTGCTGCTGCTGCTGCGCTGAAATTCCCCACAGGAGGAACTCCCACATGCTCTGACAACATTGGAATATTATCCTATAATCAGGAAGGGATTACAAACACAAGGACCCAAACAAACCACCTGAACTCCCAGGGGTTTTTACCCCAGGTAACTCCTTGGCTGGGAAAGGGATGCAAGCTGGCTCATCTGGGGAATCCAGGCACCAAACCCTGCACATCCCAGCAGTTCAACATCATTCCTGCTTTTCTGATGGAGCACAATATTCCCTAAAACACCTCCCATGCACTCTGCTTGTTTTGGAGAAGGGCTTGTGCCATCCCAGGTGCTGAACTTGCACGGATGAGTGTTCCCCCAAAACCCTTCCAAGGCACGTTCCCAACACTGGAATCTCACACCTCATCCCCTTGGATCAGTGCCGAGGTCCGGAATATTCAATGGGACACAGGCACAGCAGCAGCTCCGGGCTGGGGAGCACAGCGGGGACCAAGGACTCTGGTACACAACACCAGGGCCAGCTCAGGGGACAACGGCTCAAAAGCAAGGAGCTTTCTCAGGGTTTCTTAGCATCCCTTTGAAGGTTCCCGTCCCTTTTCCAGCACTTTCCCATACTTCCACTGGAGGGCAGGAATATCCCACGTTTCCAGGGACGACCCTTCAGCTCGTTGCCACACACCCTCAAACAGCTCTAGGAAGGCCCGGCCTTTGTGGACATTCGTGTGCTCCTCCACACTCTCATTTGGTTTCTGCCCTGATGTGTTTTTCCAAAAGATCCTAATTACCTTCATCAAACAACTGCAGCATTCCCAGTTTGTCCCCACAGCAATGCCTCCCCTCCCAGTGCCCCTCTGCCTCCCTCCATCACCTGCAGCTCGCCAGGGTGCCCTAATTTCCTGACACAACTTTTCTGTAGGTAGCACAGATATACTGGAATTCCATGCGTTTGCATGGAGCAGCAGATTTACATCCTCACTGCTTCCTCAGAAGGCAATAAAACTTTTAAAAATAAGTATTTCTGGGTGGGAGTGTGGATGTGCAGGAGGGCAGGAAGGTCTGCAGAGGGATCAGGGCAGGCTGGATCCATGGGCTGAGGTTCAGCAAGGCCAAGTGCCGGCTCCTGCCCTGGGGTCACGCCAAGCCCTGCAGCTCCAGGCTGGGGCAGAGGGGCTGGAAAGGGCCCGTGGGGAAAGGCCCTGGGGGTGCTGTGCCAGCGGCTGGGCAGGAGCCCAGGGGTGCCCAGGGGGGCACGAGGCCAATGGCCCCTGGGCTGTGCCAGCCATGGGGTGGCCACAGGCCCAGGGCAGGGCCCGTCCCCTGGGCTGGCCCTGCTGAGGGACCTCGAGGGCTGTGTCCAGTTCTGGGGCCCCCAGTCCAGGAAGGACATTGAGGGGCTGGAGCGTGTCCAGGGCAGGGAACGGAGCTGGGGAAGGGGCTGGAGCCCCAGGAGGGGCTGAGGGAGCTGGGAAAGGGGCTCAGCCTGGAGAAAAGGAGGCTCAGGGGGGACCTTGTGGCTCTGCACAACTCCCTGACAGGAGGGGGCAGCCAGGCAGGGTCGGGCTCTGCTCCCAGGGAACAGGGACAGGACAAGGGGAAACGGCCTCAAGCTGGGCCAGGGGAGGCTCAGCTGGGACAGCAGCAGGAATTTCTGCATGGAAAGGGTGCTCAGGCCTTGGCAGGGGCTGCCCAGGGAGCTTTGGAGTGCCCATGCCTGGAGGTGCCCAAGGAAGGGCTGGAGGTGGCACTGAGAGCTCTGGGCTGGGGACAAGGTGGGCATCGGGCACAGCTGGGACTCCGTGGGCTGGGAGGGATTTTCCAGCCTCAGGGATTCCAGGATTGTGTGACAGTCTTGCAGAGCTGACCTGGGGACCTCTGGCTTGTATTGTCTGTATCTTTATTAGTGAAAACTCTCATCAAGAGTAGAATAAAAGTGATTTACTTGCTCCCACAATGGGATGTATTGAGGCTCCTGAAGGGGTCACACTTAAGGCTGATCTGCTCGACAGAGTTTATGTGGTTTCCAAAAGTTCTCACAGAATATTCCCCAGGAAAGGCCATTAAAGACGCGAAGCTGCCAGGAGACAAAAGGTCTTCTCATGGAGAAAGAACTCCTCTGGAGAGCAGGTGGCCACCACCTGTGACCCTGAGGGTGCTGTGCTGGGGCTGCTGCTGCTGGAAGGAGTCAAAATTCAGATGGATAAAGGTTTCTAGGAGGTTTCTGTAGGCATTCAGCCACTCAGAGCAGCAGAAAAGAAACAGAGTGAACCAGAAAGAGCTGAAGGGCCTCACAGAAGCACCTCAGTGCTTTTCCTATAAAGATGAAATCAAACAGAGATAGAAAAAAATAACCCAAACTTCCAATGCCAGAAACAGGCTCCGGAATGACAATTTCCCTCAAGACAGCCCCAGGAATGCATCAGCTCCATGCTGATGGGCAAGAAGAAGGATGGAATGTCAGGGATCACCAGGAAAGCAGCAGGAAAACAGCCTGGCTTTATACAAACTACAGCACCACAGGAGTCATGGCTGAGCAAGCTGGGACTCTCCAGCCTGAAAATTCCTGGAAATTCAGCATTTTCAATATGTATTTAGTAAAGGGAGACATTATTTCACTAAAATTCAGGGTTTTTTGGACTATCTGAACGTTTAATATCTGGGATAATGCTGAACACACCCTGCTGTAGGACCTCTTCTCCACATTTAAGTACCTGACTTTTACAGCCTAACTCCATGCTGTAATGACCCAGTGTTAGCTCCTTACGGGGGAAATCATTCTGCAGGTGAAGCTCTTCCCACTCAGGCTCCTTCTCTGCCAGTTGTTCCCAGAAGATGGGAGAGAGCAGGATGCTGTCAGACCTGGTTTTTTATGAATTCTGGTTAATTTGCTTAAGCTCTCCAGATTCATTTCCTGATGGAGAAAATGCAGATACACTGGAGATTTACCCTAGGACAGATCACCTGTGGGATGTCTGGGATCAGGTCAAAGGCCCGTTTTTCTCCTCGGAGAACAAGAAGCACATGAAGAAGCAGAGCAAGCGTGCGCTGACATTCCCTGGAATACTCTGGCAGCCTCTGGAGGCTTGGTGGGTTCACAGGAGCTCCTGGGAAGGTGTTACAAGAAGGAGCAGAATACTGCACACCAAACCCACCCTCCTTGTGCTTTTCCAGCAGAAACCTCGGCCCTCCCAAGGGGATGATCCCTTTGTGTGAGCATTCCAGACAAAACCCAGATCACAGCAAAGATTTGAGCTGCTGGAGAGAGCCCAGAGGAGGCACTGGGGTGATCAGAGGGATGGAGCAGCTCTGCTGGGAGGAAAGGCTGGGGGAACTGGGTTTGTTCAGCCTGGAGAGGAGGAGCTCTAACTGTGGCTTTCCAGTGCCTGAAGGGATTCCCCAAGAAAGATGGAGAGAGACTCTTTACAAAGGCCTTCGCTTCTCCAGTATCGCCTCGTGGTCAGTCTACACAAAACCTTTCCAAAAGTCCCTTTCTATTTTCAAAGGGGCTTTTGGAAAGCCCCTTTGAAAGAGATAGAAAGCCTTTCTATCTCTTCCTCTAGGAGTAGGTTTTACTCCTCCCTCTTTCAGCACCTTTAGCAAACACCCAAACTCTACCTGCTGCACACTGAGGGACGGAGAGACCCAGAAACATTTATTTTTTAATGTAATAAAAATACAAGGGGTATCCTTTAAGCAAGGGGTAAACAGTGATTTCTGGGGTTGAACTATACAGCCAAACATGTGGTTTCTGATAAAGATCATCTTCCTGCACTTCCCCTCTGCTAATGGTTCTGCTGTCACTTGAAACTCCCAGGAGAGCCTTAATGCCTTCTTCCTTTCCCGGAATTAGCAGTGGAGGTTTCAAATGAGCTTCCCTTTGCCTGAAAATGAATCAGGGGAGGCCTGAACTCAGCTCTCTGCCAAACAAAAGTAATACTGTTAGATTTTCCTGTCAGGCACCTCAGCCTGATTAACACCAGGCAAGGCAGGGTGGGCAGAGCTCCTTTGTAAGCCGTATGTGGGGATTAGGAATGGCTGCATCTCTCAGGACTAAATCAAAGTTGGCTTTTTAAGTAGGTGCCAGTGTTTTAGCTTATTAAGGCATAAAATATGTGGTTCTCTGTTTACTTTTTAGCAGAGTGGATTTTGAGGCTTTCTATGCGAGGCCTTGTGACTGCAGCTGTGGTATTTCCAAAGCTGCCAGCGCTCCAAACCCTTCCCCTGGATTCAGGGATGGAAGGATGAGCCAATTTCAGCCCAAGGGCTCTGAAGAAAGGCTTTCCTCCTGGAGCCTCCAACATCAGAGGCTCTGCTGGTGTTGAGCAAGTGACTGTTTAAATACCAGAATCATGGAATGGTTTGGAAGAGACTGTGAAGTCCATCCAGTGCCACTCCTTCGCTGGGCAGGGACACCTTCCACTGTCCCAGGCTGCTCCAAGCCCCAGTGTCCAACCTGGCCTTGGACACTTCCAGGGATCCAGGGGCAGCCACAGCTTCTCTGGGTCAACTCTTTCAAAAGCCTTTTTGTTATTTATATCCTCACCAAGTTTGCCAAATCTGCTGGATTTTAAACCCAGACCTCTTGGAAGATGTAAAATTCATCTTCACCTTGTTTACATTCTGTATTCAGAGCATTGCTCCCACATCCTTCCAAGTCAGGTTGAAATGCAAACACAGAATCATTTCACTTGGAAAAGACTTGTCAGACCATCGAGCCCAAGCCTCAGTCCAGCATCTTGTCCAGAATTCACAACATGGTGCTGCAAGGAATGTCCTTAAGGGGATTTTCCTAATTTTTTCCTGCTCATTATTTCAACTCATCTGCATTAACCACTGAGAGAAGCAGCAGATCCTGAAGGATGCCCTGGGATGGGTGACCCAGTGTTTCTCGTGTGCAGAATTGTACACGAATCACGTTTCCACCTCATCAGCTGTAATTAATTACACCAAAAAGAGAGGAGGTTGATAAAATTTTTAGTTGCACTGAAGCACTCTCCACTGAAATAGCCACAAAGCCAAGCACCACAACCTGTTATCTCCTCCTCAATCCCAACTTTTCGGCATCACACCTGGATTTTCCAAGTAGAAAAGCATAACTGAGATGTTTCAGCAAGGAAGGACTCGATGATTATCAACTCTCCTGCCTTGATTGTTCCTTTCCCAGTTTATTTGGCTCTGAGCTGAATGTTTGTGCCTGGCAATTCAGCGGAGAAGCGGAGTTGTGTCTTCCAAGACTTCTCCTCATCTCTTTATTCCCGACTGCTGTAAGAGCTCAGGTTCCCATAGAAACTGAGAGTAAAGAGCAGAAGTGTAAAATACAAATGAACAGGTCCAAGCTGCAAATGTTGTGTTTTATTTGACAAATAAATATCACTAATAGGCACTGGGCTTTTCTAATGGCAGAGCCAGCTACGGCTGTACCTTATCAAATATAGAGATGGTACACAAATGGTAACTCCCAGAGTCACTGGGAAGGGGTCAATCCCACTTCTGGAAACTGAGCTGTTTTCTGGATCATCCATTTCTGGAGGCAGCAAAACCCCAGCTCCTCATTCACAGGTCTGATCCTGACCCCCCAGGCACCCCAAGAAATTGATCCCACTTCTGGAAACGGAGCTGTTTTCTGGATTATTCCATTTTGGAGGCAGCAAAACTCATTCGAAAGTCAAAGCGACCCCCCAGTCACCCCAAGTCAAAGAGGTCGATCCCACTTTTTGACACTGAGCTGTTTTCTGGATCATCCATTTCTGGAGGCAGCAAAACCCCAGCTCCTCACTCACAGGTCCGATCCTGACTCCTCCAAATCACCCCAAGTCACTCTGGATTCTCATCCCTCAACACTGGAGCTTTGCAATGTGGGAACGAGGCAACAAGCGCTAATTTAGGACCTTCTTAGGTGGACTTCATAATTTTAAATGAATATTGGCACAAATGTTGAAGTTTTCTGTACAAAACACTGTAAAAATGGGTTTCTGAGGAAAGAGCAGGCTGGATGCTTTTGGATGTGTCTTGAAAGTGGTCCTGGATGATTTTATTTTTTAACAGTGAAAGAGGATTTTTAAAGATGAAGGACTTCAGGAGAGTTCTTAATTTGATTGGAAATTATCACTTTGAAATCATCAATTCGATTCTAACATGACAGTAGGATTCTTCCCAACAAGAACACTGGAAATGGGAGAGAGATACTACTGGGACTAGAAACTATTCCAAGCTCTGGGGAGTTTTTAGAAGGCCATAATAAAATATGATTGAATCATTTGTTTTCTAGAGACACTTTCAAAGCCACTTACAAATACTGCAGGAGTGTTTACCCTTGGGCACACCTGTCGTGCCTTCTCCAAAGGGGTGGCACAGATCAGCCTCTCCCGAGCCCCTGCAGCAGAAAGAATGATGCCCTCTACTAGAAATGCTCTTTTTCGAAGCAATGCCATCCACTGAAACTCGGGGGAAATTAGGGAAACTTTCAAACAGCTGAGGTGTGTGTGTGATTATTTTCATTCCAAGCCAGGCTGTGCCATCCAACACTCACTGACTCAAAAGGGGAATTCACTGGAGCAGCTCCTGTTGAGCTCTTCAGCAATGCAGCCCCTGGCACCCCCCCAAGCTCGGCTTTCTCATGCTCAGCTCCTCTGTTTAATGGCACAGGAGATGCTGCAGGTCAAACAAATATTTGAATTTCTTTCCCCTAGCCGTTTTTAAAACAATATTGCAAAATGCTTGAAGCCATGCAAAGAGATTCACTCTAAAAGGACACTTCAGTCAAGAGTCTCCCACCTTCAACCATCACCAACCCACCAGGAAAGGGAAGGTACAGCACACTACTTGTTCCCAGCCTTTACACCTCCCCTGTCTCTCTCCTGAGAGGTCTGAGTGGTTTTTCCATTTCCAAGGAGCTGTCCTGGATAATGAGGCACTGATAAAAACCTACCTGCCTGAGAAACAACAGAGAGGTTGAAACACAAATAGAAACAGGAGGAAATATTCTTCATTTCACCGCTGCATTTCCCAAGCTCACGGAAAGAAAGTTTAAATTACCAGAGTTTGAGCTGGTTGCAAGAAAAGCAGCCGATGATATTTAATTTTCAGGGGACTTTGGGAAGTGCTGAGTGTGGTCTGTGATCAGTGCAAGGCTCACTCCTGCAGGACTTTACCCTTTGAAACCATAAAATATGAGAGCAAATCCTTTTTGCTTTAAACGTCAGCTTTAATACTTAGCAAGGGCACGTGTGAGCAGCAGGGAGCAGAAATCTTGGAGCAGCGTTTTCTCCTGGATCCACTGCTTTTCCAAGCAGGAGCTCACATCCTCACTAAGCACCTGCTCAACTCTTAAATATTTTCATGTCTGAATCTGACCCAGATGGAAAAGATGACAACTCAGCTCCTGCTCGTTATTTAAAACAGCTGACTTGGAGCAGTGGGGTTGGTAAAACAGCTTTCAAAGCTGAACTCCAGGCACTCGCTCCCTGAGTGCAGGAAATGACTGGGAGGCTGGCAGCTGGGCAAGTGAAGGGCATGGCTGATGTTTCAAAGCTTCTCCATTTGTGCCAAGCCAGCATCTGCAGGGACTCCCTGGCAATTCCCCTGTGTGTTCCAAGAGTCCCAGGCCTTGCCTGGCCTGCTGCCAGCCCCACTCCCAACCCCGGGCTCCTCGGAGAGTTCTGAGCCATGGGAATTCCATGGTGCCCTCCCAGAGGAATGAGATCACTCCTGCACGGGAGCAGCCTCCAAAGGCCTGAAGGAATGACGATCTGAGTGTGAGGAGTGCACCTTGGGATGGAAATGCACCCAGGCCTGACATTTCATCTGGGACTAACATCAGCACCAGGACCTGGAGCTCTGAAGGGGTTGGGGGGATGTGGCACAGTTGTTTAACACGGATCATCGACAGCTGAGCAAATTCCAATTGCACGCTTTGGAGCTCGTGGTATCCCTCTAATCCCTCGCTCTGTGATCAATAAATGATGTTTTCTGCAGAGCAACCCAGCAATTGTACAGGAAAATGAGAGGAAACCAAGAGATAGCAACGACAGGGCTCAAACCCATCTCCCTGTGCTGCTTTGCTGAGCAGACAGAGCCAGAAACACCTCACTGCCATCACTAATATGAATTTTAAATACAGCCACGAAAGAGGGGCTTTTAACTCGCATTGGAAATTTAATAACAAAAGCCCTATTAAAAACCTCCAGGTAGTTTTACATTAGTGTCCAACATAATGGGCCAGATCAGGCTTTGATGTCCTCTTTCAAGGTTTACAGGCACTGAGCTGTCACACATATTCACAATGTCATCTTATCTATATTTCTGATGTTTTATCTTGTTATACCTCCGCAGAAGCTGTGCGATCAGCTAAATCATGAGAACAGTTTTTCCTTTTTTACTTTTTTTTTTTTTTCCAGGTGATTTAAAGATTTAGAGCTCAGCATTTCTCAAATCATTTCATGGAGTGTTCAGTGAAGCACTGAGGAAATGGAGCAAATACAACCATGTAAGCAAAGCAGAGCACAGCCAGGAAAACCAAGTGCACTGCCCAGCACGGGGATTGGGATGCTGTGTGTGCCCCATCCCCGGCAGTGTCCAAGGCCAGCCTGGATGGATTTGGAGCAACCTGGGATTAGTGGAAGGTGTCCCTGCCCAAGGAACTAGATGGGCTTGAAGGTCCCTTCCAACCTAAACCATTTTGTGATTCCAAGGGCTGCAAACAAGCACATGGGAAAAAAAATTAAAAAAAAAAAAAAAAAAGATGTCACATGGTGGTATTTTCTCAGGATCCATAAATAATATTGGAAGCACCAGGACTTTTTTTTAAAATAAACCTCCATTACTCGGTGTTATGGTGCAAGTTGCTGTGATGGGAAGCTGGCACCTTCCTGGAGGTCCCGAAGACGGGAGCGTCACATCCTCTGGGTCCCACAGCTGGGAGCAGGGAAGGCACAGAGCCTTCCTAGAATCCTTTCCTCAAATCCCAGAGTGGTTTGGGTTGGAAGGGGCCTTAAAGCCCATCCAGTGCCACCCTTGCCATGGGCAGGGACAGCTCCCACTGTCCCAGGCTGCTCCAAGCCCCAGTGTCCAACCTGGCCTTGGGCACTGCCAGGGATCCAGGGGCAGCCACAGCTTCTCTGGGCACCCTGTGCCAGGGCCTGCCCACCCTCCCAGGGAACAATTCCTTCCCAATATCCCATCCATCCCTGCCCTCTGGCAGTGGGCAGCCATTCCCCCTTGTCCTGTCCCTCCATCCCTTGTCCAAGGTCCCTCTCCAGCTCTCCTGGAGCCTCTTTAGGCCCTGGAAAGGGCTCCCCAGTTAAGGATGAGATGAGGATAGAAATCCTGAGTGGAATGGGGACTACATTTAGACTGCGAGCTGTGTATGGAAAGCGATTTGAGCCCTCAGGAAAAGTGATTGTTTCTTACAGGGAAGAAGAAAAAGGGTTTGTTTTGGTGGCTCAGTTGCGGGTGGGATCGAGGTGTTGGCAGCAGCTTTGGAGTTCAGGCTGCACTGGGTTTTTCACTTATAGTGGGATGAAATTCTTCCATTTCACAGTTGGGTGATTGAATTTCATCTTCCAGTGTGACACAGTTGCTGCCCCGGGGTCAGCTGAATTTGCTGGGCAGTTTTTGGGTACCACACTCACCAATGTTTGCAGGGAAAACAATGAATACTCACTCATTTTGAAGCAGGAGCCTCCACCCTCTGCTCCTTCCCCTCTCCCTGCAGTTAAAACAACCAGCATTTCCAAACTTTGGAGCTACTCCCATAAATCCTGGCCTGGGAAGGGTTTTGGCTGAATGGGAAGAAACTTATTTATCTGGCAACACTTTTGTCAACCCTGCTGAGACAATTTGACAGCTGGGAGACAACAGTGTCCCACCTCCTGCCCTGGTGCTTCCCAAATCTTTCCTGCCAAACCTTCCCTGGGTGCCAGCACCAGCCGCGTACCTGCCCTTCATCCCTCCCTGGCCTTACATTTCCTTCTCTCCTTTCCCTTAACAATTCTTGGATATAAAAGTGAGGCCTGAGCTCATAGGAGCTGCTGCTGAGGTACAACCAAGCAGAACTGACCTAGCAGGGAACTGCAGCGCTGGGAAAGCCACAAATGATCCCACACCCATTCCCAGCAGTTCCAAAAATCAGCGGCTCCCTGTGGCAACAGAATCACTCGGTTTTATTTGTATTACATTTTGTTCAAGTGCCTCTCTGTTATTTAAGTCAGCAGATGAGAGTGGGACAGAAATAGCCCAACTTCCAGTGGTGTAATCCTTAAAAGCTGTTTGGATAAATCCTCAGGACAGCTCCAAAATGTGCTGGACAACCAATTTACACCACCAGGGGTGCACAGAAATATTTTAATGCTGCCACTGCCTCGACCTCCCCCGAAGTCAGCCAAAGTTTCTGTTTAAAGCACCGAGCCAGTGCCACACGGAGCTCCAAGTGCTGGGATTAGCAAAGTATTCCCAGCAGCACCTGAGATTCACATCCATGCCAAAGGAATGGTTGATATTTCCAAGGCCCAGCCCACCACGTGCAGCTGGAATGGCCACGCACATGGATGCATCCACACTGCATTTCTGCTCCCTCTGGAATGATTTCTGCTGCCGTTCTGTTTCCTCAGGAGAGCCCTAATCCCATAAAACAGAGGGGACAGCCCCAGTTCCATAAAGAAATGCAGCCAGCTGCTGGAACAGCAGCCTGCTTCAGAGGCCCTGACTTTTCTCCACCAAGGCTTCCTTGTGACATCTGCCCCAGCCTATTATCACATCCCACCGTCAGCTGAGCAAGGGGAGAGCACAGGGATTATTACCCAAATAAAACAGCCTGGGGTTCAAAGGTCATTTCAGATATCCCTGGTGGATGACAGAGCATTCCCAGTGCTCTTTGCCAGAGGGAAGCAGCCCCCAAGTCTGCCTGGTGTGCTCTCTGTGTGAATAATCCAAGCCTGCAAACAAACAGCAACTCCCCCTCAAAAAACAAAGTCACATTTAGCATTTTCCTTCACTTGGGGACATCGCCCTGCGTGGTCTCTTGCTGGGCTCTCACGTTTTCAAATGATTTCTGAGACGGTTTTCTAATTCCACCCCTATTTATTACAGCAATCAGGAAACTCTGATAGAGCTGGATACAAACTACCAGTGGCTTCAGGATGAAATAACAAATTATCTAAGGCTGAACGCTGGGAAAAGCAAAACTCTCCAGCAGAAAGAGAAAAAACTCTTCCATATTAGAGGCCAAGTACTGCCACCTAAAATCCCAGTTTTTCTGAACAGCAGATGTTCCAGCTCACACAAACTGAACAGGTATTGATGATCAGTTAATGCTTCCTCACAGCCCTCACCAGGGAGGAGAAGGGTTTTAATTATTTACACTGCTTAAAAGAAATGACTGCAACCTCTGCTTTTTATAGTCCTGAGGAGCTTTTTGCCAGCTTTTTGCACATCCCACGGGATTTCTCCCCAGTCTGGCACCGTGGATAGCCGAGGCAAAAGCTGCTTCCCAGATTCAGGGAACAAGGGACACAGAGGGGGATGGAGCCCCTCAGCACAGGTCCCTGATGCTGCAAAACCAGCAAATACTGTATCTTGCAGGAAAAATGACATTCCATGCCTTGGTGGATTATTTCAGCCGAAGTTTTCCAGCCCAGCACCAAGTCAGACTGTCACTAAATCATCCTCTTTAATTGGCAGCTCCCATTTTGGAACCCTAACTCTGCCCATTTCCCTTCTGGCAGTGGTTAAAAATCTTTCTTGGCTTATCTCAGCTGTATTTCTGAACAAAATAAAGCCATCCTTCCCTAATGTCCAGGGTTGTTTCAGCCACACAACCCCAGGGCTGGCTGGATGTCCAACCCAGCAGGTACCAGAGCCCTGCAGAGGCAGCACCTGCAGGCAAAGCTTTCCCAAGTTTTCCCAGCTCACCTAAACAGGAGTTTCCATGAAGATAAGCTGGTCTCTGCTCCTTTTTACAGAGCTGAAGGGCCAATCCAGCCTTAGTATGTTCACGGAGATGTTTCCTCATCCTCAGTGGATCAAGACTGTGACCATCACTCTGACCCACAGGTACAAAAGTTGCAACAATCAAGTCTCATTTCTGGATCCACGGGTGCCTCTGAGATCTTTCCTCTCCTCTCTCTCCTCTTACCCTTTATTTTTTTCCCTTTTTTTTCCCTTTCTTTTCCTTAGATATACTTTCTTAAGGGATACCTTTATAGTTTTATATTGTTTCATTTCTACAGGTATATAAAATGGAAAAATATGAACCACCCTCTGTAGCAAAATTAAGCCAATGAACTCCTGGGATGCTTTTTTTATGAATAAATGGAGTGAGAGAGGGGGGTGTAAGGTGAAAAAAGGGACATCTCAGGGACTGCAAACAGGGACTAGAAAACAGGACTAAACCAAAAGGTTTGGATAGAACCACTCAGGTTGGAAAAGAGCTCTCAGGTCTTTGAGTCCAACTTTTAATGCAGCTCTTCATTAAAACACAGCTCCAGAAAGATGAAGGGCTCTGGGGCAGGAGCTGCAAGGACAGGGAAAGGCATCACACACTAAATAAAGGTCCCTGTCCCCTCGAGTCCTATGAAAAGCAGCCAGTTTTGGCTGTGAGTATCCAGACATTCCCCCAGGGCTGCAACACAGCTGGAATGGGGAAAAAAACCAAGGGAAAAGTGCAGTCAGAACAAGCTCTACCTGCAGAGAGCCTGGAGCAACAGCACAAAGGCACCAGAGCCCAGGCTTCAGCTGGGGATTAATCCCAAGCCCTGCTGCCACAGGGGATCGGCACTGGGAGCCAGCTGGGAATGTGATGGGAGCACTGGGACAGTGGTTTGGGGTCTCTGCTCAGCCAGGCACAGCCAGGCAGCTGCCAGCTGTCCCAGCTGGGTGCCAAGGGACGCCTCGGTGCTGTCACTGTGCCACAACGGTGCCATGGGAAGGTGGCACCACCACCCAGAGAGAAACCCCTCCAACCTTGGTAAGGGTTCAATAACTGCACAGGAACAACGCCAGGAGCTCCCAGGTTGGGAAGAGCCCAGCAGGAGGGATTGGTGTCACTGAACCTCACCCCCCTTGGCAGCACCAACTGCAGCAGAAACCACCCTCCCGTGTCCTCCTGGATTTATGGAAGCTGCTGGAGCACCTCCATCGGGAAGCAAGCTACACTGAGATAATCCTGATTATTTGGGCATCTCCTTCATGCGTGGCCAGGCCTGGCACTAGGACGTGGGTGCTGCTCTTCTGGACTCCTATTTCCTCAGAGCGTGAAGCAAATTTGCCTCTCTCCTTCCCCTTTTAGGAGGTAACTATAATATTCATTAGTTAATTAATTCATTGACTCATTTGAATACATCCGAGGAGTAGAACATTATAATTCATATTAAAGTCTGCACAATCCTGTGACTAAAATTATAGCCTACAATGAAAATCATGGTCTCACAGGTGACGTGTCTGTAATTGCTGATTTAAGAGAGGGAACACAAAGGATGGACATTAAAGGGAACTGCCAACCCCAAGCTGGCAAAAAGCAGAAAAGTGCCTCTAAAATAAGAACAAACTCAATAAATAGTTCAGCTCCTGCTGATGCCTTAGGATTTTAGCTTTTATATTTTTCATATATCTGTGATCCTGCAATTTTTCAGTGTATAACTCTAAACTCCACATACAGTGTTAGCTGCTGCTCTCCCATTTCAGCCAGACAAAACAATTCCTCTGCAGGCCTGGGAATCAAGGACACCTCACCGTCTCAGGCCCTGAGAAATGTAAACAAAAGTGAGGTGAGGGGGAGGAAACTTAGGGTAAATGACTTCATTACCTGAAGCTGTTATTGGAAGATTAAGATATGCAAATGGACCAAACTTATCAAAGTGTGAAAACCCATGACCCGTGGTCCATTTTTTGGGTGCAGCCCCTGTGGGGGGCTTTGTCTGCCCAAAATGTACCTGAAGGCCCTTCAATAAATATAACTGCTTTTTATACTCTTAATTTTGTCTGGCCTCTGTTTTTAGGTAGCCCCATCGAGGCATCACTGCAGGCCTGGAGGACAGATGGATACATGGAAAGACATTCCAAGCCTGTAACTTCTGCCTAACATCCTCTCAGCCGTGCCCTGAGCTCCATGACTCCATGGACGTGCTCCAGCATGGAAATGGGAAAAAAAAAAAACCCCAGTGCCACTAATTTTGTAGGCATTTACAGTCCTGGAATGGTTTGGGTTGGAAGGGACCTTAAAGCCCATCTCGTTCCAGCTCCTTCCACCTTCCACTGGACTAGTCCTGCCCAACCTGGCCTTGCTCATCCTGATGCACTTGATCCACGGGATCCATCCCAAGGCCTTTTCCCGGCTGGCAGTGAGCTCTGAAAAGGAGATGTGAGCTAAAAAAAGAGGAGCAAAACATTCCATGGGATTTGCGTAAAGCCTCACAAACCTGCCCACGTTTTATGTTCCGAGTTCTTCCCTATCACAAACCTACCCTCAGTAAAAATAAGCCCTTGAAGGACAATTAGCTGGAGCTAATTAACTGCTGCTTGGAAAGGAATCCAGGTGAAACGTGCTGCCAAGGAGACTTTTCTCCCCAAGGAGTTTTGCCTCACAAGGTAACTCTGGAACACTAAAACTTTCTGGAAGGGCTCACAATTCCTCTGGGGTCACTCTCCAAGGAACTTTGCCATTTTCCCCCCCTCCATCCATCTTTCTGCTGGTTTTCAAGGAGCCCAGCAAACAGGAATATGGAATTTGACTGCTAAATGCTCTATTTTCCAATAGAGCATTCCTTTTTTTTTGGATGTTTTTCCAGGCAGACAACACTGATCCCTCCTGCTCCGTCCGAAGCAAAATGTCAAGATGTGACAATAATGTCACTGTCACCCCAACTCTGCAGTGACAGGGCTCCAGCACGAGCCTCTGACTTTGAAGATAAAAAAGCTGCTATCAAAAATTAATTGGTTCAGCCTTTTAGGGAGCAATTCCTCCATCAGCAGGCCCTTTCCCTTCCATCAGGATGAAACACTTGGCATTATAGAAGGAAAGGACTGGAGAAGATAAAAGCTCAAAGATGTGAAGGTCAGAACCCAGTGGCTCCCAAAAGGAAGAGTTTCTTCCAAAGAGCTCCCAAGCTGCAGTTTCCCCCCCACGTTGTAAAGCAGATCCTAAAACTCCCTAAACTATCCTCAAAATCTTCTCAATCTGCATCCCCAGCATTCCTGGGATAATAAATACTCAAGAATAGAGTTTAAAATTACAGATGTGGGACAGGCACATTTTTTGGTGCTGATGGGTTGTGATGGCACCTTCAAAAACCTTCTGTGACCGTGACACTGTTCATGAGCCAACCCCAAATTCCCCAGTTTTATTTCCAATGTTTTCTTCCCTTCTGCTCCGACGGAAATCAATACAACCCAAATAGGAACACTCAAAAATTAATATCAAATAATAACAGAATGAGACTGGGATACTTGGGACCATCTGTCTGAAGTATCCTATGCCCCAAATCTCTTTTTTTGGGGGATGGTAAAGGAAGTTGATAGTCTCCCATCTTTTTAATGGGGTCAACAAGAATTTAGGGAATTTAACCTTCTTAATGGAACTTCTTTATAAGAAGGAAACTTACAATTTATCTGAGGCAGGGAAATATTATGCCAATCTAAAATGCAACCTTTTTAATACCTTAACATTAATTAAATATAGTATTTCAAATATCACTCAAAGATGAGAAAAGAGAAATCTGAGGTTATTTTGCAGGTTTAACAAGTTTTGCTCATGAGCTGAAGATTTTTGAGATGGATCCTAGCTTCTGAAACAAACCAAGAGTTATTTTTAATCAATAACTAATTGAGGCTTTTCACTCTCTCTCCACAGAGGTGCCCAATGCCTTTAGCAGACACCATTCCAACCCCTCTGGTTTAATGAGAAGTTTCTATGTATAACTTAACTGGAATCTGCAATTTAGGCAGTCACTTGGAGCATTTGACTTTGAGAAAACACCTCTCCCCTTCCTTAATGTGCTATGAAAAAAAAAAATCCCCATAAAAGCAAAATAATTGAGAGGGAGGAAAAGTAAAGAAATTTTGTAGAGAGCAAATTTAATTTTCTTTTCAACAACTTCTGCCTTTGAGTTGTGATTGGTTGATATTGAGCATCTCCTGAAGCAGAACAGGATCCTCTCGAAAACTTTTAATCATCGGATAGAATCAGAGCTCAAAGATTATAGATTCAAATCAAATTGTAGCTCAAGAATGAATAAAAAGTGGGTTTTTTTAGAATATTTTAAACTAATACACTATAGCTCTCTTCTGAAAGAAATGAATATTTATTGTGGACTTCAGACGAATATATTGCTTGACATCAAGACAGCTCCAGTTTATTATCCAAAAATGACAAACTCCATGGCCTATCCTTTGTCTCAAAACAAGTTTGACTTTGTGAAAGTATCTGCGAAAGACCAGAGTTCTCTAAAGAAATGAAATGTCTGCAACAACAACCCCCTCAACAACAATCCCCTCAAGTGCAACTCTGAGATCTGGAGTTCCTCACCTCACAATATTTCAAGAGCATTTCTGCAAGACCCATTGCATTCCAATATTGTGACTGAGGAGGACCTTGGGACAACCTGGCTTTGGGCACTGACCAGAGGAGAGCCATCTCCACATTCACGGGGAGAACCAGGGAGACACCAGGAGGAAAATCCCTCCATCCACAGGAGGAACCTCTCCTTCCTGAGCTGTTTTGCGTTATTGTGTGGAGAACAAGGAGGGGTTTTTTTTTGGGAATTCCAGCGGTGCATCATCAACAAACACAAATTTGAGACTTGAATCTCAAATGCTGAGCACTTACTTTGCTTTTGCTTCTGCGTCCTCATAGGCTTTGTTGGAGACGTCGTCCAGGCCCCCTATCAGGTGCTTGAAGGAGCTGTAAAGACAAAGGGACACTTTGAGAGGAAAATCACAAAAAAAGCAAGGTTGGAAAAGACCCCGAAGATCATCCAGTCCCAGCAGTAACCCAGAACTGCCAGGTCCACCACTGACGCTGAAGAGATTCCATCTGGGAGCCAAGAAATCCAGTGTGGCTTTTTGGCAGCAGTCAGGGCTGGATCTTGATGCCGGTGACCCACCAGGCCCGGGGCTGAGAATCTGCTGGGAAACACTGCCTCAAGAAATGCTGGAGATGCAAAAACCAATGCCAAGACGATCCAAAATTATTTATCCAGCCCACTGAAATGTCTGCTGAAGGTTTTCACCCTCTGGTAGAAGTTTCAGAGCAAATGTGCCAACATGGCTGATGGTGGCACCTCGACCATCGCATCCCTGTCCTCCAACCAGGAACCCTGTAAATCCCTCTGCTTCCAAAGTGGAATTCTCATTTCTGGATCCCAGCTTTCTCATCTTTAGAGAAACAGCATCCAAAAACACATCTAAGGGGGTTCAAACTGAAAACGAGGGGGATTTAGGTTGGATATGGGGAAGGAATTGTTCCCTGGGAGGGTGGGCAGGCCCTGGCACAGGGTGCCCAGAGAAGCTGTGGCTGCCCCTGGAGCCCTGGAAGTGTCCAAGGCCAGGCTGGATGGGGCTTGGAGCAGCCTGGGACAGTGGAAGGTGTCCCTGCCTATGGCAGGAGTGGAATGGGATGATCCTTAATGTCTCTTCCATCCCAAACCATTCTGGGATTCTGTGGAAAACTAGAAATTAATAACTGCAATGAGTGAATGCCTTCGAACACAAATATTCCAGGTGAAAAGGTACTTCCTACTACCCAATTCCAATATTCCCAGTGGGTCCGCCACATGCAGGTTTTCTCAAGGAAGAAAAGTTTGAAAGGATGGACTGCTGCAAACCAGAGTCTCTTGACTGATCTCTGCCTTAAGGTCACAGCCTGACAAATGAAAATCCTGCAATTCCTCTGAGTTCCTGACACTCCTGAGGCACGAAACACGGAGTTGAAGAACAGGAATTGCTCTGAGTTGACAAAAAATGAACGAAAAAAATAGAAAAAAGCCCCCTAAAATCCCCATTGAGGGCCACATTTCTGACTTCAGGAATAAGAAGGGGTTATTGAATAGGGCCCTTTCTCAAGGAGGTTTTGTAGGATCAAAGAGAACAAATGGCACTGAGCAGGCGAGGAAAATCCAGGGTGGCTGGGGAAATGCAACGTCCTGCCAGGCAAGGGGTGAGCCAGGGAGACTCCGTGTTCCTGGGATGGGAAGGGTGGGACCCCGGGTGGTTCAGGCACACTGACAGTCCTGAGGGGGTCCTTCAGGAGATGCCTGACCCTATGGAATGTACCCCACGGATGTGTGGAGAGTGGGGACAGCGCTTCCAGCAGAGCCAAGGGAATCACGATTATCCTATTGGAAGAAGCTGGATTTCCCCCATGGCCGCGGGGCAGGAGGTGACAGCTGGGAGAGGTGGTTTGGATCTGGGGCTGCTGCAAGGGCTTTTCCAGAGGAATCCTCCTCCCTGGGGCTGCTGCAGAGCTGTGTGCACACACTGCTGTGCCCTGGGCTCTGCGATGGCCCTGCTGCAGCAGGGAGGTGCCACCAGTGCCCACTGTGCTCCCTTCAGCCTCAGCCATCCCTGGGATTCTCTGCTGGGAATTACTGCTCAGGAAATGCCTTCTGCCCACACCAACTCCCCCTGTCTTCCATCCCACTTAATTCATTATATTTTAAATCATACAATCAAGGAAATCATTTATGCAGTACAGGGAAAGCAAATTAATTAATTCATTAACGAGGAAGAGAAGGCACAAACCCCCCTGCTCTCACGTAAACTCATGTTAGTGGTTTTTAACCAGTCTGATAATTACTAATATTTTTAATATCAGGACGTGTTAATCATGGGAGTATCTCTTCAACCCCAAATTCCTTGCTCAGCAGTGAAAACAGGAACAACTCAGCCCATTCAACACCTCAAGTTTTATCTTCCTGGTGCTGGGAATGTGCCACGGGATGAAGCCAGACCTTGCGAGGTGACAGTGAGAGCAAAGCAAGGCTGGGGTGTTAATACCCAATGGCACCCCAAGCAGGTATTCAGGCAATTAATTAACACAGTAACGCCATTCTGGAAGGCCATAAAACATCATCCAGGGCTTCAATTGTGATTTAAGATTGGTGTGCTTAGGAAAATGTGGCAGGGGTAAACAGCCCATATTTTTTTTTGGCAATGCAAATAAATCTTTCCTAGTGAAATATCAAGGAAGAAAAAGTCGCTGAAAGGAGTAACAACAGTTTCCAAAAACCTTAATTTTCGTTAAAAAATGTGAGCCAGACTTAGCACTGGGCAAGATATCAAAGTTCACTTGAGTCCCTTTTTTATTGCCCATCTCAATGTTGTTGAAGTCTTGGCTCAGTCCCAACCTCCCTCAGAATTCAATCAGAAATTGCTCAGGTTTTTTTCTCCTCGTGGCCTTTTCTCTTCATTTTTCCTATTCTTTCCTCATAACCAATTTTCTCCATGGATAACCTTCGCTCTGACTGGGAGAAACAGCAAAGCAGCAAACCCTAAAATCTCCACTGAAAGAGCTCAGCTCTGCTTATATGGGGTCAGTCATGCCAGGATAATACTTTTTTATTTCATTTTTCTCCAATTTCCACTGCCAGGAGGGCCGATCCAATAACCTTCGTTGACACCTCACAGCTCTCCCTGATAAAAACCAAACCCAGGCTTTGAAACACAGACAGAAATGGAGAATGCAAAGTGGAAAAGCAGAAAATAGCTGAAATATTTAAAATGTTGCCTTAAAAAAAAAAAGCGCATCCTCTTGATACATGCAGCTAAAGAAGACAAGAAGCTGAAAAAACAGCATTTAGTGTAAATTCCAGGTAGTTCTGTAACTCCCTGTCACAGCAGCAGCTGTGCCTTGAGTTTTCCTGGCTCTGATCCATCAGCTCCTCTCTCTCCATTTGCATGAGGCAATTCTGCCCTCCCAACACCCACTGTGTTGCTAAATCTCCAAGCTCCAGGAAAATGTTGTTGGCGCCATAAATAAATTATATGGAGGGGAAAAAAAATCCCATATAAATAAAAGATGAACCTGAATCAACCTCAGTGTAAATATTCTGACCGTTCAGGAACAGCCACAAACACTTTCAAACACTTTCTCAGTTTCAAGAGGTAGGTGTGAAAATAAAGAATTATAAAGTTGCACCAACTTGTCCCTGAGGGTGCCAGTGATGATCCAAATGTCAGGAATGAGTCTGGAGCCTTTCCCTCCTGTTTTCTCTCCATACAAAGGGGCTGCAAGGGAAGTCTGGCTGTGCATCTTTATTCAGACTGATCCACAGAACAGATGCTCAAGGTGTGTCTGCACCGTTTTTATCAGAAGACCTTTTATAAACAAGTTCCTAAAGGACCAATCCATCAAATCCAGCAAATATTTGTTACCTTTCCCCAACTGTACTTCTGGAATAAATCTAATAACCCCTCCAAGGAGTCTGGAAATTCACCAGGATGAGCTCTGACAAGGCCAAGCTCAGAACAATTTGTTGGCAACGCCATCGAGCATCTCCCACAGTAACGTTTTTTCCCAGAGGATGAATTCCTGCAGAGTCACCACAGGAAATAACCTTGATCTTGTAGGGTCAAGGCAAGTCCTAAAGACAGAAAGTCCATGAATTGTGGGGGGGGGGAAAAAAAAAAAGCGTTTGGAAATAGAAATGCCTAAAAGCCATCGGAGAGGTGCTATAAAATATGAACGTGTGTTCCCAGGGTGAAAGCTTGAGCTGCAGGAAATGGTGGGGTTGCAATGAGCTGTGTGGCTCCTCAAGAATCCAAAGGCTTCTCCAAACTCCCTCAAACGGTCAGATATCCAGCTGGCCTTTGTTTTTTTTTTTTCTTTTCCACAATTCCCTGAGCGCTGTGTGGATTTTGTTGACGTTTCCAAGCCAATTCCATAAGCCCGCAGTTGGGTCTGTGCTCCATGGCTGGCAGGAAGAACATTGGAGAAATCAATCCTGACTCCCCAGAGAGCTTGAGCACGAAGTCCCCAGCCTGCCCCGTGCTGTGGTCCCTCACAGAGCTGCCACCCTCATTTCCTCAGCCTTGTCACCCTCTCGCTTCATTTTCCCCGCTGGGTTACGATAACTCCTCTTCCGTGTTGAAATTTTGATGATAATGGAAAATTCTTTGTTTTTTTTTTTCTTTCTGATTGCCAAATTCTTTCTTTCGAATACACCCGACCAGGCAGGACTACACAACTGTTTGGGTTTGTTTTGTTTTTTTTTTTTTTCCTGGCAGTCTTCTTCCTTGGGGGACCAAAGTGAATGGTGCTCCCAATGGGAATCCCAGAATTCCCAGAAAAGTCTGGGTTGGAAAGGACCTTAAAGCCCATCCAGTGCCACCCCCTGCCATGGGCAGGGACACCTCCCACTGTCCCAGGCTGCTCCAAGCTCCATCCAGCCTGGCCTTGGACACTTCCAGGGCTCCAGGGGCAGCCACAGCTTCTCTGGGCACCCTGTGCCAGGGCCTGCCCACCCTCCCAGGGAAGAATTAAGAGCATTAAGGACCAAATCCCACTGAAATTCATTATTTCAGTAAAGGAAGCGATGCAAAAACACAACTGCAAGATGGAAAAAAATGCCAGTGTTTTTCATAAAAAATATTTTCAGGACAAGAACAAGTGGGAATGAAGTCCACGGGATGCATCGAATGCTTCTTGCAGGCTGATTTCATATTTAGATCAGGATTTTGCTCATTCCTATGCCAGAAAAGGATGCTGGAAATGCTCTTTGCAAAGCACGTTGACCTAGATTGGCAAAAATAGCTCTACTACTTTTTGGGAGCCTTTGGGGTGTTTTTGGGACTGGAAGAGCCCTCTTGTTTCACAAGAAAATTAACAGCAAGGCAGCACCAACATCGTCTGGTAATTAGAGACCCATCATGAGCTCCAGTTTGACTTCCTTCGTGGTATTTCCGACTCCCACTGCTTCAGCCCTGTAGCCATTTTATACATATTTTATAAATTCCAGAAATCCTTTTAGGCAAGAATTCCCTCCTTTCATGCTTTAGCAATTCCCTTCTCAAACCCAACTTAAGAAATTCCCTTCTCAAACCCAGCTTGCCCAGAGCTCCTGGCTCATCTCTGCGAAGAAAGTTTTCCGTATTATTCACCCCCAAACTACAAACTCTGCAGCAGCTAAAGCAACCCTGAAATTGATGGGAATACTGGCAAATCCAGAGCCAGGCTCATGCCTCCCTTAGGAAGAACTTCCTGTGGAACCAAGGTGTGACTTTCTTTCTTAGTGAGATGGGAGTGTGGCAGCTGGAACAATTTTTGGATGCCTTGGGAAGCCTTTCACAAGGAATTTGGAGGAGTTACCCTGCCGCAGATAATTCCAGTTGGTCAGCAAGACTGGAATTCTCCAGGAATTCCATGTGTTAAGGGAAAGGTCTTTTCCCACCACTCATTTTTTGAAACTGCAGCACCAATTTTGCTGAGCTGCTTCAGATGGGGACACCCAGAGAGCATGGAAATTGCTGCTTCAGTGGTTCCATCAGATTAGGCAAAGAGCTTGTCTGGCAAAAAGGAATTATTTGGCAGCTTCAGTGACTTGTGTCACCCCTCCTGCTGCATGGAACACATTCCAGCTGCAGGGAACACCCACTCCCCGCTCCCATTGCTGCCTTCTGTGTCACTCAGCCTTCACATCCACCACCACAACCCAAAAGGTGTAAAATTCACTCCACCGGGATATTAAAAAATGGTTCTTTTTCCTCACCAATTCCCAAAATTGCCACAAGTCCTGGTAGTTTCTCTCCACATGAAATTTTGCTCCTGCAGTTGTCATTCCTATAAAATAACAGCCCAAGGAAGAGCTGGGACACGAAATTCAGCACTGGCCAGGACACAGGACAGCCTGCCCTGAGCTATAAACAGGGCTATCAACAGGGTCACTTTTCTTGCACTATAAATAGGAGTTTTATAAATAGTGTTACTCTGCTAATTGCAGAGTGTTAATAGAATCTCTGGTGTAGATTAACCACAGCTTCATCAGTTTAAATTTAGCTTGTACTTCCTTACTATTCCAAGGGCACTGGATGTTGAGTACAAGGCACTGGAGACACGGAAAGGAAGAGTGTGGAATATGATCAGGAGCAAGAGACTCTGCAATTATTATTTTTATTATTATTATTATTATTAGGGGTTTTTTAAGTCTTACAGCGCAAACCAAAAATATCTGTTGCAAAAGTGTAAAAATAAAAAGCATAAATTACCTGTAGCTTTTTATTTCTCTGAATTAATGCTTGCTAAATTATCTAGTTATTAAAAGCATAAAGATTACTAAAATATCATCTGGCTAAATAATCGAATTCTTCCTTTCTTTACCCCACAGCACAACAAAGGAGGGTGGGTGTTTTATCTACCAGGTTGACAAAGGAGCTCTCAGGATTGTGTTCAATCAACAGACCAGGGGTTTTGCAATTAATAATGAATTAAGATAAATCAGAACTCATTGGGATTTCTGAAGGTATTCCCCAGCTCAGCCTTTACAGAACGCTGGATTTCCAGAAATGGAGGCCTGTGAGAGAACTCAGCACAAACCACTTGTGCCACAGCAGGATTGAGGGGATGGAGATCAGCCCTGCAAGAGCACGGCATCCCCTCTCTCAGCAGAACACGAGAAGGGCTCCAGAACCACTCCTAGGGACCCACGGGGATCGCGGATCCAGCTCCTGGCCCTGCTCAGACACCCCAGCAATCCACGCTGCTCTGAAAGCTCCTGGCCCAGAGGCACGTCCCACATACTTCAAAAATCCCATGGATTTATTTTGCTTTCCAACATTTGCAATTTTTTCTCGTTATTCCACAGTTTCTGGCTCCCTCCTGCAGGTTCCTTAAAATCCCTGCACTGGGGGAGGCAGTGAAAAGTCCGTCCCTATGCACCCTCTCTGTGGCTTTCAGAGATCCATACCACATTCCCATGGAAAGATTCCCATAAAAGTGTGTCCATGCCTTTTGCTGGTCTGTACCAGTGCTTCACAACTGGAAAACCACTCCAGGAGTCATGTTGAATTTTTATGTCATTTTATGGTATTTTTATGCCATTTTTAAATCCCATTCCCAGTAACTGCAGAGAGAAACTGGATTTGCAGCACTGGAGCATCCAGGCATGTTTTTTTCCTGGATTAAATCCCCTCAATTCTCTCAAGCTTCCTATACAAATTATTATTTTACTCTCCTGATCTCCTGCATCTGCTCTGAGCCACAGAGCTCCCAGCAGGGCTGTGTCCTTCTCCCAAGGACTCTCCATCCCCACATGGACTGGGATAACACCTTGCCCCAGCACTTGCCAGGAGCTGATGCCTTTCATGATGTGAACTCCATCTGTGTCGCACTGGAACACCCAGTAATTCCCTTCCCACAGTAATTCCAGCTCCTGCTTTATTTCCATTTGGACTTTCTGTGCTTCTAATTGTCACTATGGAGTTTTGTCTGGTTGATTTAGGGGCACTTTCCCTCCATTGCATCAAGGACACCTCTATGACCTTATCACCCCAAATTGAGAGGCTTCTCTGGAGAACGTGATCCAAAGCTCTCGTTAGGCTCTGGAGAAGGTTTAAAGTGGAGTTTCCCCCAGCCCCAGGCAGAAGGAGGGACTTACTCTCTGTCTATGACCAGACAAGTGACTGCTTCAGCTGCGATGACGTTGGCTGTCCTGACATCCTCCCTGCAAGAAAAAAAACACATTTCTTCAGTTATTTCCACGACGATCTTCTGATTTCCAACAGACACGGTTCTTCAAGCACTTTGAGGACAAATTTTTGGCTTTCACAGCTTTTCCCTGCTGTTTTCATCATCCACACAGGCTAATAAAAGGCTAGAGTTCCAAGACTAATAAAAATATCAACTTAATTCATTTTAATCAGGTTGATTTGGTGTTCCAGTGTTTAAGAGTCAGCGCTGCACTTTGTGTTTCACTTTATCCCAATTCCTTCCAACCTTTCCTTGTTCCAAGGGTAAGTGGATTACAGGCAAGAGAGACCGCCCTCTTCTAAACACACCTCAAAAATTTAGGCTGGAACACCACTCTACGCTTCCACTAAAGCAGAAAATGAGATTTACAGGTGCTGTTAGGAATAGAAATTCCCTTTTAAAGACTGGAGGTATTAAAGCAGGAATATGTTTTAAAAAAGGGTGATGCAGGTGGACCCTCCCTTTCAGATCATCATTAATTTACTTTAATTGCTTTGGAGCTCTCTTCATGTTCATACTTTTAAAGCAGAGCAAGCAGAAATAGAAGGGAAGGACATTATTATTCCAGCCTGTGTTGGAATGCTGACTCTGAGTCTATTTGGACTGGAATTAAGTGTGTATTAGGGCTAATTTACCCCACTGATAAATCACAGTATCCTAATTTAAAGCAAGGAGAAAGCAGTGGAATAGCAGTGGATAATTATCGCTATTAACTCCTAAAACTTGGGTAAATGCAGAGAGAATAAGGAAGGATAATACTGAATTCCGCATTAAGTTGCTGTATCCAGTTTTTGCCAATACATTGATCCATTAAAACGAGCATTCAAACTTATTGATGTCCACTAATTCCAGTTAAAACCCAACACATTTGTTCCATTATCCCACACAAAGACATTTATCCCTGTAAATTTATAGATCACAGACATGATTTGGTTACTGTTTTATACTTAGATGATTACAGACCAGGAAAATACAATAAAATTGGTGGCCTCAGTTCAAACATTTTCAGTAAAATTTGAAATTAGGTGTTCAAATGCACAAGGGAATGTTGTAATTCTGTTATCTTGTATGAATCCATCCTTTCCTAGAAGGTGACTTTGGCCAGCAGCTGCAGCACAGGGGAAGTGCCGAAATCCACGGCATTAAAGGCAAACGAAACCCTGGAAGCGCATGGCATGAAAAAACCCAAGTGCAAGGCATTAATTGGAAAAGAAATTAGTAAGAGGGAATGAAAGGCAAGAGCAACCACCAGCAAGTGCCCAGCACTAAATGAGAGAGTAACTACTACAAGTAGGTGGCATTAAACGCACCGGGTAATTACTACAAGTGTACAGACTTCAGCGCAAAGTTACTGTTACAAGTTCATGATGTTAAGTTCAACGAGTAATTCCTACCAGTCCAAGAGTAATTCCTGCCAATACACAGCATTCATTGAAAAATCTGCCACTAGTTAGTGCACAGCATTAAATGCAGAAGGAATTACTACAAGTCCATGGCATTAACTGCAACAAGTAATTACTACACGTGAACTGCATCAAGTGCAAAAGTAACTACTAAAAGGACACAGCATAAAATGGAATAATTACTACAAGTGCAAAGCATTAAACCCAGAAGTTACTACCAGTAAATGCACAGCATTGAAGGGAAAAGTAACTACTACAAGTGCAAGACATTAAATGCAACAACTAACCATGGTATTAAATGAAACAGGAACGACTACAAGTGCAAAGCATTAAAAGTAAAGGTAATTACCCCCAGTAATTACTGCCAGTGCACAGCATTAAATGAAAAACTAATTACTAGTAATTACATGAAACAACTAATTACTACCAGCGCAAGATATTAAATGCAGAGGTTACTCTGAGTAAATGCACGGCTTTAAAGGCAAAAGTTACTACTACCAGTGCAACAAGGAGTTATGACAAGTGAAGAGTAATTACTGCATTAAATGCAACAGGTAGTTAATTACTTCAAGTGCATTAAACACAAGTAATTATTTTACCAGCACAGCATGAAGCGCACAGGCTGCTATCAGAAGCGCAACGTGTGAAACACAGCTTAGTAACAATTAATTAACTAATGAATTAATTCCTGGCAGTGCCCACCACCCCCAGTGGCCCTAGGGAGGAGGAGGGAGCACTGACTCGGACACTCCCTGGCCTTCATCCCCTTCCTCCTCGGAGCTGCTTCCCGAAAAGCTGCACTCCTCCTCGTCCGTGGGATCTCCGCGGCTCTCTGAGCGCTCCATGGCCGCGGCTGCTCCAGCATTTCCCCTGGATGCTCCTGGTCCCCTCCAGCTCCGGGCTGCGTGTCACCCCTCGGTATTTTACAGCTCCCCCAGCCCAGGCCTCGGCACCTGCACGAAGGTCACAGCTGCGGCGGGGGCTCTTGGCCGCAGAAATCCAAGAGGGGAGGATTTGGGAGCTCTCGGGAGATCCTTGCCTGTGCACAAGGGCCAAAAATCCCATCAGGAGACCTCGCGTGCCCTTTTCAGCTCCTTAACGCCACGCTGGAATTAAGTGGCAACAACATCCACGTTCCTAAATGTTCCCAGGTGTGTCACCGCACCGCCGGACACATGAGGACGTTATTTAAGGGATGAAATACATAGATCTGTTTTTCTCCGTGGAATTTACAGCCAACTTCACCATATTGGGAAGTTACAACAATTTTGCTTCTGACAAGCTGTCAACAACTCAATTTGAGAAGAGATAAGTTCATACTTCAGCTCCTGCTCCATAGTTTTACCTCAGGCTGCCATAATTTGCCCTAAATGTAAAAATATTCGAGGTGATTCCCGTTGTTTTGCTTTTTCTTACCTTCCTTCATCCCCAGACTGCCTGAAGTCCTGCTCCGACACCTGCTCCCACTGCTCCTGATCCCCTGGATAAGGACTCCACTCCTGGCCTGGGCAGTCAGTTCCAATGTTTGACAGCCCTTTCTGTAAAGGAATTTTTCCCCATATCCAACCTAAACCTCCCCTGGCCCAGCCTGAGGCCGTTTCCCCTTGTCCTGTCCCTGTTCCCTGCGAGCAGAGCCCGACCCTGCCTGGCTGCCCCCTCCTGTCAGGGAGTTGTGCAGAGCCACAAGGTCCCCCCTGAGCCTCCTTTTCTCCAGGCTGGTGGAATCTCAGCAGCAGCTCCTGGGAGTTTTTTACTTTCAGAACTCTCAGTGCAGTAAAGAGAGAGCGGAACTTTCTTGACCAACAGAGCCTTGAAGACCCGAGGCCTCAGCTTCATAAATATTTCAGTCAATTATCACAAAGGGCTCCTTTTTTGCTGTACATCTTGTTGTACAAGCCTTGGCAGGGCTTAAAACTTTTGGCTGGAGCCACTGGGAGTAGAAATATATTTTAGGAGCAGTCAGTAAGTGCTAACGAGATGCTCACAAGGCATAAAAAAAAGTAATAAAGGGAGCTGGTACATTTTCTATTTGGAGAGTTGTACATTTTGCTTATATTGAGTAAAAAATCGGTAAAATAGTATTTTTGAAGCTGAACGAGCTGAAGTGTTGTTCTCTAAGAAATGTTTCGTTTTCCCAATATCCAAGAGGGGTTTTTGCTGCCCGTCCTCAAACTGGGGTACCTTGGAGTCAAGTCCCTCCTGTTGTATTTCATTCCCTTTTAGGAAGTGAGATTTTAATGCTTGAGGGGTTTTTTTACAAGATTTTTAATGAAATGACATTTCAAGTGCAGCTTTTTCCAGTGGCACCTTTTAGTAGTTTCACATTAAAATCTATAAAAGTTTAGTAGGGCACGTTGTGTTTATTAATCCCAGTGATTAATTTTTATATCAAAGCCAATGGCAAATGGGTGTTGGGTTCTCAGGAAGATGAAAGGTTGGGAATCCAAACTTTGGTCTGTGAGGCGTGGTTTTGCCCCATGGAAATCAGGCAGATCCAGGTGACCGATGCAGACATGGATCACAGATTTCATTAGATTTGGAGAGGAACTCCAAGGTCATCAAGTCCAGTCTTTGATTGATCCCCATTTTGTCATCTCCTTCCCTGGGAGGATGGGCAGGCCCTGGCACAGGGTGCCCAGAGAAGCTGTGGCTGCCCCTGGAGCCCTGGCAGTGTCCAAGGCCAGGCTGGACACTGGGGCTTGGAGCAGCCTGGGACAGTGGGAGGTGTCCCTGCCTGTGGCAGGGGTTGGCACTGGATGGGCTCATGGATGGGCCCATGGATGGGCTCATGGATGGGCTTTAAGGTCCCTTCCAGCCCAAACCCTTCTGTGACTCCATGGGCACAGCCACATCTAGCTGTTTCCTGATGTCCACCATTTCCTTTCCCAGAAACGAGGATAAAACCCCATTTCTTGGCTCAAGGAACTGGAGAACCTCGAAGGACCACCCAGAGCAGGTGGGTCAGTGCCTGGTGCTTGGCGGCTGCTCTGCAGAACCTGCTGCTGCCCGGGAGAGTCCCTGGCAGAAAACTCCTGCCCTTGGGGTACCTCAGGGGATGAGTGAGAATGATCAGCTGAGAATGGTGTTAATGAGGGTTCGCAGAAATAGAAAACGAGGTCTACCCTGGTGGGTTTTAAATTATGCCACAGGACTATCCAGAGGTTCCTAATTTGCTGCTGTTCGTGTTCTTTAATGCGTTTTCCCACCTTCCAGCGGTGCACACTTGACCTTGTTACAATGTTCTTAATAAGGTTGATTTAAAGCATTTAGGACAAGATATGTCAGAAAGGGGAAAAAATAGGAAAAAACAGTTACTAGCTTGAATTCAGCAATAAGAGCTCAAATTCCAGCATCTCTATTTGCATTTTATTTTAGTGGGTATTTTCTGATTACACCTCACTTTCAGTTGGGAGATAAAAATCAGCTTTATTGGGTCTTCTGAGGAGTGGTATCCAAATTTGGTGATCTCCTATCCTTTAAAAAGAGGGATTTGCCTACCGGGAGACTTGAAAGTGTCTTTTTAAAGCTTTAATTACCTTTTATTTGTCATAATTTCTATAACCTCACCTGCATCTTGGCCTACAGTTGCAGCAGGGCGAGATCCAGCCTATTCTTGGTTTAGTAAAAATAAATAAATAATCGAGGTTTTATTTGCCAAAACCAAACTAAATCTCATGGTTACTGGGCCTGCCATGAGAATCCTACCCGAGGAATCCAACTGGCACGGAAAGAAATGTATTCCTGGCCCTGGTAGGGGTGACCTGCAGGAAATTCTGGCGCTGGGAGTGCAACAGCAGCGTTAGGAGAGTAGTTTAGGGTTGTCACCCAGCAGATTCCTGGGAGGAAAGGGATGGATCCCCATTCCCAGGCTCACGTCCCACTGCTAGTGGTGTGTTGATGGATGGTCCTACTGCTGTGAACATCCCAAAAAATGTATTGACAGCAGTGACAGTCATTGACCTCGACACCTCCTCTTCTTTTGTGCCGTGGAGCAGTTTCTCTCCTTCTGGTGGACGTGTCCCACCGTGCCGTGATGGATTTCACTGCTCTGAGGTCACCATTTAGGTGATTTTATAGGGGTTTCCTGTGGCAGGTGCTGCTGAACACCCGAATATGAAGGTGGAAGATTCAGCACTCAGCGCTGGCGAGGCACAATAAAAACCTCAGCAGTTATTACCCCCATAATTTCAAGCCATGACGACCCTTCAAGAAACCTTGTCTTCCTTTTATCATTTTTATGAGGCAAGCAAGTATTTAAGAGCAAATTGGGATGAATCCCAATACAGTGTTTGAATCTGAGGCCAATCAGCACAGGAAGGACTCACAACACTAAAAATGAGGAGCAAAAGTGAATCCATGCTCCTCCTCCATGGGAGGGTGTGCACTAAACCAGTTCCTGGGCTAAAATGGGCAAGAACTTATGGGAAATTGATTCGGGATTAAAAGGGTTTTTATAAAATAAAATGTCTGTCAAAAGAGGAAATACAACTCAAAGCTTAAATAAAATATATATGGAAAAAGAGCCCAGACATGAGGCTTAATTACAGCTCTGGATTTTGAATACAGCACTGGAGTAGTCTGGGAAAGTCACCTGGAAATTAAGAATTACATTTTCCTAATAAATGTTCTGATATTAATATTCCCGTGGCTCTTTCAGAAAGTAGCACTGGATGTCCTTGGGATGTCAGTGTCTCCATGGGAATCAAATTCCTCCCCTACTAGTTTTCTAAAAAAAAGAGGGGGAATTTTGCTGCATTTAGGACAAAGTGAAGTTTCAGATAAAAGTTTCTGTCTTCTGTGGGTATTAACATTCCAAATGTGTGTTTCAAGGAAGGATTCCATTGCTCAAGTGTCCAAGTCCAGGCTGGACCAGGGACAACCCGGGACAGTGGGAGGTGTCCCTGCCCATGGCAAGGGTGGCACTGGATGGGCTTTAAGGTCCCTTCCAATCCAAACCATTCTGGGATTGTTTGATATTCTCTACACATATGATATACAAAGGAAATAATAACTATTTATTTCCTGACAAATAGCACTTTCCGTATCCACAACTCAAAGCTAACAAACCCCAGGTGAATACAATTGCCTGTGGCTTTGCTGGTGATGAGCCAGGAGCCACAGTCGGGTGTTTCCAGCAGTCAGGAGTGCCGAGGGAAGGTGGCAGATGGATTTGGGATGTTTGCCCGAACACCTGTGAGAGGTGGCACCCTCAGCTCGGTTTCCACCCAGGTGTTCACACTTCCAGGTGCCAAACAGCCTTTTGTGAAACATCTGCCCGCAGCCGGGAGGATCCATTGCACAAATCCCATTTCAGCAAAACAAGAATTCCAACTTCTGTTAATTCCACTCATCTTTCCTGAGTCCTTCAGGCAAACAGAGGGATTATTGGCACTGCTGGGCTGGGAACACTTGGAAGTCAGGGAATCATGGGATGCTTTGTGCTGGGACGGCCATTAAGGATCAGCTCATTCCACCCCCTGCCCTGGGCAGGGACACCTTCCACTGTCTCAAGCTGCTCCAAGCCCCAGTGTCCAGCCTGGCCTTGGACACTGCCAGGGATCCAGGGGCAGCCACAGCTTCTCTGGGCACCCTGTGCCAGGGCCTGCCCACCCTCCCAGGGAACAATTCCTTCCCAATATCCCATCCATCCCTGCCCTCTGGCAGTGGGAGGCCATTCCCTGTGTCCTGTCCCTCCAGTCCCTCTCCAGCTCTCCTGGAGCCCCTTTAGGCCCTGGAAGGGGCTCTGAGCCCTCCTGGAGCCTTCTCTTCTCCAGTACCTGTGGGCTGCCATCTGTCACAGCCCCTGCTCTGCCTTTTCTCTGGGCACAGCAACTCCATTTGTGCCACCCCTTGGGGAATCCACCTGCCTGGGAAGGGAACTCCAATGAAACCCAACACACTGAGGATATCCACTGCAGGTATTCCCACGTCCAGCTGAAATCCTTGTTGTTGCTGACTTTTAAGGCTGGAAGAGGTGAGTACCTCATCCCTTATCCTTTGTTTCCAAGTCCTGCATGAAATCTGTTTTAAACCCCTGTAACTGCACCCATCCTGCCATGGCTGGATGTGCTGGCATCAGGACAGGCAAGAAATCACAGAATTGTTGGAAAAGCCCTCTAGGAGTCCTCATGGAGTCCACCCATCCACCCAACAGTGCCCAGTCCTCCCCTAAACCCTGACCCCAAATGCCTCAGGCACAGTTCGAATCCCTGCAGGGAGCCACGGTGTCCCACCAGTGTTTCCCACTGCTGAGATGGGGACAACGCTCAGAAATCCCTGTCTGCAGCTAGAAAAAAAACCATTTCCAGTGGGCCCACCATTCCCATTCCTCCCAGGAATCCCTCAACAATATTGATATAATTTACTACAGTGTTTCCACGAGCCCAGAAAGGCAGGGAAGAGCAAACACAACTATAAGAATATTCTATAGGAATTAAATCTGCTATTTTTGTAGGCAAACTGTGGTTTAATTTTAGTCCGAAGTGACAGATAAACCCAAATCTGAGTGGCACAATGCTGACACTGGGATGGGAAAACCTCCTTGCCTGCCAAACGCATTAATGATTCAACCCAATTACTCATGTAATTTATTCAGAATTATTGTAATGAACCAGAGTCTCACTAGTCCGTAATTAATTACATTCCCCAAGTGAAACAACCCGGGGGTATGAAATGACCACTTTCTCATTGAAGTGAAATAAAACCCTGCCACACCCCATCCATTGCTGTTTTAATCAGTCAGTGGGTGACAAGAGCATCTTTAAGATATATTAAATGTTAATTACCTCATTCAAGGACAAATCAATTAAACCTCGAACAAATTAGAAGGGTTTCTAGAAACCAGAGCCCTGCAGACCTAACCCCCACAAGGAACTTATCTGCCAGCCTTGATCAGATAATTCAAAGCCAGGCAAAGCCAAAAGCCCAGGAAATGCCAAAAGCCCAGGAAACTGGCACAGATAAAGAGGAAACCATTTATTTGCATTATTTTCCTCAAAAAAGAAGAGCAGCAACAACAGAATTCAGCATCCAGAGCCACATGAAATGGTCCTTGATACATTTTATTCACGAAGGACTCGGCAGCTGCACTTTAATATTATTTAATAAGTTAAGAGACAAACACAAAGAAGGAGTAAGAATAGCTCTACGACCCCCAGCTTGTCAACTCCTTCCCTGGGAGGGTGGGCAGGCCCTGGCACAGATTCCCAGAGAAGCTGTGGCTGCCCCTGGAGCCCTGGCAGTGCCCAAGGCCAGGTTGGACACTGGGGCTTGGAGCAGCCTGGGATGCTCCAAGGTGTCCCTGCCAGGGCAGGAGGTGGAAGGAGTTGATCCTTAATGCCTCTTCCAACTCAAGCTGCTCTGGGATTTGAAGAACCCAGGTCCCTTTTCCCATGGCTGCCTCATCCCTCTCCAAGCCCTGGGTGCTGGTAACAGCTTGGGCCTGGATGGAAAATGTGGATCCCCCAAGCTGAGAAGTGATCCAGTGCTTCTCCCGAGCTCCAGCAGGAGCACAGGGTCATTGTCCCAGTATGACATCAAAGCTCCTGACAATTAAAATCCTTCCCTTCCACCCTCTCACTGTCCTTAATCTGGAATCTCCACGTAGGAAAAGTTATCTTCTGCAGCCATAAAAGGAGAAATAAGGCTACAAGGTCAACTCCAGTACTTTATTACAGGCCTTTCATCAAGAGTTTCCGAGTGATAAAACATTTCCTAAGTGAGCCTGCATTCCATAGAGATGTCCTGCTTAGGAAGCTTTATCCATTAAATATCTGACGTTGCTCAAGGACACGCTGGGGGGGAGTTTAAAATCTGAATTTTTCCTCTTTTTTTTTTTGCAGCAGGACAATAAACCAACAGCACAAAAGGCTCTGACTTTTCCAGTGTTCCAAAGAGTTTCAGCTCTCCCAAGTTTCCCAGGTGGAGGGATCTCTCCCAAACTGCCAAATTATTTATTATTATTTATTACTTATTATTTATTACTTATTACTTATTATTTATTACTTCTTATTATTTCTCCAAGTCTCTAAGATCCTGTTCAAAAAGGACACATGATGGAAGATTAAAAAAATACAACGCAATGCCTATGGATTAATCCTTTGCTCTTGTGGATATAATTTTACTCCCCAAATCCATGGAGATTAGATATATTCCCATTTTTTCTGACAATAAAGACCAGGCTCAAGAGCTTTTTGAAGCAAACAGTGGCAATAATCACTGTTAAATGCCAGATTCCTTAGCTTAAATTACTTCTCTTGGGATTTATTCCCCCAGGAATTTTTTTAAAGCAGCGCCAAGTTGTCATTTAGGAGGTTTAGCTTGGACATGAAGGAAAATTTCAGGAAAACTTGGAGCAGTGCAATAGGTGATGCTCCATCCTTGGAGAGTTTTAAAATTAAGCTGGACAAAGGAATGATGATTTTGCTCCAGGAGTTGGGACATCTCTGCTTGGAGCAGGAGGTCAGAACAGGGACCTTTGGAGCTCTTTTTTGGCCAACATTCATCTGATTTTTTCTCTATTTCCTGCCCACACTTCCCCTCCGGCAAATCCAACTCATTTGTAAATGTTCCAGACTAAAAGCCACAGCCTCAGTTCCAGGTCCCGTGAAGAACAAGAACCGAGCACCTCTTCATGCCACCTCAGTTCTCCTTCAGGCAGATTTATCCCAGAAAGCCTGAAGAGAGCTTTCAGATGGGAGAATTTCCGATGCCAATTCCAGGTGCGAGACGGGAGAGAAAATCCCAGCCAAAGCCATCCTTACAAGCACTCCCTGCGCAGATGGGAGATGCTAGAAACACCCAGCTTCAGAAAAGAACCATTCTGGCTTTCAAAAATCCATCTCCTTTGGCAAAGTCTCCTGGAGGACATTTCAAAGTGCCCGAGGTCAGGATGTTAAGAGGTCAGGATGTTAAAATCCCGGGAAGGCTTCACCAGCGGTGGGGAACCGGGATCACGTCCTGGTCGTTTGATGCAAGATTTACTCTGCAGCTTCTGCACAAAGGCTTGGACGTCATCGCTGCAAAATCCTCCAGCCTCCTTGTGGCCTGACCCATTCCCTCCACTCCACTCAACTCCCAGATATTCCCAGCAAGTTTTACCTTGCCTAATTCCTGTCCTTTCAGCATGGGCAAGATGCTCCTGCCCCAGTGCTGCAGCCAAGGCTGTAGAGGAGCTGGAGTTCAACAAAAGAGCTGAGTCCCATCAGTCTGTAAAAGCATCTCCCGGCCCAGGAACTTCACATCCCTTTCTCTCTCCCTGGTTTAATTTCCTTTAATTTTTCCCCCCTGGATTCCCAGAGAAGCTGTGGCTGCTCCTGGATCCCTGCAAGTGTCCAAGGCCAGGTTGGGCAGGGCTTGGAGCACCTTGGGGCAGTGGAAGGTGTCCCTGCCCATGGCAGGGGGTGGAACTTGGTGATCCTTAATGCCCCTTGCAACCCAAACCATTCCAGGACTCTGATATTCCCTGTCACCATCTCAGCCCCAGAATGGTGCAGAAGTCATATTTTAACACAATTTTCTGGAGGTGAAGTTCCCAAATATTTTATATCCAAAATTATACTACGGGATGAGAAAATAAACCAGCACCTAGGACAAATGCTGAGTAACCTCCTGTGATAGTCATTTTCATCTTTATAAAATCGTGGTTTATGTAAAACTCTAAAATGTTCCAGCTTCTTCTCCATTCTACAACTGCCAACATTTCATTTAATTACGGCCCGACTGTGGACATAATGGAATTTAGCAGGTGCCTTAAGGATGTGTCGTTGAGAGGTTTAGACCTCAGAAATCAAGAACTGGATTTTACAAACCCAGGGGCTGAGGGGAAAAAAAAAAAAATTAAATATAAAAAATCTTGATGAATTTAAATCTCTGCCAGCCCCTTCAGCAGCTGGAGTGAAATTGCTTCGTTAGGGAAGTTCTGCCACATAAGCCTGAACCACTTTTTCAGCCTGAACAAACCCGAGATTAAATTGAGATGAAGGTCGCCCACAGCTTTAGTAGTTTTAAATGAACTTTTTCCTTTTTTTTTTTTTAATTGAATATAAACACAGCTAAGCCTCTTAAAATGTCTGTTCCATCCAAGGCACGCAGCTCAACGATTCCCATCCCTCCTGCTGGATTTGGGGGAATCTGTGGTGAAATTCCCAGGAGAATCACTGACACCCTGCTTCAAACAGCAAGAGTCTGCAGAGACCTTGGTGACAAACATAATTTAAAGAAATAAACACAGGAATTATAATTCCTGTCAGCAAATCTGCACTTTCTATGGGGTCTCGAAGCCTGGGCAGCTCTGTGGGTCTTTGCTGGGAATTTCTCCCAGGCTCAGGAGCATCAGGAAGAAGCCCCAGGATACTTTTTAGAGTGCAATAAATGGGTGTGGGATGCCAAAATCACCAGTGGGAAGGTTGATGGGGGCAGGTCATGGAGGAAAAGAGGAAGAGTTGGGGTTTGAGGCTGGAAAACTGAGGAGTCAGGGCCCAAACAAAAGGGTCAAAGCAATCCTGATGGATACCAGCCATTCCAGAGCAGCCCCACAGTGTCCAGCCATAAAACCTCTGGAGGGTTTTGCCATATGGAAACCTTGGAGACTTTCTATACAGGGAACTCTCCTGTTGGGTGAGAGACAAGTCCAGAAATGAATTGTGAGACATCAGGACGGAGGAAATGAGCTGAAAGTTCAGTGAAGAGAGGAAAAAAAACACCAAAAAAAGGACAAAGAGGAGGAAACAAAGCCCTGCAATCCCCGCATGGAGGCTGGAGAAGCAAAGCAGCTCTTCCAGCACATGTAGGAAGAAGGAAATTGGGGATGCCAGGAGAAGGTCGTAGTTGGCAGCTCTGAATTCCAGTCACAACTCTCCAAGTACAAAAAGGGATTGGTGGTCCTGGGCGTTTTCTGTGAATGCTTAGGAGTGCCTTTACTTAAAGACCAACGGTTGAGCTGATTGACCAAAAGGGGAAGAAAAAAAAGGAAAAAGAAAGAAGAATCAAATCCATCCATTCAGGATGAAAGTGCATTTGGGTGTGGAGCAACCTGCTCTCATCAGAGCCCTTCGGGGCTGGAGTTGCACCAGGTGCCCTCTGCGAGTCCCCTCCAGCTCAAATCGTCACTTGATGATGCTGTGAAACTGGAAGAGAAGAAATCCCAACAGCTTTCCATACAATCAATAATATTGGCGGTAAGAAGAGAGGAAAATGGGGCAGCAGCTCAGAACTCTGCCACTGAGGAGCTCAAAATGTGCTTATCAGGTGAGGGAAAAGATCCAAAAGAGAGAAGAAAATGAAGGGAAAGAGTAAAAGAAGGATTGTAGATAATGGGGACCATGAGGGTAACTCCAAGAAGAGACCAGAAGAAAACTTCTTCTGCATCCCAGAAGAGGTCAGAGTCGTGGTGGGACATGTGACAGCACCTCAGGAGAACCATAACTTGTCCATTTTCTCTTTGGAAATAGAAAAGCACGGACTTTTTGGGCAAAGAATGGAGACAAAAGCTGACAAATGATGGTCAGGGAATGAAAAGACAGCTGGGAGACTGGTGAGATGGCAGAAGGGGGAAGACAATAATCACAATTATGGAAATCAGCCTGCTGCAGGATTCCTGCCAGCACAGTTTGGCAGCACAAGAACAAGTGGATCGGGGATAAGGACCTCGTGTGTGGAGAGCAAAGATGACAGAGGAGGTTTGGTGCTTTGGACTTGCAGAGAACGAGCTGCTGCAGGATTGGGGCAGGAAGACGGGCCATGGAAAGGGAAGGAGAGGTCCCAGAGGAGCAGGGCTCTCCACTGGCCAGGCTTTAATAAATCAGATAACTCAAGGAGACGGCAGCATGGTCCGGTCTATCCCAAAAATCCCTGGAAACCCATGGTTAATGGCAGTGTTGAGGGTCCTCTCTCACCCATGCTCATCAGTAGTGCCTGAGGCTCCCACATCCATCGAAGGTGGCTGCTTGGGAATAACCAGCGTTGTCCATGGAGTGTCAACCCAGTGCCCAACTCTTGTCCCAGCCCTGTGGGACGAGTTGGCAGTGTCCCAGCTCTGATGGTGAGGGAAGAGCTCTCCAGCACAGCTGGAGATGTTTCCCCTCTTAAATTCCCTGGAATTGGAAGCTGGAGTCTCCAGCGGAGTTCCGGAGGATCAGTGACAACATGGTTCAGCCTAACAAAATGTGAGTGGGTCATTAAGCTCTAAGGGGAGCACGCCTAAATAAACAACCCCAACCCTCTGTGTTCAGCAAAATGGGTCTCCCTCGCGTGGACTTTACAATAAAAATAAAAAACAGACTCTCCTAAGAGCAAAACCATCCCAAAACCCAAGTTCTGGGAGCCAAACCCAAAGGCAACCCCAGCTCCTCACACCAATCCTGGCAATGCCTCTCACAAGAGCCATGCTCAGGCCGTGCCCTCACCTGAACTAACACCCAAATTTGGGTAGGGATAACACCCTTGATTACTTTTAAATGTTACCCAGCTCAGGGTGGGTATTCCCAGCCACCTTCACCCCAATTAACACCCAAATTTGGGTAGGGATAACACCATTTGTTACTTTTAAATGTTACCCAGCTCAGGGTGGGTATTCCCAGCCACCTTCACCCGAATTAACACCCAAATTTGGGTAGGATAACTCCATTTGTTACTTTTAAATGTTACCCAGCTCAGGGTGGGTATTCCCAGCCACCTTCACCCGAATTAACACCCAAATTTGGGTAGGAATAACCCATTTTTTTATTTTTAAAGGTTACCCTCTTAAGGGTGGGTATTCCAGCCACCTNTAAATGTTACCCAGCTCAGGGTGGGTATTCCCAGCCACCTTCACCCGAATTAACACCCAAATTTGGGTAGGATAACTCCATTTGTTACTTTTAAATGTTACCCAGCTCAGGGTGGGTATTCCCAGCCACCTTCACCCGAATTAACACCCAAATTTGGGTAGGATAACTCCATTTGTTACTTTTAAATGTTACCCAGCTCAGGGTGGGTATTCCCAGCCACCTTCACCCGAATTAACACCCAAATTTGGGTAGGATAACTCCATTTGTTACTTTTAAATGTTACCCAGCTCAGGGTGGGTATTCCCAGCCACCTTCACCCGAATTAACACCCAAATTTGGGTAGGATAACTCCATTTGTTACTTTTAAATGTTACCCAGCTCAGGGTGGGTATTCCCAGCCACCCTGACCTAAATTAACACCCAAATTTCTGTAGGTATAACACAGTTTATTATATTTCAACGTTACCCTGCTGAGGGTGGGTATTCCCAGCCACCCTGACCTAAATTAACACCCAAATTTCTGTAGGTATAACACAGTTTATTATATTTCAACGTTACCCTGCTGAGGGTGGGTATTCCCAGCCACCTTCACCTGAATTAACACCTAAATTTGGGTAGGGATAATTACATTTATTATTTTTAAATTCCGTTTCTATATTTTAAATGTTACCCTGCTGAGGGTGGGTATTCCCAGGCAGCCTTGCTGCTCTCCAAGATCCCAGTGGCTCCAGCCCCACCTTTGCAGTGACACCTCACAGGGACAGGGACAGGCAGGGACAACAGGAACCTGCTGGAATTCCCCAAGGAATTAAAAGCTGAAGGGTATCCTTTGTCTCAACAGCCAGGGCAACTCCAAGTGAGTTGAGAGGATGCCACTGAAAGTGGAGCTGCTGGAGGCTGATTTTCCATCAGCAGCATAAACAGCCCCTGTGCCAAGTCTGGACGTGGGCAAGAGATCTGACCTGAGACTTCCAATTGATGTGAAAAATCATTCAATTCAAAGCAGGGGACAGGCAGAGGGACAGCTGTAAAGAAATAGGAAAATGTACAGGACAGGAATAGTACTCAGCCTATGAAACTCTGGGTGTTTATGAAGGGAGGATGAGGAGAACAGCAAATATAAATAAATCAGGATTATTCCTACACTGTTCCCAGGTTGGTATCACTGTCTGAGCCCCCTCCAGGGCCTGAAGGGGCTCCAGGAGAGCTGGAGAGGGACTGGGGACAAGGGATGGGGGGACAGGACACAGGGAATGGGTACACACTGACAAAGGGGAAATTTAGATGGGATATTGGGAAGGAATTGTTCCCTGGGAGGGTGGGCAGGCCCTGGCACAGGGTGCCCAGAGAAGCTGTGGCTGCCCCTGGATCCCTGGCAGTGTCCAAGGCCAGGTTGGACACTGGGGCTTGGAGCAGCCTGGGACAGTGGGAGCTGTCCCTGCCCAGGGCAGGGGTGGCTCTGGATGGGCTTTGAGGCCACCACTGCCCCATGTCCCCAAGGGCCACCTCCACACATCCTTTAAATCCCTCCAGGAATGCTGATCCCACCACTGCCATGGGTGCCTGTCCCAGTGCTTGACAACATTTTGGTGGAGAAATTTTCCTTGATATCCACCCTAAAGCTCCCCTGGTGCAACCTGAGGCCGTTCCCTTTGGTCCCTTTGTACTTAAATTACAGCAGGCAAAATGCAAGCCATTAATTGATATTATTCTGTATTCTAGAGGTGGAATTATTTTAATATGGCTCTAATAAAGAACATTTGATTATTTACAAAGCACAGGCCTTAACATTTAATTACGATGGTGCCTCATAACGATCACCAAATGAGTGGGCTCTGCATCCCAATTCCAGGCTACTGTGCAGAAAACGCCCTCAATTTTCTGAAATTTATAAATTACAGGAATTTTAAACGGAGCTCCAAAGCCTGACACACAAACCCAAATCCATCCTGGGTGCAAAAGAAGATTTGAACAGGAGCCACATCACAAGGCGCTGTAGTAAATTTAGTTATAAATTTAAGCTGATGTCCCATTTTTTGCTCTCTTTTCCCCTCTTTGATTCCACTTTGTTGTAAACCTGCTCCGAGGATTTGCTAACATGGATTATCCTGTCTACATCCCAAGAATTAATTCCTACTCCTGCATCCCCCATTCACTTGCTTGGGTCTTTTTTTTTTTTTTTTAAAGGAAGTCAAGAGAATTCAAATTCACTGCTGCATTCCTCAGTTCCACTTAATGCTTACAAACCTGAACAGAGCTGGCAGGAGTATTTTGATGGAAGCATTTTCCCAGGAAAAATGTGTGATTTACTCACTGGAACAGTTGTACAGGGATTTTTCTCTCCTCTCATTAAAAATACATTGCTTTCAGAGCATGGATTTTTTCTTTTTCCCCCTAACTAGAAACATTTGTCATAAACCATAATTTTGACACAAACAACCACATTTTGAAATTCTAGGATAAAACATTTGGATCCAGTAGCTGATGGTTATTATCAACAGCAAAGTGTTGCTGCAGGACAAAAATTAGGTTGGGAGGGTTTTTTTTTCCCCCATCGTTTCCTTTTTTTTCTTTTGCACAACAAAGGGATTGGCTGCAGAAAAATCATGAAAAGAGGGAAAAGGGAAGAGTTTGGAGCCTTCAGCCCTGCCAGGCTGTTTCACCACCTCCAGATGGGAGAAGCAAAGTGCAATCGCAGGGTCTTGCTCTTTCCAGGAAGCAAAAACCGGATCTGACCCCTGAAATCTTTTCCATCACCACCCATTCCATTCATCCCACTCCAGACAGGAAAATAAATCCTCCAGATTGTGCTATTTAAAATGTTTTTTAAATTGAAACCATATTCTTTAGTGTGAATGGTGCTCCAGCAGCTTTCTTATCTAAGAAACAGCAATAATATTTACTATTTCCTATGTATTCCCTATTGCAGCAATTTTTTTTTCAGGTTCTGAAGGAACACAGAGGGGAAAAGACATTGGAAAAATTCTTGGAGATGTTCACTGCAGCAAAAGCAAATATATGGGTAACTATAAACCTGCTGTAGTGCTGCTTTCCCCCAAAGCCCTGGAATTCTGCCTTCCTCCATCTGGCACACTCTGCTTGCCCAACATTAGATATCTATATTTTTATTATCATTGATTTTTTTATTTTTTTTTTTAAATTCAGCAGGAGGAATATTGTGCCTGCTCTTTAGACAACATCTTCAAAAAAAACCCCAAAAAACAAAAACAAAAAAAAACAAAAAAACAAAAAAAAAAAAAACAAAAAAAAACCCCCAAAAAAA
>WEKY01018420.1:0-15973 GCA_013390045.1 Picathartes gymnocephalus | reverse complement strand
AATTTAAAAAAAATCAGAAAAAAAGCATTGAATCAAACTGTTTCCTGCAATGCTGGAGTTTCTTGATGTAGTGCTATTACTAAATATAGTATTTTACTAATCTCAGCAGGGCGCTGGCTAACTGCATGCCCGTCAGATGTTTTTAACGGCCACCCCCTGTGGAACAAATCTAAGGAGCGCATGAAAAACACCCACATTTTAAAAAGCCCCCTTGCTAGATCATTAAGGAAGATAAAGGCCTGTACATTGGGATGTGATATATAACACAATCATTGTGCCAAGAAAACATATGTTTGATTAGCACGCCTCAGGTTCATTAATCGCCTTGTCTGCTTCACAGCAGTGGGTGCACTTTCCGCTGTAGCTACTGCACCAAAGGGTAAAGACACTTGGTAGCTTAAAGACTGACAGTTCAGCAGTAAATCTTGAGCTATTCCAACATGCCTCTCTCACACAGTTTGAATAGCAGCTGTATCATAGCCTTAAATCTTCATTAAAATACAGTCCTAGGGTTTAGACTTACGAAATAAACCATTACTGCACCATAAATAGGCAACAATAAGCAGACTAAAGGCATTGTCACTGCAGCAGTATTTCACACTCCTGACTACAGTAAGGCAAACTCTTGACATCTACAAAAAACAGCAAAGTACAAATAAGAGGGGAAAAAATTATTCGATACAGTTTACAAAGAGAATATATAAAATATCTGCTAAATGCAAAGCAAGTCTGAACCAAAGAAGCTTGCACAGGGTTTTGTTGTGCTTTTTTTTTTTTTTTCCCAGAAGATTTAGATTCAGAGCTCCTGTTTCAGTGATTCATGAAAACTGGAAGGTCTGGCCATATATTATGCTCAGCCAAGGAAGAGAGATCCAGCTCTGTCAGCCTCCGGATGTGATGTTTGGTTTCACAAAAGAGAAAGTCAGCTGCCATCACAGCATAGAGGACAATCAGTGCAGTAAGGTGCTTCTTGCTCACCTTCCATCTGTTAAATCTTAACCCAGGTATGTATTTATAAAGACAGTGTCCCTGTGGAGCACACGCAAAGTGAGCAACTATGTTTACAATGGCTGGCACTGAGAAGTGCAAAGAGACCTGATAGAAAAGCTGAAATCAGGAGATGGGACCTACTATTAAAAAAAAAAAAATCACACTTATGTTGAAAACTACCTGGCTACCCTGTTCAATTCCTCTATTCTATAAATAAGACAAATTTTTTGGTTGACATAGGAGAGAGTAGCTTAACTACAGAGAGTTTAAACACTTAGTACAACCTTCCCCCCAAATGAATAATAAAAACGTGATAAAAATTAATAAATTAATAATTCAGAAATTAACACAATGCAAAGCCCTACAAAATAATGTAAACTATAGCTGACATGGTTTTTGCAGAAACAACTTGTCTGCCATACACCTATATAACAAGTAAATACTGTGTGTCTAGAAAGAGGAGTTTTAATTAATTTTATAATTTGCAGTCAAAGGAAACATGAAAAAACTGGGAACCCTGAGATCTCCTGTTTTCATCACGAGGCCTAAAAAGTAGGAGGGAGGGGAGAGGGTATGTTTTGCTAATAACATACCTAGAGGATGAGCATGGTATGGAGCATTAGTGGAGGAGCATGTGTCTTGGGTACCAACCTGAACAACTGACGACATGAAAGAGGAACTCGGTTAACTTGGAAAATTTCTTGAGTTTAAAATAACTTTCTAGCAACAGCATGATTGGAAATATGTTTTCAGGAACACTTTTTCAGGATTAAGGTTGTCACTGAAGCAAACATTAATGATTCTGCTTACAAACCACGTGTGAAAGTCCGAAACGCCGTGTTAATTAAGGGAGAACAGGATCACTGTGAAACTGTGAATAGAAAATCAGCTGCCTGAATTGGCTAAAAAATGTGATGCTGGTACAGACGCTGATGTTGTGCACTAACCTAGAAATAGGGCATAAAGAACCATCCTTCTTTAATTAAAACAAGAAACAACTATTTCACTTCCCTTCTTTGTTGTGCTTTCAGTTTTGAATGAGACTGAAGGAGATGATAGCCAAATAAACCTTCTCTGACAGCCTCAGCTTCAGTCACAGAGAGGGGAATAAACTCTAACTTGTCTCTTTTCTCCTTCTTCACCATTTCTTGTTGCTCCTCTTTTTAAAGGTTTTTTTTTTGAAAGCTGAATTCCCTTACTATAATTAAAACTAAACCCCAGTCTGCTATGAATTCACCACTGCACCTTCCCATTTTTGCCAACTGAAACTTCCAGTCTTTCAAAGTTTGGGCTCCACTCCAAGCCAAGGTCTGTAGCTAAGTTATCAAGTCACATTAGGATTTACCGAGAAAGATTTTGGCAGAGAATGCAGCCCGGTGTGCAGTGCTGGCTGCAGTATTTTGAGAGATCCTGATAGCTTTTAAACTTTCTCATATATAAATCCCCTAAATTCTAAAATTGGCTATCAAAATATAACTCACATTTTTTCCACAGACCAAGCTACATGCAGGGATATGTGGGAGGATTTCAAACTATTATTTGCAAGATGTCAAGCAGACAAACTAAAATGTTACCAAGGTGACATCTACATCACACCTGAGGACCCACACACTAGCAGTAGCCAGTTATTCTCAGTTTAACTTTTTCCTTTCAGAAACTGAAACGAAAAAGAGGCACCTGGCCGTTTCTGGAGACAAGAAGAGCAAAACTTCAGCAGTGCTTGAATAAATGGCTTGAAAGAGGGAGAGAGGCAACGATGGCCAGAATAGAAGAAAGCTAGTTTAGATAGAATTCTGGCCAGAAGCCAGGTAGTTGGAGACCCTGTGCTAGATTTGCATTTGTTTTCCTAATTCTGCATACTCTGAGTCAATTTGGAAACAGTCTTGCTGCAGCAAATACTACCTCCTACAGTATGCTCTGTGAACAAACAGGCTACGTTTCCATATTGCATACCTTTCCTTATGGAAAGCTGCATGACAGTGATTCTTATGGGGGGTTTTTTTTGCAGAATGCTACCACCATTTTTACTTCCTTTAAGGTCAAAAATAGGGTAATATGAACTAGATGGTGTGTAGTCCACAGAATAATTTCTGAAATAAATGGAAACTATAAAACCACTTCTTGCAGATCTGCCTTGGGTCACTGCCATGAACTGTGGTACAGCCTACCTTCCCTCAGAAGTTAGGTGATTAAGAAAACCCTATAAACCAGAATGCAATGAAGTCCAGGTGCTTTGACTTTTACATGAGGCTCTCTCTGAAGACCAACTCTTGCTATCATCTTGTTCTGTTTTATCTCTCCCTCTATTTCACATTCCCAGCATATTTTCTTTCCTTTGGCTAGTCATGTATAAATTAAGGTTTGGAGACCTAGATGTCCTTTCATACATAACATAGCCATTTGATGTCTAGTTGACTTTTCAGTAGCAGGACACCTGCAAGCTTCTGAGAGCCAAGTAGAAACTCTCAGTTATCAGGTAGCCTGGAGTTGTGCAAATCAGAGCTGTCCCTAAAATTGTCAATAAAATCCTGCCTGATTTGCTGCCATTCTTGGAGAAAACTTTTTTCCCTTTACATACAACACAAATAGTAGTTGTCCTAAATAAATGGGTACGTTTTGTAGGAAATAACCTGATAAAAAGGTACAAGTCTTGTTCCAAGCACAATGACCATAAGTTCACCTGGATAAAAGGAGTTTTCCTATTTCCTGACTCCTGCCCAGTGGCACACAGTTGTGAAGATGTCACTGAAGCATAAAAAGCTGTACCAGTTTTGACTGGGATGGAGCTACTTTGCTTCATAGTAGCTTGTTTAGTGCTGTTTTGCCTTTGTGACCGAAAGAGTGTGGGTAACACCGATACTTATTACTGAGCATTGCTCACACAGCATCAAGGGCTTTTCTGCTTCTCACACCACCCCACCAGCAAGAAGGCTGGGCATGGGTAAGAAGTCAGGAGGGGACTCAGCCAGGACAGCTGACCCCAGCAGAGCAAAGGGATATGCCACACCATATGGCATCACGCTCAGCGTACAAAGCTGGGGGAACAAGAAGGGTAGGGGGTGTTTGGAGCGAAGGTGTTTGTCTTCACAAGTCACTGTTATGTGTGATTGAGCCCGGCTTTCCCAGGGATGGCTGAACACCTGTCTGAATGAATGAATGATTTGTTTTCCTTTACTTGCATGTGTGGCTTTTGCTTTCCTTATTAAATAGTCTATATCTCTTCCCTCAAGTTTTTTCACTTTTACCCTTCTGGCTGTTCTTCCACATCCCACTGAAGGGGAGTAGGAGAGCAGATGCATGGAGCTGAGCTGCCCACCAGGGTAAACCTGTAACAGTCCCTCTGGCACCCAGTGTGGGCCATGAGGGGTTAAGAAATAACAAGTGACTTCATCAGAGTATGCTATACCAAATTTATATCCGTTTAGCTATTAATTGTCAGGCTCCTGTGCTTGCCGTGCGGCTTGCTTGCTTGGATGTAGATTAGTAACTAATGCTCGTCAGTGACTCCTTTTTGCTTCTGCTGTTTCCTGTTCTCCTTACCACTCTCTTCTGCTCTGCCTGGGAACATACTGATAACAGGAATGGGCTGGCAGATGGCCAGGGCACTGCTGCCATTCCTGTGCTGGACAGCCTGGAACTCAACTTCACAGAATGTGACTGTGGCTAAATTCGTGATGGTACAGCCAAAAACATACATGGCCATGGGGAAGTCTGTACTAGAGCAGGTATTCCCCTGAAGAGAGAGTGGCCTATGGACATTGTCATTCTGGAGCAGCTACATCCCTAAAGGATGGTGGTCTAGACAAGTCTACATTGCCCCACATGGACTGTGGGCCTGTGTGTAATCCCAAGCTGGAGGAGGGACAAGGGGAGGAGTTCATTGCAATGCTAAATCCTATAGTTTGGTCCAAAGGGATGACGTTTGAAGATTTAAATGTAAATACCTTTAAATTGTTGTAACCCAGGATCTGAGTTGCACGTCATGGGAATTACTATAGCAGGAAACCCTTGTTGCTAGCCAGGCTAGGAGCAAAGGGAAGAGTTTGCTGCAAACATTCTATTGTTAAAACTCTATAACCTGGCCCTAAGGAACCAGAGGTGGAGACTGTCATGGGAATACCTTTAAATTGCTGTAACCCAGGATGTGAGTTGCATGCTATGAAAATTAGCACAGCAGGAACCACGTGAACCAATGGAGGACAAGCCTCACAGGATGTGCAAGTGCAGCAGTGACCCAATCTGAGCTGCCTTTGGTGCTCAGAAACTCCACACATCACACTGCCCCTCCTGTCCTGAGAGAATTGATTGAACACAGATTGAATAACAGATGGAATACACGTGAACTAAATGGACTCAAAGGACATTTTGTGGACTTTTAAAGGGGTGATCCACAAACTAAGGGAATGATATCCATGTATATATCCCAGGATGGGAACAAGGATGTGGTTAATGAAGGAGACTCTGTTGGATAATGTGGGACCTAAACACAATATCAATAGTATAGAATAAAGGGTGAAGATTACACTGGTTTAGTCTGGGATTGAGCTTATTGGCTTTATAAAAGCATGCATAGTGTTAAGTTTTCTATTTGTGACCAAAACACTGTTGATAACATACTGGTATTTTAGCTGTTGCTGAGCAGGGTTTTCACAGCACCAAGGCCTTTTCTGCTCCTCACCCCACCCCATCAGCGAACAGTCTGGGGGTGCACAGGGAGCTGAGAGGGGATACGGCCAGGACAGCCGACCCCAAGCAACCAAAGGTATATCCCACTCCTATGACATCCGGCTCAGTGATCAAAACTGGGGAGAGGAGGAGAGGGGACATTCAGCATTATGGCACTTGTGTTCCCAAGTCACCGTCACATGTGATGGAGCCCTGCTTTTGGGAGACAGCTGAACATCTGCCTGCCCACAGGAAGTGGGGAATGAATTCTTTGTTTTGCTAGGCTTGCACACACAGCTTTTGTCTTCATCTCAACTCCTGAGTTTTATCACTCATGCCCTTCTGATTCTTTCCCTTATCCCACCAGGGGGGAGAGAGTGAGCAGCTGTGTGGGGTTTAAGCTGCTCACCAGAGTTAACCCACAACAAAAGCCTATAGTAATCGGAACATCAGGCAATAGTTTGGTAATTGGTGAAACTGCAAGCTTCCCATTAGAAAAAACCTCTATAGTTTTCAGAAGACACAGAAACTGAGATAATGAGGGCTTTGTCAACCATTTCTAAAGGTGTTTATACTCCCTGATGGTAAGAGACAAACATTGCTGTTGAGATTATTGTACTGGCCATTGAGCATGGCACAGTACAAGCACACAGGAGAGAATAACCTTCTGCCAAAGGCCAGCTTTCAATACTTCTGGTGAAGACACAGCACAACACCATTCCACGCTTCATTTTACAAAAACTGATCTGACCAATGAGCAGAAACACTGCTAGTACACCTGACTAAGACCTCAGGCACCAGGACAGGAAACAAAAGCCCAATTCCACTGCCTGTTTTACAGAAGCAGGTGTTGATAATATATGGCAGCACAGTCAGTCTCAAGCTACTTGAAGAGGGTTAAATCATTATATTTTTAATATAAATTCATTAATTCCCACTATTCTTTGAGTGTTAACACTAAGGCAAATCAGCTGATCACAGTTCCCTCTGGGCCTGACTGTACACTGCTATTTTAGAATAATTTCACTAATATTTGCAGTCTGGTCAATCCTGCTGGGAAAGAAGTCTGCAATGGCTCTAGGGGTTTGGAGAGAGAAGAGGCTAGATGTACAATTAGAATTATAGGTGGTTTTGACTTCAAATGTGGGGGAAAAAATATTTTCTTTAACAATCTTATTTCAAAAGTATTCTCTAACACAATCTGGCAAACACCTTCACTTTTTAATATCCTAATTTTTCCTGATTTTTGGAGATAGTATCTTCAAAGAACCATTTATCTAAAAACATTTTGCTGACATAGCTTTCAAATCTGTTTCATTCATTCAATCTGACATTCATGATGCCAAGAAGCCTGATGGTGTAATTTCAAAAGCTTCCTTTAATTATTATTTGGGTTTTCTAATTTGAACAAGTGATGAGACTTTTTATATTCTCCACCACTAGCCCATTTTCTGGGATTCCAGTCCCAAGCTGACTGTGGTCTCAAACTGTGTCCACAGCCAACAAATTCAAGGACAGAATGGCATCATCTGGATTTACATTCTTGTTTTTAGCACTAACTGCACTTTCTCTCTTTGACTTTATCTGGAGATTTGCTAAAACATGTATTCTGATTCATTCATCTGCAGGGAACTTTGAAAATCCACTCTCTGGCAACTAACACTATAACTATAGCTATCTTCATTCTAATAGATTCGATACATAGAACCCTTCCCTCTGAAAAAGCCAATAAATAGCTGAAGTTTGCAAAATAGTATGTAGGGTGCCCCAACTTAAAAGTGAACTGTAGGTTAGGTATCTAATCTGCACAGGTGTTTATGAAAATCCCAAGCAGTTTCTACCTTTTTAGATTATTTTACAGCTTTAAATGACTTCCTATTAGTATCCATAAGGCCTGTGTTAGTTTTGAAAATGGTATTTAGGTGCTTTTTAAAATCTGACCTGTTCAGAGAAATCATCAATTATATACAGATCAGACCTACAAAAACTACAGCTCTTTCCTTGAAATCCACTAAGGGTTGAATTTCCCTGAAATTCTCCTCACATGCATACCTCAGTAGTGAGATCCAAGCACTCCTACACTGATTTCCAAATCCAACCTCCACAAAGTGTTTTGTTTTGTTTAAGGCCACTGTAGGGAAAGGTTTGAGCTCAGTGTCAGCCCTAATACAAGTGTAGAAATTTAATTTCAGTCTAGTCCTGCCAACAATTCAAACCCATGCACTGGAATGTACAAGCCACAAGTAAACCTGACTCTAGAGCATCCAGCAGGAGCTCTCCTGTGCGTGCAATCATTCAGAAACATGTGCCGTTGGGGAAAGGAGATACATCTAGAAATGCCACACAATAAAACATTTAAGTATATCCATGTATAAAATGGAACAGTTAAATAAGTAAACAAATGTGGAGGGGAAAAGAAAATTGTATAACCACTGCAATCGAAGGAGAACTTCACATAGAAACTATATCCTGTGTGAGGTTTTGTTATGGAGCCACTATGAAGGAAAAGTTAAGACCTCCAAGCCCTGCCAATGCAGCAAGCCAAATATGCCTACAGCCATGCATTGGGACTGACTGTGGGCACTCAGTCCTGGCTTTTTACATTTTTTTATGATCTTTGCTTCATGGAAATTCACAGTGGAATTTCCTACTGGACTACCTGTAACTTGTGTTTTGCTTCAGTAAAAACTGGAGGCTCAAGTTATACATGTGTAAACAGCTTCCCTAAATGTTTCCATTTAAACAAAGTCTCTGAATAATTTACTACACTTAAATGGTCAGCAGAAATAACTGTAACTTTCCTAGTCTGGTTACGAAACAATGGCCAAAATATCACATAGTCACTTAAAAATAACAATTTCACCAAAGCTGAATTTTCCTTTAAACCATTTCCAGGCAAAGTCTGCAAAACAATTAACTGGGTAGATAGTATTCATAAATATGAAGCAAGCACTAAAATGCTTTATTCAGAGTTTGTAAAGCCTTGCTTGTAGAATTTGTGTTTAATTATCACTGATAATTTGAAGCCTGAGCTTTGAAAGTATCCAAGTTAAACACCTGTTCTTCAGTGACACTAAGCTGCTGCTTATCAATTACAAATGTCTTTAGAATAATAAAGCATAAAGAATAAAAATGAAATTTTTTACTACTTAACTACTATACACTAGTCCCAATAACTTAATATGAAGGGCTTACAATAGAACATGGCTGAGTTCATACACAAACAGTTTAGAAGAATTTAAGTTAGATAAATATGTTTTAAAGATGTGTTCCTGCTGCTAAAGTAGTTTAAAAAATCCCATTCAAATAAGCAAATAACATTGTTTACATTTACAAATGAAACTTCACATGAGTATTTATTGATTTTTTTTTTAAAAATTCAAAAAATACATTGTAACAGAACAGAATGTATACGTTCTTCAATGAAAGACAAAACTATGGTTATCATCTGGACCAGAATACAAATACATGCTAACAATTTAAAAACCATTTTGGGTCATTCAGGAAACATGAAACAAGCTAGCTGTTTGGAAATGCTGTAGTCTTCTCCTTTAGTAAATATGCCTGAGAAAGTTAACCTGTAAAGAAATCGGCTTTTAAACACTAAAACACAAAGAGCTTTCTAGGCTGAAATGGTGAAGAGACCTGTGATATGCACCTGACAGGCCACTGAGCCATTTCCCACAGAGATTCTGTTCACTGCTCCACCTCGGCTCAGCCACCCAGCAGTGGCAGTTTCACATCAACACCAGGCTTATTCAAGTGAGGTGTTAAAAAGCATGCTAAGATGATGTAAAACCATCAGTTACATATACAGTGGATAGATGCTAATAATCAAGATTCTGTACCAAATTCCTTGCTCTGTATTAGGGCCAAGTAAAAAATAGTAGTCTAGTTCATGGATGAAAAGGATTATATTTTTTGGCTCAAGGTAAGACTCTTAAAAAACAGTTTCTACAAAAGCATCTAGAATCAAAGCATGAAAAAAACCCAGGACAAACACAACTAATCATTTACAGTAACCACATACTGTAGGCAAGTAGGAACCAAAACAGTAACATAAATTGTACATTGGTTCTATGAAAACAAACCGTTACTAGGAGACACAAGCAATCTGACAAGATGTGAAAGTGAGCAGTGAAAACTTCGTGGATTGAATTTCTTTTCATCAGAATTCATCTGTTTCTACTGCAGGAAGGTAACAAACAGAACTCAGGAAAACTGAATTCCTATTAGTAGCTTAACTCTACTACAGTGAGGCTGAGGCTATTACTCTTTCTGTCATTAAGAGACATTCAAATGAATGAAGCAAAAATGACATTTCAAAAATGAAGACCAAAAGAAAGCTGAATATACATTTTAGACAAAAACAGTGTCAGGTCAAATCCACAACTGGTAATATCTGATGTAAGCAAAAGTAATTTAACTGTGCTGCTTATACCAATAGAACATGACACTATTTCTTGAATTTTAACAGCCTCTTTTAAGTCACTTCCAACAACTGCGTACTTTGTAAATTACATGGGCTTTGAGGAAAAAATTCATTATCAGGCATGCAAAAGAAACCTTCCATTTTTGTAATTTAGTTACATGATCAAATTACATACGCTAAAGCATATGAAACCAGCGCTTCAAATGAAGCAAATTCACAATTCTGAAGAGGGAAAAATCTCCATACAAAACAAAAACTCAAACCAAAAATCTATGACAGGAAAAAGCATATTTCTACATATATCTCTGATGGTTGAATCTCTGATGGTTCAACACTGTAAAATGAACCACTATCCATACACATATGTAATTTTGCATGTAATGGGATAGGGAAGAAGCTTCCTTTTCCTAACTTCCACGCCACAGAAATGACTGGCTGTACTACAGAGGCTGCCACTGTCCTATGAAATGTAGGGTATTTGGCATTGCTGGATACAGGTCATCAGAGTTCAAGGAAGGACTCATGCACTGACCGAGCATGGTTCATCTTACATTCTCTAGTACTGACTGTGATTGCAAAAACACTCTGCATTGCTCTGACACCAGCTTGGCTTCTAGGCTGCACCTTCTGAACACAACACCATTCTCAGGTGTCCTGGTTCCAGCCAGGAAAAGGTTAACTTTTGCAGTAGCCAGGAGGCATGGCTAGGACCTGGAGATTATTCTGTAACACCTCACATCACTGCTGGGGGCAGGGGTAAGGGAATCTCTTCTGGGGAGAAAGGGGTCCCTTCTGGACAAGTAGTGTGGCGGAAGAGTGGTTGGGTATTGTCTATTAGTGGGGGGTTTCTGTGTGAATCGTTTGGTTCTTGTACTCTCTGTCATTATGATTGCTCATTTTCTTATCTCACGACTGTTTCCAGTAAGTTGTTCTTAACCTGTGATCTTTGCCTTTTGTGCTTCCAATTTTCCTCTCCATCCCGTTTAAGGGGTGGGAGGACCAAGTGAGTGGCATGTAGTTTGGAGGGTCTCAGTGGGAGCACTAAATTGGGGAGTACCATTCCTAAATCACAACAGCCTTATTTGCCACCCAGTGTATGGCACAAAGGATTTAGATAACAACAGATCTGTCCAGAGCAGCTTGGAAATAAATTCAATCTAAGCATTTGTTGCATTAACTCCAGAGCCACTGGTCACAATGTTGCTTGGTCTGTTCACGTGGTTGTGGTACCTAACCCTGTGTTCCCATATTCCCCTATATTCCCACATGTGGTCCTTGTGATGTTCTTTTTCATAGTAGGGAGAGGGATGGGGGTTGCTTTGTTGCTGTATTATGGAATATCAGTCCATGACTGATAAAGGGTAATGAGGGTAATTTCAGATGTATATTCAGTGCTGCTCTCCTACCTTTACTTTGGGCATTATCTTTGGGAGTCTATTAATAATCATACTCAGTCTGTGGGGGGAACTGGGGAGGATGATTTTCCCCAGCCTTTCACCTCCGTCTCCTCCTTCAACTGTTACAACGGCTTTTGAGAATTTTGAATTTCCCCTGGATGTTAAGGAAAGCATGTTCTTGTTGCTAAGTCTCACTGGTCTCCTCAGTCCACACCATGTTTAGAGTCAAGAAAAAGATTTCTAGGAAGTTCATTCTGAGATCTACCCCGAGGATGGATTTCATGAGTGGCATGAAATGTGGCAAAAAATGAACCAGTTTTTTTGGAAATTCTCTGCTCCAATGGTTTGAAGTTCATCCCTGAACAACTACAGGACCATGTTAAAGTAACAGAATATTTGCAAGGAGTATGCTGTGGCAACTCCAAAAAGGAGCAACTTACTGCATTGTGCTGTGGCCTGGCTACTCTTTACTGGACACTGTTCAATACTAGGCAGTACCCTCAGGGGAAAGAGGAGGAAAACAGACCTACAGGCACTGTGGCCTAATTTGCACTTGAACCAGAGGAACAACCTGTGCCAGTAGTAGTTGCCCCTATACAGAAGAAGAAATCTAAGACCAAATCAGCTCAGGTAGTGAGGGATAAAGAGGAAATAGAGCCCTCACAACAGGAGGAAGAGGCAGGGCCAGAGATAATCACCCAATCCCTATTCCCAGGTGTATTGGGTTAGCAGGGCCTGGGTTTTGGGGGATGGGAGGAGCTACAAGGGTGGCTTCTGTGAGAAGTTGCTAGAAGGTTTCTCCATGTCCAGCAGAACCAATCCCTGGCAGCTACAAAGACAGATGTGCCACTAGCAAAGGCTGGGCCAATTAGAAATGGTGGTAATGCCTCTGAGACAACATATTTAAGAAGAAAGATAAATAAAAAGTTGTTGTGCAGTTGAAATTGTGGCTGGAGAAGGGTGGACTGAGAACATGTAAGACCAGCTCTGCAGACACTAAGGTCAGTGAAGAAGGAAGGGGAGGAGGTGCTCCAGGCACCAGAGCTGGGATTCCTCTGCAGCTCCTGGTGATGGCCATGATGAAGCAGCTGTGCCCGTGCAGCCCACAGAGATCCATGGGGATGCAGAGATCCACCTGCGGCCTGTGAAGGAGCCCCACACTGGAGCAGGTGGATACCTGAGGGGAGGCTATGAGCCCACGAGAGACCTGTAGAGAGATGGGCCCTGCTTCTATACTGGAGCAGCCTGTCCTTGAAAAACTGCACTCTGTGGAAGAGTGACCCATGCTGCAGCAGTTTGGGGAAGACTGTTGCCCAGGGGATGGACTCATGGTGCAGCAGTTTGGGGAGGACTGCTGCTTGTGAGATAGACTCACACTGGAGAAGTTCGTGGAGGGACCCTACAGTGCAGGAGAACAACTCCTCTCCCTAGGCAATGGGAGAAACCACAGGCGATGAACTGACCAAAACCCCCATTCCCTGTCTCCCTGCGCTGTCGGTGGGAAGGAAGGAGGGGTGAGGGTGTGAGAGATGAGGTAGTATTTTGCTGAAGCTAAAAGGCTGTTGAGTGAAAGTTATTGGTTCTATGTGTTGTTTGTAATTTGGATTTGTTCGGGTTGGTTTGTTGGGTGTTGCTGGAGAGGGGAGGAGTTGAAAACCTGAACAAAAGGAAGCAGAGTGAGAGGGGAGGGGATAGAAAAATAGACAGTATAAAATGTTGCCATTTTGTTGGAGAGTGTGTGTTTGGCTGTCTGGAAGAGAGGCACACACCTGACTCAGCTGAATCCTTACTAATGAGCAGTTTTCTTTTGCTTCCATGACTTTGTCCCCATTTAATTGTATCTAAAAGTTAGTTTGTTTCTAATAGGGGAATGTGTTTTCAAGGTTCTTATTTTATTTTTCATTATCGTGCTCTGATTTTGTTAGTAATAAATTCAATGCATATCTCTAAGTTGCTATGCATTGGAGAGTACCTGTTTTGCCCATGATGGTATTTGATAAATGATCTCTCCCATTCCTTACCTCAACCCATGAACACTTTGTTATGTTTTCTCTACCCCGTTCAGCTGTAGAGGAGAGTGAGAGAGAGGCTTTGGTGGGTGCCTGGCATCTGACCACTAACCAGGTGAACAAAAATACGTCAGCCACCTGGTGACCTGGCTGCCCTTATGCTGGGACATCATGTCCCACAGTATGAAACTAGATGGTAATGACGCCAAACAACTGGGATCCCTGTCTCAGGATGCAGGTATTGACAAGGGGATTGGGAAGAGGACAGAAACTCAGCCTCTGGAAGCGACTCCTGTTAAGCAGAGGGAAGGGTATCTCTCAAGGATGATCAAACAGCGCATCCAAGCAGGTGGAATGCCATGGAGAAAGGTATCCAGCACCTGACAGCATTAGCTGTGCTGGAGGTAATTTATAGGGGTTCCAATAACAAGCAGTCCTCTGTAGATCCAGATGAGGTCCAGTGTACACACTCCATGTAGTGGAAGTTTGTGCAGAGCACGCCATCATCATACACCAGCCCTTTGGCATTGATGCCAATGAAAGAAGGAGAACAAACAGTGCTTCAGGTGACTACCTGACTCTGGCAATATGAAGATCATGTTTTTTCCTCCCTATCAACCTGCACCTCAGCTGTGGCAAGACTGCCTAAGATGGCAGACAGATATGAAAGACTCCAACAAGCTAGAGAGGAAATGTCCCATTGCCTGCCAGTATGGACCAGAGTCTCTGCTATTGGGAATAAGAGCTCCCCTGCTTGAGAGAGGGTACACACCACAAGGTAACCTGTGGTTTTACCTGCATGACCACGGGGAGGACATGAGGAAGTGGAATGGAAAACTCACCTGTGCCCTAGCAGCATGGGTACTTGAGTTGTGAGGAAGAACAACCACCACAGGAAATCCTTCACGGGTAAATGCCACTCCACTTTCCAGTGGACAAGTCCTCAGACAGAACAGGAGGGCTGATGTTACTTCCAGTCCTCTTGAAGTACCTTCAGTTCATGTATATTTGTGAGCAACAAATACCATAACCAGAACTGGAGGGGTTCTGCCTCCAGCAAGGTGGAGGAAAGATGGAAGGAACTCCTGTGGGTCTGGTGTGCCAAGCCATCAGATCCACACAGTCCCATAGATCTGATCACAATCAGATCTATGGGACTGNGCCCACAGAGATCCATGGGGATGCAGAGATCCACCTGCGGCCTGTGAAGGAGCCCCACACTGGAGCAGGTGGATACCTGAGGGGAGGCTATGAGCCCACGAGAGACCTGTAGAGAGATGGGCCCTGCTTCTATACTGGAGCAGCCTGTCCTTGAAAAACTGCACTCTGTGGAAGAGTGACCCATGCTGCAGCAGTTTGGGGAAGACTGTTGCCCAGGGGATGGACTCATGGTGCAGCAGTTTGGGGAGGACTGCTGCTTGTGAGATAGACTCACACTGGAGAAGTTCGTGGAGGGACCCTACAGTGCAGGAGAACAACTCCTCTCCCTAGGCAATGGGAGAAACCACAGGCGATGAACTGACCAAAACCCCCATTCCCTGTCTCCCTGCGCTGTCGGTGGGAAGGAAGGAGGGGTGAGGGTGTGAGAGATGAGGTAGTATTTTGCTGAAGCTAAAAGGCTGTTGAGTGAAAGTTATTGGTTCTATGTGTTGTTTGTAATTTGGATTTGTTCGGGTTGGTTTGTTGGGTGTTGCTGGAGAGGGGAGGAGTTGAAAACCTGAACAAAAGGAAGCAGAGTGAGAGGGGAGGGGATAGAAAAATAGACAGTATAAAATGTTGCCATTTTGTTGGAGAGTGTGTGTTTGGCTGTCTGGAAGAGAGGCACACACCTGACTCAGCTGAATCCTTACTAATGAGCAGTTTTCTTTTGCTTCCATGACTTTGTCCCCATTTAATTGTATCTAAAAGTTAGTTTGTTTCTAATAGGGGAATGTGTTTTCAAGGTTCTTATTTTATTTTTCATTATCGTGCTCTGATTTTGTTAGTAATAAATTCAATGCATATCTCTAAGTTGCTATGCATTGGAGAGTACCTGTTTTGCCCATGATGGTATTTGATAAATGATCTCTCCCATTCCTTACCTCAACCCATGAACACTTTGTTATGTTTTCTCTACCCCGTTCAGCTGTAGAGGAGAGTGAGAGAGAGGCTTTGGTGGGTGCCTGGCATCTGACCACTAACCAGGTGAACAAAAATACGTCAGCCACCTGGTGACCTGGCTGCCCTTATGCTGGGACATCATGTCCCACAGTATGAAACTAGATGGTAATGACGCCAAACAACTGGGATCCCTGTCTCAGGATGCAGGTATTGACAAGGGGATTGGGAAGAGGACAGAAACTCAGCCTCTGGAAGCGACTCCTGTTAAGCAGAGGGAAGGGTATCTCTCAAGGATGATCAAACAGCGCATCCAAGCAGGTGGAATGCCATGGAGAAAGGTATCCAGCACCTGACAGCATTAGCTGTGCTGGAGGTAATTT
>WEKY01018419.1:0-34591 GCA_013390045.1 Picathartes gymnocephalus | reverse complement strand
TTTGGAAACAGTTCTGTGACTGTTCCAGTTGCTATTTCTGTGCTTGTCTTTGCAGCCAGGGTGATACTTGAACTTACTTAGCAATTGTTCCAATGGTGGCTCATGGCAAAAAGGAAAATATTCACCTAAAATAAAGTCTGTGTAAAAGTTTATAAAATAACCTGCCTACATTACTGAAACATTTTAAATTTCAGGATCAGTTAAGTAAATTGCTAACAGCACTGGAAGAAAAGTCAATGAAGATTGAAGAGTTTGTGAGTGATATTGAGTTGCGATTTAACTCAGTTGAGGTAAGTCCAGTGCTTTATCACACTAGTTTTCTTTCTGTCTACAAGATTACTTCTAAGATATACTTGCCTTGTTGTGCAGCATCATTGCTTCCATTAAAATGGGCTGCTTCTCTAGTCCTCAAATTGACTTCTCTGGAAGTTCACTGGAAGGTGTTAACTTTGGAGGAAGGAAAAGATTACTTTTTTGCACATTACTGCAAAGTGGAATATATAACTGTCAAACACTGAAGGAAAAAGTTCCCTTAATTTTGTTTATGCCTATAAAAAGCTCACACTGTGTCTTTATTTAGAATCCCATGTGAAACATCTAAATTAGCTGGCCAATATCTTAAGCTCTGATTACCCAAGTTCTTAAGCCTTGAGAACTGTATTAACTCCAGTTGTAAGTATGGATTTTTAGCTATTTTTTGGTTAGACTTCCTATCTCAGTGCTCAAATATTAAAGTTCAATTCTAAACCCTAACAGTAAAAAAAAAAACCAAAACCAACAAAAAACCCAATTGCGGTTTTAGATGTATTTCTCTAGACCTTTTGCTCCCAGAGGAGTTTGCCCACAGAAATAAAATTGTCTTACTGTCAATATGCCAGAATGAATCTGGTGGATGGCTAGTGTATGGGTAATTGAGAATTTCTGTGTATTCATTAAATGTTGTCATTTTGTTCTGCAGGAAAACTGTAAGAAAAATGCAGACTTATTGGAAAAGCAGAATGAAGAGATGCTTAAGAGAGTGGTAGCACAATATGATGAGAAATCAGAGAACTTTGAGGAAGTGAAGAAGATGAAAATGGAGTACCTGTATGAGCAGATGGTAAATTTCCAGCAAACTGTTGATTCAGCAAAGGAAACTTTGGAGACAACTGTAAAAGAAACAGATGAAGTGGATGGATTTGTTTTCCTAAATGTAAGTAAAATTGGCTTTCATGCTGTAGCTTTTATGATATTAGTTAGGAAAGGACTTCCGTATCTAGGGTCTCAATAAATTATTTACTTTTCTTTTTTTAAGACAGCTAAATCCTGCTAGCTCAGCTATTCCACTCTGAAACTGCTGGACTATTTGGTTTTGATGTGGGAATTCTCAGAGAGGACTGTAGAGAGGATGCACAGGACAAAAATGTGATTTATGCTACTAAAATGGTTCTGTTTGTTTTATAGGAAGGCGAAAAGATAGTTTGATAATATATCTAGAATTAATAACTGAGAAGTAAGAGATGTTAGAGTATTTAGGTATTCTACTGTATGAAAAATTAAATACATATTATGTATAATAATAAACAAGAAGAAAATGATCTTTGAAACAAGAAAATGTAATTGGAAAGTAAAAATGTTTCTGGGCTGTAGGGTTTTATGTTGTGTGTTGTTGTTGTTTTGGGGTTTTGTTGTTGTTTTGGGGTATTTTATAATGAGCAGATGGACAGTATTTATGCACTCGAATTACTGAGGCTGTGATAAATAATTACTGCTGAAAAACAGTGAGGGGTTGTGTTGGTTGCTGACTGGGCTGAAGCCACGACAATGAAATAGGCTGAGGGGTTGTGCATGTGATGAGCATGTTTGTAGTGGTCCTTCCTGGATGTTAAAAACATCCCCAGTCAATCTGCAGGACTGGACCTACTAACTCACACAGTCATTAGTCTTAAATTTTGTTCAGAGGGTGTTGCAGAGGCTCCTGGGTCCTCCAATACTGTTCTTGCACTGCAAGACTTGTCCTTAAGTGAGCCATGGTACTTTCTTCTCTCCACAAGTGTATTACCAGTCTCAAAGAGGATGGAGTTTCTGGGATAATAATCTTCCCCCATTATGGAATTAGCTGGTGGCCTGGAAGTTGCAGAGAAGCTAACTTGGAATGCCAGAAATAGAAAGGTCAAATTACTGTCTAAAGGCTGATCACTCACACAAAATAAATATACTTTGAAATATTTTTTTGAAATACAAGTGTCTAGCCTATACATGCCCCAGCAGCTACAGAAATGATGGACCAATATTTGGCTTTCTTCCCTGCTCTCTGCCACACAATGTCGTAGTATCTTGTAACCAAGTGAATGTTGTGCTAGATTGGCTATTTTGGGATGGATGAAAATTCTAGATTATTTTCCTGATTTTGTGAGGATCAGTGCTTTGGCAAAAAGATAATTTTGTAATCTATAATTCTTTTGTGGGGGTGTGAAAATTATTGGATTCCCTGGTCCCTTCTGTTAGTGATAAAAGACAGGAACTTTTTTGTTCACAGGCCAGGGAACATTAGCTGAAGATTCATGGGGCATGGGACAAACTCTCACTCCATAAGTACAAATCTCACATGGCTTCTAGTAATAACAAATTATGAAGAAGATTTTAGCCAGAATTTGGATTTAACTATTCTTAATGTGGTAGTGATTTCTTTCTCTAGAAGTCCTGGTTTAAGAAAGTACTTGACTATTCTCTGTCTTTAAACCTAGATATTGAATACTGCTCAGGCTCTTAAAATGAGATTTATACTCTAATACCCTGCTGAGCTAGAGCTTTGAAACGAAATATTCCTAAGGAAACAAATTCTCTGCTGGTGTGAATGCGCAGCTTTCCACACAACCTCAAGTCAATAAAGCTGTGTGTTTTATGTCTGTGTAGAGTAGAAGGACTGTTAGATGATCATGATTGGCTTTTCAACATTTTGGGGGTTTTGAAAACTGTTAACACATTTCTTTTCCCTTCTCTAGTCATCTAAAGAATTGAATAAAAGGTACATGACGTATGGGTTAAGTGCATTGTAGTGAGTAGTAGGCCTAGCATGCTGGATGTTTCATTTAATATTTGCAAGCTTTGACAACACACTGCTAGTAATCAGAGCTACCTTTATAAACCTTGCAAATAATAAGATTTAGAAAAGTGGCTTTACACTTGTTGCTGTAACTGACTGGTTTTGAAGTGTTTTGCACATGTTCTGTAATACATTAATTAAACAAATAGACATTAAAACACCAGCTCAGCTTTAAATCTCTACACAGATATTTTTAAACAGATGATCCTTGTAGTTATTACTGTACATACATATACAACAACCATTTTGGCCATGCTTCCACCTTTTAGACTGATCATATCACTGATGTGTTTCTTTTTTCACTAGTCTTATTCTGTATCCCTTAGTCTCTGAGAGGTTATAACACAAAGCAACACAGGTAGCTGGACTGTATTTCTGAACACAACTCCAGGAAAATGAGATTAAGTAGATTTCAAAACCTGACTAGGAGACTATGAGCTGATGTTTTCCTGAGGCTTTCCATCGGCACTGCCTGATTCACGGTGTGTCAGCGGGCTGGTGCCTCATCATAACTGCATCATGGTCTGCCTGTACACACCAGCAAATGCATACAGTCACAAACAGTTCTCTGCCATGTGGAATTTTCTCAAAGGAGTTATTTTGGCGAGTCCCATCCTTTATGGGAGAAGTGTTCACTTGTAAGCCCATATTCCCCAAAAAAATTTTCTAAGGTAAAGGGAAAACATTCAGAGCAGTTAGCTGCAGGCTTCTTCGGTGCAAGCCCCCAAAACTGCACTGGCCAATCCACCGCCCCTGACTTTCCCCAGAGGGCTTGGGCATTGTGCAGTGCATATCAAACATACCCTTGTCAGTGCTGCCTCAGCCATCACAGGGATATGCGTGCTGACACGGACTGGGGTATAACAGTGACACCAGGGTTTCAGTTTGCACTCAAATTACAACCCCAGGAGAGCGATCTGAAGAGAATGTGCCAAACACCCCTTCAAGGTTTCTATTTATCTCCAGAATTAGAACTATAAATCTGGACTCACCTGTTGCAAGTCAAGCTGTCTGGCCATGTATCTGCATTCAGTTTATTGCATAAGATTAGAGCAGGTAAAATGGGACAAAACAATTTTCCAAGGCTTTCTGTCCACTTGATTTTACTTGTTTACTTACACAATAAAATTTATTCTGTTTGGTGCATGGGCCTGGTTATTACTTTAGTTTGATAATACCTGCCTGCCTAAAATAGGTGAAGACAAGTCTCTTTAACAATGCATGTTTTTCTAAAGAAAGTGTATTTTACATTTGCTGTGCTTTGTTAAGATTATGCATAACTAACTACTTCAGTGACTGAAAAAAATGAAAAAAATTCAGATGCCTTGAAAAAATATTTCTTCCATTTTCTTGAGGCTGCTTCTGTCCCAGAGTTAAAAATGTTTTGGGTTTTTTTTCCATATAATGAACACAGGAAATATGGCTAATTAAGTGGAATCTATCTTCCCTCTCATGTTTTTCGGCTTGCCACAAGCAGCTGCTTTACATTACATCTCTGGAGTCAGCTGCTGTAGTTAGCTCCAAGGTTTGTAACCTTTAAAGGCATTACACTAACAAGTCCAAACCCCTGTGTTCTTGAGAGTCTTGCTGAGAACTTCCAAATCTTCACATTATCATGGGTTGAGTGTAAGCAGACCATGTGCACTCTCCCTTTGCTCCTGATTCTAAACTGCAGTATGATCTAAATGTTCAAAATCAGGGAGACAGCTTCTTCTTGCATGTTGTCCTCAAGTTCACAGGAAATATTTAGAGAAGCATATGGCACATGGTCTTTGCTTCTGGCCTTTGGAAAACTGCAATACCACAAAGGATTTATATGGACAGATATGTATTTTCTTCCAATTAGGTTACTTTCTGCAATGGATACCACTCTCTCTTTAGAGAAGGTGCCCAGTGCTTTTTCACTGTTTGAGCACTATGCAGACAGTCCAGGAGAAAGCAACCAACACTCCTTACAACATGTGGCTGGTAAGAAACTCTGGATATTGTCTTCACAAAAGCTAACATTTTTGCAATGCTTTGGAAATTTCAGGAAGTTAAAAATAGAATCTATTTGAGAAGAGATTTGATTGCAAACTATGTAATTACCAATCAAAGTTGAATGTAAAATGAAGTTTAATTGCGCACTAATGTTTGGCTTATAGTAGGTACAGTAAGATGAGCAAGAGGGAGATGTGCTAAATTGGGGGATTCTTGCATCATTTCAGACATCCATACCTCAGGCAAGCTGAAGGTCTTGATCTCTAAGTCTCCCAGGGCTAAAGGGGTTGCTTTTCCTTGCATGCAGAGATAGAAGAAGCAATCAAAGGGTCTCCTGAGCTCTCTTCCTCTGACGGTGGCAGTCCCAGAATTATTGGTGTAGGAATGAGAGCAGGGGGCTGGTTGATGGCTGAGGTCCCAGGATTTGTCACAAGTGAATGGAGGCACCTGAAACTCCCAAGGGATGTAAAGGGAAAGTGGTTAACTATAGCTAGAAACAGCCTCTGCCTGGGAGGGTAGTAGTGAAAATTGCACATGATAAAGGGGTTTACTTATCTCTGTCTGATATTTCCTGTCCTTTAAAAAGCTTGACTTGGCTTTCTGATCTGCCTGTATATATAGGTTTGTTACCTAGATCTGAACAGCAGTCAACAAAGATCTTCTCAGCACCATTTTGTGGATTAATTTTCTTCATAATGGGACCTCACTCCAGGGTTTCTTTTTCAAGAGAATGGTGGTTTAGGGATCTCACATCTCACTGTCGAGCTTTGTGGCCTCCCACTCATCATCACATGCACTACCATCATAGCCACTCCCTGACTTTTGAAATGAAGCCCCTTTCTCATGTGCTTGGTCCCTGAGCACTGACATTAGAGCATTTGATACCCTAAGTTGCTTTGTTCACTGGCTGAATTTTTGAGTGACTGGTGGGACATTGGAGAAGCGCTCACCTTGTGCAGACTCTCAGGTGTCTAATAAGAGCTGAGTGCACTTAGCAGTGTTAGTATGGGGAGACTGTCTCTCTCCTCCACACCACTGCTTTCATTAGACTTAGAGGAACTCAAATATATCTGAGATGTTAATGTCCTTGTCAGATGTGCATGAAATGCCTGTGGCATTTGAAGCTTCTCAGGTGAAGCTGGACAGGCATTTGCGCATGCAGCATTATTGCAGTGTCATTTTTTAGGAAGTCAGAAAAAAACCCCATTTTTGTAACTCACTGCCAGTTAACTTGCTGGTGTAAATGTGCTATGTGTCTTGGCTTAGTTCCTAAGCTTCCTCTTGCAGTCCCATGGGTGCAACTGTTCATTCCTCCTAGGCTGCTGCCTACGGGCAAGGTCATACAGGAGGACACAGCCATGTATTTCTTTTTCCCACAAGCCACTCCAACATTTATTTCCCTAAACTGCTGGAGTCTGCTTTCTGGGTTCGTTTGCATTAGCTACTGTGTTTGCTGGCTCCAGACCAGTTTGCTTTGACAAACTGCAAATGAATAATTGTCCACTAGTAAGTGAACTTCAAAGCTCCTTATCCTTTATGCTTACTTAATCTCTAACATACCTAGTTTTCTGTCTTCACTTTTACTGCAAAGTATTTCAACTGCTATCATGATTTTTACTTTGGCAAGCAGTAGACAAAAAATTGGTGTGTTTTTTTTATTTATTTGATAGTTTGCTTTTTCAAGGTTACACCTTTCCTGAAGGAAAACAGTTACATGTATGCATGAAATTTGATTTGGAATTGAATGACTTGAATACATAATTTATCGCATACTGGGGACCACTTTCAGACACTTGGAATTTTATTTGACTGAAACCATATGATGAAATGCATATGAATGTGCCAGGTTTCTTCAATCCATGTACTTTCCTTCAGAAATAATGGCATTTTACTGAACAATTTCATAGAACATTATTTTCACCACTTCAGAAACATCTTTCCCTCAAAATGCCCTCCATTTCCAAATTTTCCACATCCACTAATGAAAAACCCTTTTCCCTCAAATTATTCCTCCTTTCATGTAATCCATTTCTATTCATAAATGCATTACCATAAAAAACTCTTGCAGCATGCTGTTGAGCATAATGGAACCCAGGTTCTGCCTGGGAATAGAAGAGGGGGTATAATTAAAAACTTTTAAAACAATTTTTTCCAAAGCCCACTGCAAGTCCTGGCCTTTTATATTGGAAGGTGATGACCTTTGCTGATTGTAAAAAACTTTCCAATAGAGTCACAGAGGAATGTATCTGCTCCCCTTCTTCAAGTACACAAAGCCAAGGAGCTACTGTTTCTCATTACATGGGAAAACACATGGATTACTGCGGAAATTACACAGTGTGACACAAACCTTCCTTACATCACAGGGGTTCAATGAAAACTGAACTGATGAGAACATATGTCACTATTCTGCTGAAAAATATAATTTAGTCAAACTCATATTGCCAATACCCATTTTTTGATTAAAATTCACTTAAAAAGAGACCACTTAAAACAATGCATAAATGTTCTCTTTCTGAAGATAATAGTTCACCTTCTTGTTTTGAAATTGCTTCCTTTCAAATTGTTTCATATCATGCAAAAGGAAATTAGACATCAAATGTTTCTCAATGTTGCTGAACTGAGTTTTGATCTATGATTTTTTTTTCAGAAGTTTCAGTAAACTAACTTCTGTTCAGATTTGGCATAATAATAAATCTTGCAACTGTGGGGTTTCTGTGATCAAAAATAGTGGTTTCTAGGCAATTTCATGGGGAAAAAATGGTTTCCCCACCATGTCCACTGAAAAGAAGTGTTTTCCTAAAGATGATAAATTTCTCAATTGCCAACTCTAGATGCAGTCAAAAGACAAAATGAGGATTGTTTTTAGCAATAAGAAGGATAATTTTTTTTTTCAATGGGAAGCAGATGTAATGCTACTGTACTGGTAGCTCTCTTTATAAGTCATAAGGAAACAGCCAGCATCTGCATTTGCCTTGTTCGTGCCACAGGGGATCATCATCATTACTGTGGAGATAAGTGAAAAGAAAGCAAAAGCTTTCTGCTGAGATTCTAAGAGAATTCATGAAATATGGAAATTTACTGGGTGAAGAAATAGAACCATGTATTTTCGTTCCCTGCAATCACTCTAACAATTATCATCTTTTGGGGCTTTTTGCTTCTTTCTTTCCCCTCCTTCTCTTCTATGACATAATCACAGAGGCGAACAATATCTCATCTGGGGTTGGATCTATGTCAATCAGGAGATAAAAGTTAGTGTGAAAGCTGGGGAGCCTTGGAAATCTTTGAAGCACTTTGTGAGGAATGATCCTGGTAGTCCCATGGGGTTTAGGTGCTTTGGCACAGTTCAGGTTCACCTGCACACCAGGAATTCCCAGTCCCCTGGGTCTGAGGGGAATTGACCACGGCAGGAAGGAGTGCCAAGCTGTGCGTGTGCAGTAGGAGGGGTGGGCCCAAGACTGCAGGGAGACTCCTGCTCCCCAGTGCAGTTAGAGCCTTCTCTGCCTGGAGCACACCCCTGCTGCTGTCAGCATCAGTGGCACTGACAAGCTGCATGAACCCCTCCTGGTGTGGCAGGTCCTTTCCCCTGCCCACGTTTCCAGGATCAGTGCACACATGTCTGTCTGGAGGAGGGTGTAGGCACAGGCTTTGTGCTGGGTTTGGGTGGTCCCAGTACTAGGACTGCATCTTATTTTGTCCAGACTTGTGAGGGAAGTGGGGGGCTTCCAACACTGAGTAGATACTTTTTTCTGCTCCTACTTTATGAGGATCTGTTGCTCTAAAAGTGCACCAGTATTCTGTATTTCCTGCTTTACGTGCTCTGTGGAAATAAGCAACCTGAGTGAAAATAAGCTATTGGGTTGACTCATGTATTGGTAGGTAATTCAGCTGAAAACACAGGAGCATGTGTAACCATGGGAGACTTTCCTCTCAGTCCCACAGATGCCGACTGTCATACCTCAGGAGCCAAATTCAGCCACCAGCACATCCATTGCTGTCTACTGGGCTGTCAATGATGGGGATACCATCGACTGCTTCCAGGTCTACTGCATGGAGGAGCTGCAGGCCACCAAAGATGCAGGGGGTGCGTAAGGTCTTGCCTTTACAATTGCAGGAGTCCTTTCTGCCCTGGCCCAGCAAAAGCAGATGGAAGGATGAGCTGCAGGGGAGTGCCCACGACGTGGAAAGAATGGCTGTGAAGACGTCGTGTATAGAACTAAAGATGGGCAGTGGTGGGGAGATCATGAGGAAGATGCTGTTTCTTCTCCTCTCCTTTGTCCCCACAAATGCAAGATAATATCATGGCCTGTAAAGTCAAGGATAGTTGTTCTCACCTGTTGAAATGCCTTTTCATGAAGAGGCCTGACCATCAGAGAGGATGTGTCCATGCTGCCCCATTGGTACTCATGGGGACCGCAGACAGAGCTCCCCAGGGGACAGGTTTCATTAAGTGTTTAGGATCCTGCATGTGCTTCAGAAATATGTCCTCCTTGAAAAAGCATTGGGAAAAGGTAGTCAGTGTTTCCACATGTAGACGAAGATTTTTTAAAAAAATACTTCAAGTTGAAAGTTAATAAAGAGGATTGAAACGCTCATTCATTAGAAAACTCAAAGTAGAACATAAAGCCACAAATCCATGTGTGTATATATGTGCAGGCTAAAGGATGCTAAGGGCTTTTTGTAGTGTGTAATTTATAGCTAAGTGCTATATAGTTCATTATGAGGAATAGTTGTTACAGAGTGGTAACACCAGGGTTGGTAACTACTGGTTGCATGTCCCAAACTCGCAGTCCAGTAGGACTGAGGGTGATAATCTCCACTTGCCATGAATGGCATTTGTGCACTCTCAACTCAAGGGCACATCAAAAACTTTCTGTCAGAGTGAAGTATGGAGATCTTAGCTAGTAATAATTTCTGGATTTTTTTAAATTGACCGTTTTTATTATGTTATTTGAGAGGCTTAGTTGTAAGTCCTACCAGTGCAACCATGAGTGTGAGGTCCTGTGCATGTGTGTGTTCTCCTAGCCTTAGTGGAAGAGTACAGAGTGACAGTGAAAGAGAGCCACTGCATTCTGGAGGACCTGGAGCCAGATCGCTGCTACAGTGTGTGGGTCATGGCTGTGAATGGCACAGGCTGCAGCTTGCCTAGTGAAAAAGCCATTTTTAAAACAGGTATGTATATTTTTCGTCATTTGATTATCACAAGTTTCAGGTCCTTAGACCAATTTAGTCCACAATGTTACTGACACAGAAGGAACTGCTTCATTTATCCCATCTGGCAGATAGCAGGCAGTTCACGGTCATTTCCCTCTTCACTAAGAGACAGTGGCATAATTACTCCCGAGGAGGAACTTGAAGGCATTCAAATTTGAACACATTTCCAATGTTGGGCCACATGGCTGCAGCATCAGGGCAGCACATTATGTATTTATCTTCTGAGCATGTTGCAGCGCTCCAGGGGATCTCTGGGAAAGCCACCTGGCTGCTCCCTGCTGCTGCTCCCTCTCCTGCCCACAGTGGAGGAGATGGCTGCATGTTTTGCCTCTCTCCCATCCACCTGAATACACCTATGTTTCACCGATTTAAGGTATTAATTTTTCAAGGGAAGGACTGCTTTACTGAGGTTACATGCTGTATCTTGCTCAGTGGGACACAAATCTCAGGTGTGTCTGAGAGGCTCTGCTGTTCTTCAAGTAGTATAAATTGAAATGAGTAACTAGATGAGTGTTGCTTATGGCTTCATTTGACTGATTAATTTTTCTGAGCATTAATTTCTTTAATAATTTGTATTGACAAAATTATTGCTTCTTGAATTACAAGCAAGGAGAAACATCCTTGTGCTTGAGGCCCTCCTGCCAGACAATTTTTTCAGTGCTACAGGATAAAAAGAATTATTTCATTCCTGCAGTCGCAAATACAGGCAAGGATATCTAACAATTTCATAGTAAAATATTCTGTACCACACTGAGTTTCTTGTCGAAACCACTTGGCAGCAGCCACAGCTTCAAGCCTTTTGCTTAATCTACTAGACTTCAAATCTGTTGATAATTCTCCCTGATACTTAATTTGTGATTCATATTTTAACAAAGGTTATTTTCCAGAGAACTCAAAGGGGAAATTCAAATTTTTGGCCTCAGCAGTGCAACTGTGAACATGGTGCAGACTTTCTGCCAAACGCACAAATAATTATGAGTTATTACTAGCTAATAAATCATAATTTTAAAAGGGGCTTTCATCTCTCTGAAACCATTATTTTTAAGAAATCTCTTTGTCTTTTGGTGTCAGGCTCACCATACTTTTTCCTAAAAATTGAATCCTTCTAAGAAAAGTTAATTTATATGAGTCTTTAATGGCATCCTTCAGCCTGTTTCTTTAAGAAAACAAATTAAACTGAGTAAAATGTGGGTTTATTAAACACCTTCCCTCAAAGCTCAGTTGAACTTCCTCTGGAATGCATGAGCCCCAGATGAACTTCTGGGGACACTGCTGATGCAAAATTGGTGCATCTCTTCAACACTGAAGACAGAAAGATGAGCACCAGTAATGGAAGCCAGTTCTTCAGTGGGAGTCCAGCTGCTTTGATATAAAGATAAAATATTTCAATTCTTCAAGCAGCCCAATGAACTCAGAAGCAAGAATAGAGTTTAATTTTACTAATTCAGATTAAAAGTTGGCACATACAAGAAATTAATTTGCTTGTATATGCAGCTGTAGGAATATACACATTAACAGCTGAACAAAGCTGTGACTCTTCCAGTTGCTGGGAACCCCCACAAAATTTCTCTGTTGGCACTGCACCCATGGAGGTCTTAGGGTGGCCTGGAGAGTTGTGGGGAACGCAGGTAGATGCTGCTGTAGCATCCCCCCAGAACCCCCTGACTCATGCATCTCCACCTCCCAGAGTCACAGCTTGTGCTTCCCTCTGCTGAGGAACATTCTGTTTCCGAACAGGATTTTCTGTGAGGGGATGATGCTGAAGGCAGGAAGTATTCCTCTACTAACCCTGACCCCTCCCCACAGCCGATCTCCTGGTGATCTCTCCTTGCAGACCCAAAGATACAGAATTGAATGCACCTTCTGCTGTTGCTCAAAACCTGTGTGATTCTTACCCTGTTGGCTCTTTGCCTCTTATACACTCACTTACATGAGTTCCGGAATATTACAATGAAATTAGATTATGTATTCTAGCTGCAGTTAATTTGTTGAAAAAATCTCACAGAAGCACAGTAACAGCTTTTTCTGGTATGCTCACTTCAGCTACTCTTTAGACAGATATTTTCAAATTACAGTAAAAAAAGCTTAATGTCTTGTGGCATACTGTTTGCACATACATAGCTGTAGATATGTCTATGAGCTGCTGAATGCAGGTATTAGGGGATTCAGCTATTAATTTTTCATTCTTTAGCAAGGATGCATTTAGAAACAGACAATAATCAAATTTACAAGAAGAGAATTAAGGAACTACTGGCAAGGAAGCTACAAAGAGGTATTACCAGATTATGTTCTATCCCACAAATTCACTGTTCTGCTGAATACATACATTAGCTGTTCCTGTAGTAAAACATAAAGTAAATCTTAACCTGAACTGTTAACCTCCTGATTTTGTCTAAACCAGGAAACTCTTAAATACTTGTGGGTGTTTTTCTTTCCTTTTCTAGTAACAACAAATCATTTTTCTTAAAAAACACAATGCATCTGAAGTGTTTCCTGTAGTTCTTTTAGATTACCTTGTCATAAAATCATCTAATCCCTACTTTTGTCTTAGGCTTCCTCTTTGCAACCCCAAAAGTAATTTTTTTTTTCTTTTTTAATTAGTACCCCTTCTTTTAGAATTGGTATTAGGACTGTTTATGTGAGTTTCACAACAGGTAATAAGGTGTTTTCTGTTGCTATTTCCCAGAATGAGAAAAAGCAAGAGAATACAACTGATCCATTTTCAGCCTACAGTGTTGAATGTGCAGTTTCACACAATGGCTTTTGATTACTTGCAGCTAGTGCATTATTTTATATTCTGTTTTCTGTATTGCAGTTGAGCCTGTAGCTCTTAAACAGAATCTCTAAAAAGGAGAAATTACAGGACCGAATTTTAGCATTGCAAAATTAACCAGGACATAATTAAACAGAAAGTGAGCATCTCCCTGTCATTTCTGCAGCAGTAGATTTGTTTCTGGTGCAGTTCGTGCAGGGGCTGCTGAGGACAGGATTGAAGTGATGCAGGGAGAGCTGTAGGCAGTGCTGCCTCGGTGCTCTGCTCCTTGCAGATTGGCAGAAATGAGGAAACATTGCTTGAGGAAAGGCATAAAAATTTACCATTCTAAGGATGTGAAAAATGCACAACTATTCACGATGAGTTTCCCAGCATGTTTTTATTGTTTGTTTTCCCTGTAATGTACCCCTCTGCCATTCAAATACAAACAAGGAAAAGATCCCTGCTGGATGGGACAAAAACGATCGCGTGGGTTTTCCAGGAGGTGACTGTTCCTTCCCCTGGAAAGATGTCCCCCGGGCACCCTCCTCGCAGTACAGCTAACGTGTCCTTGTGTCCCCAGCACCCGCTGTGCCCACCATCAAGGCCGAGGACTGCACCGTGTGTTGGGACACAGCCACTGTCCGCTGGCGTGCCGCACCCGTGTCCGCCGAGTCCTTCATCTTGGAGTATTGCCGGCAGCATTCGCCCGAAGGAGAAGGTCTCAGGTCAGTGCCGCGGCCACTAAAGCCCCTTGCTCAGATTAGGCAGCCGCTAGAGACCGTCCCCCAGACTGCGGGTCATTACGCAAGAGATTATTCTGCCTGCAGCCAAGGAAGAAATCTGCTTCTGTGTGCTGAGGCATTTAAGGGGCAGGGACTAATCTGTGAGATTAGACATAAAAATACTTTCTTTTTATTCTGCTTAACCGGACAAACCCTTTCATCTGGGGCCAAAACCGTGGAGATGTGCTGTCTACAATCAACCAGAAGTTTCGGGGCTGTGCTGGGCGGGGAAGCAATCGCGGCCCCGCAGCTGCCGTGGCCCCGGGGTAAGGCAGAGCAGGGCAGCTCCACGGGAAGGCGAGTGATGGAGGAGCATGGCCCAGTTTGCTCTTTGCTTTATGGAGAACAAGACAGAAGTCAGCCCTGGGCATAGCAAGGGTGATACGGGTGTCCAGTAATATTGGTGACCGATCTGTGCTGTCTGGACGTGCGTGCAGAGGCTTCTGAGGGCACAGCTGAGCTCGGTGCTGCCTGGCTGTGCAGACATGCCACAGGGCTCCAAGACTAGCTTTGAATAGTGGCCTCCCTGAGCCGTGTAACTGTGCTGAAAACGCAGAGAAAATTATTGCAGCCTCGGTTGTAAGAGACATTAAAGATCATCTTGTTCCAGCCCCTCAGCTGTAGGCAGGGAATTACATGGTGGTCTGTTTGTCCTTGGGGGTCTTTGTTTATTTGCTTTTTATAAACAGTGACGACAATATTCCAGCAAAATACAGTTGCAAAGGTCTGAGAAGTTTTGTGGAGAGGGGTGACTTGCCATACCGGACCCTGTGGAAGAGCCTCAGCTCAGCTGAGGTTGTCTTTTTCACCTTCTGAGAAGCCTGATTAAGGTCTTCACCTGTGGGCTAGTTCAAGTGGGCATCGTGGGGATGGGGTAGAGAGGGAAGAGCTCCATGCCCTGCAGTCAAAATTAGTTAAGTGGACTAAAGTGTTCATAGCTTAGTAGGAGAGAAGTACAGCTGTGGAATTCTGCATGCCTTGCTCCTTACAAAAGTAGGCTGAAAACTGAAATTAAAAATTTCTGTGTGGGTGGGAGAGTTTTTGTCATGCAGTACCAGTGTGCTGCATTACTGCAATCAAGGAGAGGTCTTGCCCAGTTCTCCTGCCTCTCAGAGGGGCTTGCTCTGTTTCGTACATATTTCATGAGGCCATCAGGTCCCTGTCAACCTGCCAAAGTCGCTGTTGGTCAAAGATAATGGAGCTGCACCCAAAACATATGCTTGTTTGCCCTCAAGTTTCTGTTATCTGAAATTGAATTTTTTTCTCAAAACTTAACCAGAGACTGTGCTGATTTGTGTAATCCATGAGCAAGGTGTTGGCAACACCAAGTGTTTGCTTTTGTGAGGATAATTGTGGCAAAAAAAGCCTCCAGAACAGACCCATTTGCTTTCTCAAGTGACCTTGTGTAAAATCTAACATGTTTATAATTATACTGAGTCACATTTGACTTTTTGGCCTCCCTGTCAGCAGAAGCTGGCCTTTTACTTTGACAAGTGTAAAAACTTTCCACAGGACAAAATAATGAATTTTCTCAGAATTGCTATAGTTTAAAATTCTCTATTTGTAGAAGGGCTTTGACCTCTTTTTATGTGTCAAAGACAATGTTTTGCCACTTAGTTTCCTTGAAAACAATTTCTCTCTCTCTTTTTCCTAAATCAACCCTCTAAGAATAACCTGGAAATCTGTAGTGTCACAAATTGTTATAGTGATGGAGAAATTTTTTTAAAGATTTCTGTTTAAGATTTTACATAAAGTTGAGGGGAAAAGAGCCCACTGGTAGATGGAGAACACTGCCTGTATCACTCATATCCAGGGCCCCCAAGGTGCAATTTAGAATTAGAAATTCAGCTTGAATAGAAGTCAACCTGCTTGACTAGAAGCCAAGTACCTATATAAGGTGGAATGAAACTCTGACTCTATGAAGACCCAGAATTTTGGTCTCAAATCTTGTGGAATCTTCTGGAGTTTTTTCCTTGAAAGCTTGGAGTTTGTCATTTGTAGGTTTTCTGTGCAACATGCGTCTTGGGGATCAGCCAGATGTGGAGCCCTCTCATAGACAGCCTGTGCCTTTTGTGCTTGCAGCAGCCCTGCAGCTAAACAATTTCCCAGTCCTTGGGTGGGAGTTCAAACACATTTCTCAGCAACCCTAGAAGGTTCATTCAGTTGCTGCTGTGGGCACTGTGAAAGTAGACGTCAGGGAAGAACATTCAAGAAAAGTCCTGGAGAAGGCAGCGTGGTTCCATCCCATAGTTCTGCTTTCACAGATGTCATTCTGGAAGCTTACCCAAGGTAAAGGACACTGCCAAGGGAGCAAACAGGGAAAAAGGCCCTCACTGAACAGCTAGAGACGTGTAGTCTAAGCTAGCCCCGTGTAAACTTCAGCATGCCACAGCATCACAGTATGGTTGAGGTTGAAAGGGACCTTTGGAGATCACCTAGAGTAACAGCCCTGATCAAGCAGGGCCCCCTTAAGCCAGTTGCCCAGGATGATTTTGTATAACTCCAAGAACAGTGGATCCTTGGAGCAGTCCCAGCTACCCAGGGAGAGAATATGAAACACATCTGGAAGTGAAACCTCACTAAAGTTTCCTTTCAAATACTGTCAAAAAACAAAACAAACGACACAAAAAACCACAAAACCCCAACCAACCAAAACATACAAAAAACCAACCAACCAACCAGCCAAAAAAACTCCACCCAAATCTACATTTTCCCTTATTCTTTCTCTCTTCTTGCCAGTTTGCCACCTGAGGGACATGATTTCATATAAAATCATCTTAAATCTTCAGCAAAAATGACTCCTTGGCCTGCTGCAGTGGTTTTAAATCTCCTTCCCAGGTTGAATCTTTTTCCAGAATCTTTATGAGTGACACTTTGAAATGTTTCTTTCAGTTTCAAGAGCTCTGCTATTTTCTCACTGTTCAGCCTCTTTGTGTTGAGAAGTCAATGGAGTTGTGGGTGGAAGATGGAAAGCTGTGTGAAATGTAGTCCAGGGATTAGGTATGTAGGCTGTTCAGATGGAAAGCCTGTGTCACATAATGAGAAATCTGTAAGACTCAGGGAGGCAGAAATATGTGCAGTATATGGTGAGCTTGTGAAAGTGGAAGTTACTGAATGTCATCCTCTGTGACAGTGCAAGACCTGCACTTCTAGGGAACGAAATTTTCAATTTCCTTATGGAGCAAGTCTAATGCTGGAACAAGAGGAGCGAGTCTCCCTCCTCTTTCATTGCCCACATGATAGTCCTGGCAGCTGAGGGAACAGGGTGTTGAAAACACAGAACCTTCCTTCCCTCTAACTTTGCCAATTGTAGATAGCAGCTAGCAGGGGGTGTTTTGGTGACCTAATCCCAAGACAGCCTTAGCTGGGACAGAGGAGAGGAGAGATGAGGAAAGGAAGAATGCGGCACAGCTGGGAGCAAACTCAGAGCTATTTGCACTTTATTTTTAGCTTCAAGAGCTTTTTTCCACTCATGGTGCACCCTTTCTGTGTGCTTCCACATGTATCTTGAGAAGCTTGCATACTTTCACCCTAACTCCCTATCAGTGATAGCAGCACAGCTCTGGAGGTACTGTTTCAGTGGGATCTTGGGGGTGGAAATGACAATTATAGCACAGAGGGTGTTGTGAATCACTGCAAGGCATATCGTTTGCTGGGTTCAGGCGATATTAAAAAATATTCCCTAGATGTTGTTTCCTTTAAATAAATGAGGATGCTGATGAGAGAAATGAGAATGAAAACACAGCATCAGATTTCCCTAAAACCAGAGAAATTTCAGATTTAGCAGACAACTGCTACTATAATATTCCTTGGCAAGTTAAAGGTGAAGAAACATGCAAGTCCTTTTTGTTCTGCTTTAAATAGCATGTACCTGATACTTGGAGAGTGGGTTTTCAGTCTTACATATTCCTCTTACAATGAGAGGGACTGAGAGGAGGTACTTAAAATATTTAACTTGAAATGCTTCTTGACTTTCTATGCACTAATTTTTGTATCAATGATACAAGGAAATTGAGAGGACAGTGCAAATAAGATAACATTCAGTCTAAAGACCAGGATGCCTCATGCTTTGATAACAACATTATTACATTTCAAATCATCTCTAAAGTGGGCAGGTGTATATAAAGTAGAAACTATCTGACATTAGAAATGTTGTAGGTGGATTTCTTTTTCTTTCAAAATTGAAGTTGACTGCTTAAGGTGAGCTTGAGGAAGATCCATCTGCAGTCCTTGTTAGAAGAAATCAGAAATGAAACAGCCTTCCACCAACACAGTCAGGATGCATTTTCCCTCACCTTCTCCTACACATAACCTGTATGCTGTAAGCCAAGCACTAATCATACCTTTTCCTCATCCTTGCTTTTGCAGAGTCAATCTAAAGCATGGTAAACTACTGGGATTGCTGGGGAGCCCTCAGTATTCACTCTCCCCCTTCACCCTACCCTCTGGACAAGAGAGACAATAGATAGCAAGGCCTATTTCTTCTTTGCATACAGCTTCTTTTCACTTGGATCTGGCTCATAATGTAGCAAATGAGATTCCTTCTTGTCAGCATATTCTGTTTCATTAGTTGGCAGCAGCAGGACTGTTTTTAAGCCTTAATTGTAGCTAAAATTGATGGGCTCTTATTCTTAGGCAGCTTAAAGCTGGCTGAAATAGATTACCAAGCAGAGAATGCTATTCGAAAATCTGATCACCGTTTTACAGCCCAGATCTTCTTAAAGTCAAGATTTTTTTTCTGTCTCACTATTATGACTGAAAAGCAGCATGCTATTGCTCTTGATTTAAACATACATCCAAATTCTGGTTTGGAGAATTTCGTATTTGTAAGAGACCTGAGTCTGAACTTTGATCACTGACCTTATTCTGCAAATGACTGGACCCAACATGTTCTCTAAATACCAATGAGATATCTCTGGGATCCACATTCCAGAATATGAATACCCCATGTCTACTCATTATACCACAATGTAACTGTCTAATGAATTTAGAAATGATTTTGTGTTTTATTATTTAATCATCTGATAAATAGTACATAGTGAAAAAGAAGATCTCCTAATTTCTTTGGAAGGGTACTGACTTACGTGACATTTTCCAGAAGACGGAAGGAGGAGCCATATACAGGGCATCCCTGTGCTTAAGGCATGCTGATCTACACAGTGCCACAGGCAGCTTTCAAGGTATAGTTTAGCATATCCACCTTTCATCTCACTTGTAACTCTTTGCTCAAAGCTCATCTCTGGTGGTCTGAGCTTCAGATTCACATCAAAAATGTCAGTGTGAGGCTTTTAAGGAACAGATTGGGTAAGTCTTGCCTAGGAAGCATGGGCAAATTTCTTCAAAGCTTAGGTGACTACTTCTTTTTCCCTACCTCTGCTTCTATCCTGTTTTTCCTTTCTCTCACTTCTTTCATATTTTCCTCCTTTCTCAGTTCCCATCTAGTAGTTTTCTTCAATCCATCTTTTTTTTCTTTTGTCCCCTATACTCAAGTCTAAAGAGCTTGTGTTCTCATCAGTCAACTCATCAGGTTACACCTCTTCCCTAAACCTTTCAGTGAGAAATGACTAGCCTGCTGTGCTGTCAGTGCCTTGCTGAAGGGGTCTTGTGGTCATGGCCTTGGTGAGTCATGAGGGTGAAGCAAACCATGCAACTTCTGCCATTTCTTTTTACTACATCTATTCCAGCATTAATGTAACACATTCCCTGAAAGTAGCATAGTCTTGTGCTGATCACGCCAGAGCCCCAGACTCTCTGAAGTTCTTTTAAATTGAAAGAACAGATCACAGAAGCACCCAGTGCATTTTCTCAATGCTCTCAAACATTTTTAATGACAACTGTCAGTGCAAAATACCTTTTACAGACTAATAAGTATGACAAACCAGTCTTTTCCGGAGATGTCATCCTCTTAGAAAGAGATTTGTGTAGTTTAAGCAGGAATCTGGTGTATTATGAGCTATGAGATTTTACCTCGATGAGATAAATGCAGCAGAAGCAGGCATGTGAAAAATCCCGATGGATGAGCACTGATTATTTTTCAGTTTGTACTGCTCTCTGGTGGGACATATGCGTAAAAACAGGCACCCCTAATTAATAGTAATGATTTGATCTGACTGCTGTCTCCCTTGCCTTACCTCCTCTGGGGTTACAGCAATTTGTGCTGGAAAAAGGAATTTGTTTAGTCTAGTTTCTCACAGAGGCGTTGCTTGCAGGTGGGAGACCATCGTGGGCTCCACTCTCAAACCTGACATGGAAGGGAAAGTGTCTTGCTCACTCTCCAAAGGCAGGTCACTCATTCTTGAATTTAAATACTTGCCTTGTAGATTTCTGAAAGCATTTGTGGGGAGAAGTTACCTACTTCATGCAGATGAACAGTCTTTACCTGCAGGCATACAATGCAGAGCCTGTTTATTGCCTGGCTTTGCTATAACATATGAGGCAAAAAATGAAGAAAATCAAGATGCAGTGCTTGAGAATTTTTAGGCCAATCTTTCATATTGCTGTCAATGTAGAAAATAAAATGGCGTCTTTCTAGCCATCCAAAATGCTTTCACTGGTACTTAAAAGTACCTGTGAAGTAGATTGAGTGGGTGCTGACTCCTACTTTCTAGCAGTGTATAGGATGTGAAGGCTGGAGTTTTTGAGGCACTGCACTGGGAAGCATAGTCAAAGCAGGGCACTCTGTGAAGTCAGCTCCTCTGCCCTGCCTCCTGCAAAACCACCCTGTTAGAGTGCATGGTACCACAACAAAGACAGAGCCCAGGCTTAGCTGCAAGAAAGGAGTTCTTAATAAGAAGTTAATCACCATTCTATGATGATTCTGTGATGAAGAGCATGATTTCTGTGTGGCCTCAGATAATGGTATCAATTCTTTTGAACTTGCAGCATGTGCCCAGATAGTAAAGCACGAATGTATTCAGTGTCATGTAACGAATCAATTAAAAGGTGGGTTTTTGCTTCATAAACTGGCTCATTTTGTAAAAAAAAGCAGTCTTTACATGGGAGACAGATGAGGATTTGTCTCTGTGCTGCTTAAATTTTATGTGGTGAATTGTACTGCAAAAGAAACCTAAAGTGATCATTACACCAAATGACTGTACTGAGTGACAAGGTGGTACAGGAACAAATGCCTCTGACTTTGTCAGACAAAGTGAAGACAATCCCTCAAGTGAAATGCTTAAGCCCCTACATAACACAGTTGTTTGTGTAAACAGTATTTGCCTTTCTCATTTGGAGTTTCTGCATGATGTTAGTTACTTCAGTAGTAAACAATACTGTTAGGGGACTTAGCTGTTGGCATAAAATAGTCTTCCCTACTTTGGATAACTGCATACATTTTAATGTATCTTCAACATTTGCAGATCTTTCACTGGTATAAAGAAACTGGAACTGAAAGTATCCCTGGAGCCCAATGTGAACTATTTCTTCTACTTGAGGGCTGTAAACCCATTTGGGACAAGTGAACAAAGTGAAGCAGCTCTCATCTCAACTAAAGGTAGATCATCATTTCCTGATGTCAAAACAATGGGATGGAAGGGCAAAGTAGCCAAATATTTTTTCTTTGGAAATTATACCTGAGGTATAATAACCAATGTGGTTGTGACCAAGATATTGAAGTTTTTATCTTGTTAACTTAAATTTATATTTTTTTTTTCTGCTTAAAAATAGCATAATCAGGACAACTTCAGTTGAAGTTTGTATATTTATGTCCTGTGAAAAACTCATGTGACCTCAGAAGCAAAAATGTTGCATTCTGTCAGAGAGATGAAGTGATTAAGTATTCTTCATGGATATCTCAGTTTGCTTGAATCTGACAGAGCACAATCAGATAAAAGTTGTCATGACCTTAAAGAAAACCTCTCACAATTAAAACCTAATGGAGTTTGAGTGATGAGGAAGCATGCAAAGCAGTTTTAAAATGTAATGGATGATTCAAACTCTAAGATTTCCAGATAAATAGTGTTATGTATGGTTCTTCCAAATCAGCCTCAACATTTTTTAAAAAAGCAATTGATTGAAAAATTTTCGACCTTCTTACATACTCTTAAAGAGCTCTTTATCACCTAGCTGCATTTCTGAGTATTAGACTGCTGTCCCAACTTCGAAGACTCCTTGCATTTGCATCCAATTTTCTGTCACTCCTACCTGCCAGCAGAAACAACCTTGTCCAGCTAAGATGGCAGTAATTGTTGTTTAACATTTTATGATTCACCTAATGTTAATGTAGCCAGCCTCTCAGATCTGGTGTTTCTTTGTCATGAATTGTATCAGGAACTCGATTTCGCCTGCTGAGTGACACAGCCCATCCTGCATTGCAGATCTCTTCTAATGCAACAGTGATCCACCTTCCTGAAAAAACCAAACTCACTGGGTGAGTAGCAGTATGATGAGCAAAACCATCTTCTGGGGTTCAGGATGGATCCTTCACTTTAATTTTTTGCCAATAGGCATCTTTCACATGACACTAATTTTGTAGAAGAGCTGAATCATTTTGGTCATGCAGCCTCTGGACTTCATGTGATTGTACCCCCCTTTCAAATACTGCAACATCTCAGTAAAGGCAGTGGTGGGATTGATGTAGGTACTGGGAAGAGTTCAGTGTCACACTAAGGAGTGGCCAGGAAGTCCAAGGCAGTGGTAGCTACTTGGACTGCTTGATTTGATTCAGCCCGTGGTCACCGCTTAATCCATCAGAGTCTCAAAGTAATTTTTTGCTGCTGTGAGAAGGTCAGCTTTGTGGGCTTAGTTTTTAATACATTGTGGATAGAAATAATCAATCTTCCATAGTTTGCTTCTCTCTTGAGGGCATTATTGGTAATGTTTTCCAAAGTATTTGTGGTTTTGGAGAACTAAGACGTGCTCCTGGGATATGTTAACATGATTGTACCAGGGTAGATCTATCCATTGAGAACATTTTAGGGGGGTTGACATATTGATGTCAGTCCTAGGACAAGCACGGATCCACTTGTGTAACTTGTGCCATATTGATATGGCTTTTTAAAAGGTGATGAGGATTTACTGGTTTAAGCACTTTTTGTTGCTGTTACCACTGAATGTACACAAGATGTTTGTGACTATGTCTGCTTAAAACCACCAGACTTTCTAGTTTGAACAAGCCTTCTAAATTTGAGATCTTTTAGATAAGTCCATCTCAGTGCAAAGATGAAAAGACTCTCAGTTAAATCTTTGATAAAACCCTGCAGTTAGAACAACAGAGTGCAATTCATTAGTAATTTTACATGATGCTTTATTATTTGACTGAAAGAAATATCACAGTATGGTTTGTCTACCACCACACTCTCATTGCTGCATGCTTCTTCCACAAACAGGTTTCCTTCGGTCCTGGGTGAGCTGCTACCTGCTCAAGGATGTCATTACTGGGAGATTGTTGTCTCTGCCTGCCGAAGCTACAGGATTGGGATTTGCTATGAGGCAATAACACAGAGCAGTGTCCTGGGGTTGAGTGATACCTCCTGGTGCATGAGGTGCTGTCCTACACAAACCAGGTAAACAGGAGTCAGTCTGGCAGCTTGGGAAGTTACTTGTCCTTCATGAAGACAAAGCTGGCCAGCCACAAGAATCATGAAAGCAGAAAGGATTCTTCTGTGTCCTTTATGTAAATTTGAATACTAAGAAAAGGCCATCTACATAAGATCTTTAGACATCCTCTTAGTTTAAAAGGTCTTATAAAGCACCTTAAAAAATAAATTAAATTCAAACAAACAATTTTAGCACCCTTCATCCAGACAGCGAATAAAACTTAAAGAACTAGTTTGTTGCTGCTCATATCCTGATTTGCTTCACTAAACCCCAGCAAGTGTATTTATTTCCATAAATGCAGCCTTTATAGAACCTACTTCCATCTGCAGGAGATGTCAAGACTTGATAGGGAATGTTTTCTCCTGCCTTGTCCTTCACAGCAATAGGCACTCACCTCCTGCTGGGTGGCAGTGCTGCTAGGTTCTGGGGTAGTCTGTGGTAGCCAGCCAGTGCCAGGCTGCTTGGAGGTTCGTAAGGCATGACCCTGCTACTTTGTAAGGGTGCTCTTTGTATAAACAAGCGTGCTTTTTTCAGTGTGAAATCATATAGATGTGTGAGCATTACTAGCTAAATGAAACATCCAAGAGGCTTTTTTTTCCTAAGAGTCCAAAGATGCCAAGTGAAAAGGCTTGTCAGGATTCCAGGCAGGGCTTGAAGCAATGCCACATTTGCTTTGCCTACGTACCAAGCAAAATGCTGCAGCCATGTGACAGGCTGCTGTATGCAGCCACCTGTTAATAGATTGGAATTAAGCTGCAGGTTATTTCTGGTAAATTGGAAGGCTATGTGGAGGCTCATTGTATTCTGGTTTCCTTTTTCCCACAGCTTTCTTTACAGATTTCTTCACACTGGTGTTATGAGTGATGTCCATGTGACGGAACACCTGGCCAGGATTGGCATCCTGTTGGATTACAGTAGTGGCAGGCTATTGTTCTTCAATGCAGAGAGAGGACTGGTGCTGTTTGCCATCAGGCACAAATTCACCAATGCTGCTCACCCTGCCTTTGCCCTGGAGAAGGCAGGAGTGCTTACCCTGTGCACAGGAATGGAGCTGCCGGAGTTCGTGAAGCAGAGCTAATCTCCTGCTTCACAGTTTCCAGAAAACTCGCAAATACAGCATCAGGGGATAGAGAGAGGAAGCACTATGCCAGGAAGGGACAGCTGGTCTTCACTGATGCATGCTACATGCACAGCTCTCCTTCACATCATCAGTAATTGTAGTTACTGGTCAGATACATAATCACCTTGAGCCTGGAAGAAAATTGAGTCCTTCAGATGGAGCATGCACCTAGTAATACACAGAGCAGTTCTTCTAAGGGGATAAAGAAGTTTTGTTAGATATGATAGTGCTAGCTGTCTTTTTAAAGTTAATTATGAACCTATGTATGAAATAAATGCATTTCTCACTGCAATACATGAAAGTCATTGTTTCATCATTTGCCAGGACAGTGAGAGCCTGAATCCAAGATGATGTGCTTGGAAAATGCATAAGAATTTCAACAACTGAAATATGCTGCAGATTGACATATCCTGTGCCATTGTTTGCCAACTCTTTAATGCACAAATTAAGAAAAGTTGATCACGTAGAGATCCTCATGTTTGCAAAATGAGCGAGTCCCAGGCTAGGTCTTTGTATCAGCCATGTAGAGTCTGAGTATGCCACACCTACCTACCCTGCTCACAGCAGACTAACGGCTACCTGACCATGTCCATAAATACCTGTGCTTGTGAATAGCTGCTCAGGAAACAAAGGCGTAAGGAAACTTGATAGTACTGGTAGAAGTCTTCCTTTGTGTTTTTTCATCCCCAGTGTGTCAAGTCAGTGGTTTTGATAGCGAAAGGAAGATTGCTACGTAGAACCTTGTGGATCACCGCTTTTCTGTCACTGCTTTTTACCTTTGCTCTTAAAAATTTGATGCTCCTAATTTCAGGTTTGTGTTCATTTTCCTGCATCTGCCCTGCTCTTTTCTGTTATGCACACTAGTACCAGCACCAGTGAGGTGCAGTGTTTCAGGGCCCCCAAAACAGGTGGGCTAAAATTGGTCTATGTCAGCATAGGAGGAGGATGCTGATTTTTCCCCTTGGCTTTTTCAAACCATTTCCCAAGCACTTCCCACATTGGTGGTATGGCTGTCTTCCTGCCTGTCTCAGGCTGAAGGCACAAATGCCAGTGGTGTTGAACTCCATTGAGTGCTGGGGGAAATTAATCTTAAAGCAGGCAGGCAATGTTTTCATGCTGTGCCTTCTCTGGAGATTTCTGCCTCAGGGGACTGTTGCTAGACTCATTGTTGAGTTCAGCTGAAGAGCTGTACTCTCTGAATTAAAACAGGTTTCAGGAGTGTAATAGGGTTTGTAGCTGAAAAGAGGACTTAAATGTTTTACAATGAAGCTTCTGCTTTTTATGTTCAGAGAAGGTGCCTGCTGCTGTTGGTTTAATTTATGATTTAACACCACCAAGGCATGTGTTTTCTACTCCAGCCTGCTATATGCTTGTCATCCCAGGAGAGCCACAGTCCAGATTGTTATAGCAGGCTCAGGCAAGCCTGAGTTTGGTTAAGGCAACACAAAGAGGATCCTGTGACCACTTATTTTAAGCTGGAGCTCTTTATGGCATTTGAATAAAAGGGTGCCAGTTCTGAATCCCTGTCAAGGAGAGAGTGGAATAAAATAGCAGGACTGTGCCCTGTTGGCTCAAGTGAGTGTTTTGTAGAGGTGTGGAGGATGGTGAGAAAAGGTCCAGGATTAACTGGGAAAGAAAGACAGAAAGGGTGTTGGGGGTAGCATTACTCTGAAGGCTGAAGAGGAGGAGGTGACAGAAGGTAGGCTGGAAACTCACACAAAGCAGATGGTGATAAAGGTGCAGGTCAGTGGTGTCAGCAGGGTGTGTTCCTCAGGCTCCTGCAGCCAGTGAGCTCACCAAAGGTTTGACTGCCTCCAGAGCTTAATGTGGTTTCAGATGTAAGCCTGAAATATTCCAGCACTGGGCTGATCTTACCTATGCCCTCCTCACCCTGATCACTGCCATTCCAAAGGTGGGATTGCTTCATGGATACCAGTATGATATGTTGACAAATGGAGAGACAGTGATAAAAGGAGAATAAAATGTCAGGAAATTATTTGGGCTTTTTTTCAATGAAGGCAAGAATCAATTGCCTTGTCAAAGGCAACTATGTATTAGTAATTAGTGATTTTAAAATGGAAAGTGAAAGCTTTGTCTATTGCCAGACATTATCACTCAGGTACTACCACAGCACCTGAGATTGGCAAAATGTTTTTATTGGAGGTACCTCATTCTTAGAAATACTTGGTTAATTTCAAAAAATGGCCTGACTCTTTTCTTGATGAATTTTATATAAGGTCCACCTTTTAGATTGAGCAGTATTTACTGTTTATGTGAAAACTGGGTAAGTTATTTTAAAAATAAAGTGCCACTCAAAGAGCTTTAGCAGTACTCATTTGAATGTCTAAATCTGGTCTGCTTTAAGCTATGCTAGATGAAGAAGGCCTGTTCAGAAAAATGGAACAAAGTGCACACTAAACAGGAAACTATATACAAATTAAGATTCAGTACAAGGAAAAAAACCCATATTAGTGAAGAAAGCAGACCCTGAAAGCCACAGCTAAGTTCCTAGGACTTACAGTATATGGTGTAAACTCTTTCCAAGGGTTCTCCTGCCCTTGGAAAGCTTAGAGGTACATCTGCTGTGATATTTTACTTGCCTAATGGGCATTAAGTTCAGGAACTTACTTTCTAGAAGGTGCCTGTCCTTAAACACTTCAGTGTACAGTGCAGTCCGTACAACCTGGCGCTCAGGTGAACTGAGACTTTGATGTTTGTTGCACTCACTTTTCCTGACCATTGCAGCTTGTATGTTAGAAGAAAACAACAAGAAACTCCCAGTCACTATATTTTTGTTGTGCTTGATGAATTTAGCATTTAGAAATACGTCAAAACCAGCAAATAATATCACTTAACTTGGCTAGGACCTCATGAAAATATTGAGAGGGTTATGTCGTATCTGTACACAGTCTAGTCATCATTCCATGCTTAGAACAACATTTTTAAAGTTACACAAATATCTGTAAAAGAGGTCACCAGTAATTCGGGGTTTATTTTCATTCTGAAGTACAAAAGCTGATGCCTAACAATGTAAGCATTGTTAATAAATAATTGGACTGACCTGAAACACATTGCATTAAAAGAAACCGTTTCCTCTCGCTTCAGCAGATTTTAGATTAGGCTTGTAAATGCCAGTGCACTGAGATGAGAATATAGGCTTGACTGTAAAGACAGAAGCATTTATTCCTACTGTCAAAGTAAGGCTGAACTGAAATATTGCTATTATCAGTCGTATTGATGCACAAACCTCTCTTAGGTCAGTCTGCCCCAGAGAGAATTTCCTGCTTCTGTGGGATGTCAGGCAGACACTGGTAATTCATCTGCAAACCTCAGCATGTGTGCTGTGTGCGCCTGCAGGAACACCTCTGCTCTTCAACTGTTCTTCCAGTATGGTTGGTGCTGAAAATGGTCAAGTAATGCCTTATTTTAGAAACAGGTGCATTAGCACCCCTGCCGCAGACCACCGTTGCTGAAAACTGTGTGCATATTTTCACTAAATCTGTTGTAAGACAGAGCAACAGTTGTTGCTAAATCCACAGTCCTGTGATATACATGTGAAATATATTTCTATTAGCATTACAGGGTTTTTTAATAGGTATGTAAAGATGGATTTAAGAGTAATGTCAAATTAGGATCTTTCAAATCATTTTCACTTCAGACTAAAAAGTAGGACCTGTAGCATGTTGAAGTTTAAGTCTGATTTGACAAATCACAGTCTGTGCTGTAATCACAGTTGCATTGCTGTCATTTTGCTGATGGATTTACTAGCTATAGAGAATGCCAGTGTGCTCAGACAGTCACAGAACCACCAAGGAAGAGAGAGCGACTCTTCCAACCTTGTGCTGTGGAAGAGATACCAAACTAGTAATGTATCTACATGTTTCATGGTGAGTTTGTCCAGATTTATGGCACAATGAAAAGCAGAATTTGTTGACCAGAGATTACTCTGCAGGACAATTCCTGCAGGACACAGGTTGGAAGGAAATGGAACAGGTTTCTACCCAGGACACTGAAGATCATCTAGTTCCAACCCCCTGCCATGGGCAGGGACACCTTTCACTAGACCACATTGCTCAGAGTTCCATCCAACCTTGTCTGGAACACTTGCAGGGATGGGGCATCCACTACTTCTCTGGGCATCCTGTTACAGTGCTTCACCCTCACATGAAGAATTTCTTCCTAACATCAAACCTGCCTTTCTTCAGTTTAAAGCCACCCCCCTTGTCCTATCATTGCATGTCCTGTTCAAAAGCTCTCTTGTAGGATCTCCTCAGGTATTGGAAGGTGCTATAAGGTCTCCCCAGAGCCTTCTCCTCTCTAGGTTAAAGAATTGCAACTCTCTCATCCTGTCCTCACAGGTGAGGTGCTCCATTCTCCTAATCATCTCTGTGGCCCTCCTCTGAACTCGCTCCAGCTCTTCCTTAGAAGAGGCCCCAGAGATGAGCACAGCACTGCAAGTGGAATGCTCATAGCCTCATGAGGGTGATGGAGCAGAACCAACTCCCTGGTGGGCTGCTGGCTGTGCTGCTTTTGATGCAGCTTAGGATGTAGCTCGTTTTTTGGGCTGCATGTGCCTGTTGTTGGGCTGTGCTGAGCTTCTTGTCCATCAACGTCCCCAAATCCTTCTTGCCAGGACTATTTTGTATCCATCCTCAACCCAGCCTCTACTCACACTTGGGATTGCCCAGGTGCAGGGCCTTGCACTTGGCCTTGTTGAACTTCATGAGCTTCGCACAGGCCTAGCTGTCAAGCCTGCCCAGGTCCTTCTGGATAGCATCCCCATCCTCCCAGGAGTGGAGCACACTTCATAGCTTGACATTGGCAGCAAATGTGTCATCAGCAAATTTTCAAGTGAATTTTCACTCTGGAATCCCTTCTGGAATCACCTCTGCAGAAACAATACTGTCCTTTTCAGGACTTGTTATACAGAGACACTCTATTTCTAAATACATAGTGCTCTGAACTTGAGGAAGCAGGGCTGCAAGCAGGGAGTCACTTGCAGCCCTGTCAGTGCAGTTGTGAGCTGAACTCCCTCCTGCAAAGCTGTTACCACACTGCTGAGGGGTGAGGGATGGAGAGCTGGGCCTGGCCACAACAGGCTGAGGAGGAAACTGGCTTCTGCTGAATGGGCAAGAAGCCAGAGTTGCTTTTAACACTGGGACTGGCAAAAGGAGCGTGGCTTCACACAGCCCAGCCTTCTGAGGGTCTAAAAGTCTGCCTCATGTCCTTTCATGAGCCCTGCTCAGAAGATACAATGCATATTTAGACCCACAACTCTTATTTTCATTTTCACCATGAAGAGGAGGACTACATTTTGAAGTAAAATTAACAGAGATTGTTTTACTTAATTCTGTATCATGTTTTAGAGATATGTATGTCTGGTTCCCACTATCTTTAAAAAAAATTAAAACGTAAAAATGAAAAATTATGCTCAGAGCAGCCTTTGGAAAAAAACCCAAAAAAACAACAACAACAACAACAACAACAAAAGCTAGATGAAATTATCTCTGAATACTTTATAACAAGAGAAGTGAGCTTTGCTTCTGTTCCAACAGCATCTACTGGTGAAGGCATCCCACACTGGCTACCAGTATTATACTCATTTGCCATGAATAGTTTTATGCTGAAAAAATTAATAATAAAAATATTTTGAACAAGATGTGCAACTAGCAGTGTAAATAACTAATAAATGACTGCTAGTGCTTGGGAAATAATCTGTGTCACTATTTCCTGTATCAAGTGAGGGCTTTCCTTTCAAAGATAAGTAAAGAGCTTTCTGTGCTTTGACCATGGCAGAGCTGCACAGAAACATGTAGCCTGCTCAGGTACAGAAAGAGCATTACTGTCTGAATTATAAAAGCAGTTTTTGGAAATTAAACTCGGGCATTTCTTGGGTGCTAAATAAATAAATAAATAAGTAAATAGTGTCACTAAGCCCCAAGTGAAAAATTTACATTTTTAACTCAGGGCCATATACATCTACGATATGCTTCTCTAGCATAAATTTGTGCTGTATTGTGTGATTTCAATGCAGAAGACTCAGCCTTGCTGCCTGGCACTGCAGTTATTTTTGCACACAATCAGTAACTTCAGTAGAGCCTGAATAGGCTGGGCATGCTGATCACATGTGCTCTTTTGGGCAAGTAAAGAGCAATAAATCAAAACATTCCTCAAAGTGTGAGATTTCTAGGATGCCTGCATGGTGTAAAAATGCCACCAGCTTTATTTCTGGTTGTTCTTCCACAGTTGCTGGACCCTGGAAAGCCCTATAGAAGCAGCATAGCAGTTAGTATCCATCTGAACAATATTCCTGCTGCAGAAGACATTCAGGCTGGAAAGGTTTACTTTGCACTTTAAATCCTGCCCAAAGTTACCAGTTCAGTTAAAAGGACAAAGGTGGGTAAGTCACACTGAACTTACCAGGGAAAGAACCCAAACCACTAAAAGAGTCCTCTTCCCCAGTTACTCTACCAAGTACCTCAGGATTGTGGTAAGGAGCATTTGATGTTCTGCTACCAAATGCTGTCTTTCCAACCACTTTGTAGTGTATTTCTCATCTTTAAAAAAGCAGGATCTCTGCTAACAGAAAAATGAGTTACAAGAAATCCCAAGAATTTATACAGAGCTCTGTCTTTGGCATAATTTTTACACTATTGTTTTTCAAACAAGATTAGAAATAATTTAAGATCTTCACATTAGTGAAACTCTTCCCTTAACTAGTATAATTTTGATCTTGAATTAAGCAGGCTAGGTTTAGCTTCCAAAGCTTAAAATAGTTATCTGCCTTTTACAGTTCGGTTTCTGTGTTTTAAGGTGGTACACATGGTCTGTTCATATACTAACTGCAAGGCAGCTCCATTATCTGTGGTGCAGTGGTTATAGAGGACATTATGAAGTAGTAGGTTAAAGGCTGCAACAATCAAGAGGATGCCAAAAAAAGAGAGCTAAAAAAAAAAGAAATCCATGACTGGCACCACCTGTGAAAGCATTTCAATATTCCATAGGGAAGCAAAACCTTGGAGATATTACTGAGTATTACTGATGTTACCCAAGGAAGATGTGAATGCTGACTTCTACTGCACAAACAAAGAAGTGAATAGGAAGGAGAGATATGCTTGATGTTAGGACCAGATCTTATTTTTGTCAACTTGCAACAGACATGTAACAGCACATTAATGGCTGCATGTGGTACTCAGTGCCATGGTCGAGTTGACAAGATGATGATCAGTCAAAGGCTGGACGCAATAATATTAGAGGTCTTTTCCAACCTAAATGATTCTGTCATTCTGTGAACTCTTCTTTTTAGTGTACAGCTAATTAGATCTGTTAGTTAGATACTGATGGATCACATATGTGTGTGTAGGAAAAGCAAAAATTTTGTCAGACACATGGCACTGAAATTAATCCAGAGCAATAGTTCCTACACTACAGCTTTACATAGTCTGGTTCCTTGGATACCTCACTCCAGCTGAGAACTGTAGAACAGCCATCCTTGATTCACTGCCTGCTTCAGCTGAGATTTCCAGTCTGGTTTGTGGACAAACTGCAGAAATGAAGCTGCCAGCAGGACCAGCTTCCTTGGGACTGCCACCAAAGGAACCACTGAAAAGGACAGTGATGCTGGAGTGCAGTTCCACCTCCTTAGCCCTGCAGAGGTGCAGCAGGGTAAGCTGTTAAATCACCCCTCTCAGCCCTTGTATCCTATCCTTAGACAAAAGAAAACTCGGAATGGCAGAACGGCAAGTTCCAAATCAGGTAGCAGAAAGACTACAGAATATGCTGGCACATGGAACAGCTAGTCCCCACTAGGTAACAGCTCCTAAAAACAGCTGAAAATGGTAACTACATGCCATGCGTACCTGACTTGCAGCAATTTCACAGCAACATGCCTCTTGCTGTAATTCTATAAGAGTGCAATTATTGTTCTTCATGTCTTACTGAAATTTGCGCAGTCCAGCTGTGACAAGTAGGCTTTTTTTTTTTTAAATTAAAAAAAGGCTTTTTAAGGAAATTCTTGACTTGCAGTGTGCAACTAACCTTCTGTATTCCCTTCTATGATCTTCCCTATTCTCCCCCAGGTGGGGAAGGTGCTTGTACCATGAATACAGGCCAGCTCTGGTGTGGTACCAGAGTATATGGTACATCATCCCCACTGAATTGGGCCTGCTTGTGACTATCAAGGACTGGTTGTTTGGCTTGCTGGTGTGGTAAATCAACCAATAACTTGTTCAATCCCACCTACCTTTCATGGATTAGCCCATGCATGGCTGCTTTTTGCTTTTAAATGTTTATAGTCTGCTTGCAATGTCCTTGCTCCCACCAATATTAATATCTTGGAAGTCTCCAAGGCAAAATGCATGGACAGATGTGCTCTGGAGCCAAGGAGCAAGAGGAGCTTTCTTAATCTGACAAGACCTAAAAATTAGAGCAGAGAGAAGTACCCCAGCTCCCTCTGCCCTGAGCAGTGGAGGAAGCACTGGAGCCCTGACTCACAGGCAGCTCTGACTCAGAGTAGCTGGCAGTAAGAGTGACAGTGGCCGCCCCACATGTACAAAAGCCACCCCCAGGGAGTGCAAGCAACCAGAGCATGGTGTGGCAGCTCACAAGAGTACACAGGGTGGGTGCTGAGGATTGCCAGCTCAAACACGTAGCTCAGCTGGTGGTCATCACTCTCATTAAAGAAGCTTGGTTTCCACTCGGTCAAAAGACACATCCTCATTGTGCACCAAAAAGGATGGGGTGGCCCAGATGGAGCTCCCTCAGAAACACGGAGCTGTCCAGGTCTCAGGCTGCAGGAAGTGCCAGAGCCTGACACTGCTTTTAGAGGGCAGCAGAGAAAACAGTTGTGTGAGATGTGATCATGTGGATAATCTGTTCAGCCTGGTGGCAGATCTGGAAGAAGGAGAAAGGCTGAAAAATATTGGGGATAATGAGACGGAGATTGACTGGTAGAACTGCACTCTACCACCCCTTGGACAATCACATCTGCCACCCACATCACAAGAGGCAATGGATCCCCTATCCTCTCACCACCAGGCAGAAGGAATGGACATCAGAAATAGAGGGGAATTGAAATGAGGTTCTACTTGGGATGGCAGGCAAACCCTCTCCTCATCTACCTCACCTCCCCAGGTGCCCTTATACCATAGGTATGAGCCTCTGGAATTCAAGGACCAGGGAAAAGATCATTGGTGTCTCCCTCCTGAGAGGAACAGAGGCCTGTTGTGCTGACCAGATCCAACCCACAGGGAAGTGTGCTGCCTCCCTAGGGCCACATCACCATAAAACTTGCCAGCCTGGTATAGCCCACTGATTACTTGCTACTGGTTTTCCAGATGGGCAGGTACAAAGTCACAACAAGAAGCTGGCAGACAATCAGCCACAGAACCATAGGAAGGTTTGAAAGGGACCTTAAAGACCATCTCTTTCCAACAACCCTGGAATGGAATGCCATTCATTAGATCAGTCCCACATCAAACCTTGAACACTTCCAGGGGTGGGCATCCACAAGTTCTCTGGACAACTGAGAAATGCATCAGCAACAAAAGGAGAGCCAAGGAGAATCTCCATCTTTAGTTGTTTGTGGGGGAAACCGTGTGAAAGGATAAGGAGAAGGATGACACCTTCTTTGCCTCAGTCTTTAACAGCAAGACCAGTTGTCCTCAAGGTACTCAGATCCCTGAATCTGGAAGACAGAGACATGGAGCAGAATGAATACCCATAATTGAGGAAAGAATTGTCAGTGACCTGTTATGCCACTAAGACCTGTGCAAATCCATGGGGACAGATTGGATCCTCCTGAAGGAGATAGTGGATGAGCTTAACTAAGCTACCTTCTATCATTTACCAGGAATTCTAGTTCACCAGGGAGGTCCCAGGTGACCAGAAGTTGGCAAATGTGATACCCATCTACAAGGAGGTTTGGAAGGAGCATGAGACCAGAGCCAGACCTCATTACCAGGGAAAGTCACAGAGTTCATCCTGTATGCCATGACACGGTGTGTGCAGGCCAGCCAGGGGCTCAGGCCCAGCCAGCAGGGGTTTGTGAAAGACAGATCCTGACTGACAAACCTGATCTCTTCCTCTGCCTTGTAGATTAGGGAAAGCCTGTGGATATAGTC
>WEKY01018416.1:94611-159567 GCA_013390045.1 Picathartes gymnocephalus | reverse complement strand
CCCCCAGCTCCTTTTCTACAAAGTTTTTTTCCAGCTTGGCCACCTGCTCAGCCTATACTGACTGGTACATGGGTTTATTTTTCCTCAGATGCAGGACTTCTCCTTGTCGGACTTCATGAGGTTCCTGGCAGTCTATTTCCACAGCCTGTTGAGCTTTGCCTGGGCGGCAGCATGGCCCTCTGGTGTATCAGCCACTCCTTCCAGTTTAGTGTCAGGAGCAAATGTGCTAAGGGCACACTCTGCCCCATCATCCAAATCGTTAATAAAGATGTTAAACAGGATCAGACTGACCCCTGAGGTATCCCATTAGTCACTGGCCTCCAAATCTTTAGAGACCAGTCATGGCACCAGCTTTTAACACGTACCACAGAATGGCCTGAGCCACTTTCTGCTGTGCCTGTTCCTTTCTACTGGCAATAAAAGAATACTAGCTCAGAATACTAGCTTAGGGTACATGCCTAACTTCTGAATGACTAAAGCTTCTGCTGCAAAACTGGCCATGTTCACCTAACAGTGATTTGGCAGGTCCCACACAGCACCTTCAATACCTGAATTGTTTGCCTCCATCAGTGCTTTATTGAAGCTGGCACTCTGTGTGCTTCCATAGTTATTCTTAATTCTTTCCACTTCTTCTTCAATTGGGACCAGTTCACCCAACACACTATTTGTGACAGAGTTGGCATTTTCTACCATGTTCTTTGCACTGGTGATGATGCTGCCGATGTCACCTGAAACACACAGAAGTGAACATGCAGAGTATTCTAGTAACAGATGAAGGGGGCAGGCCAGAAGTGATCACTAAGTAACAAACCTCTGTTTATCCCATTAAGATTGTTTTGAGCAGTGAGAAGATCAATTTTCAGAGCATTTGTCTTTCCATCAGCGACATCAAGTCTTTGCTTTAGGTCTTCGAGGTTTGGACCAATATCTGCAAAACAGTGAAAGCCCCGTGTGAATTCCAATCAAAAACATCACCTTTCTGTTGGACAGGTGGTATTGCAGCACTTCTCTACACTGTTACACAGCTCATGCTGCCACTGTGCACTGAGTGCAAAACAAGTACAAGGCAAAGGATCTACTGGACAGGAGTACTGCAAAGGTGTATAGCATAGCAGAAGCACGAAATCTACTTTCTTGCCTTTTTGACATTGGAAATAACTGTCACAAAACATCCCACCGTAATGGAACTGGATTCTTTTCATTAANTAGTGCTGAGCCAAGGCTAATTAATCAACGTGCGAAATAGCAACTCATATAAAAGGTCACAGAAAAATAAAGCATGCCGAGACACACAGGTGTTTGATTTTGGGGCCTCTGCTATAGTTAAAGAAAATAAAACTCTGGTTGTAACAAGTCTACCATCATTTGGCCACTTACTTACCGACAGAGCTGAGTCAGCTGCTTTCCCAGCTTGGTTGGCCGCCTCCTCTGCTGCCTTGATGGCACCAATAATATTGTCATAGGCAGTAGAAGCTTCCACAGCACAGCCTACCAGCTCGTCCTTCCTGGCACTGTTCTTTATTCTGTGGGAAACAGGGTGAAAAATGCAGCCTTCTGCCAAGGCTGTGAGATGTACTGGGAACAGATCTGAACTCGGTATTTTCTAAGTAATGCCAATACAGAAAATGTTCTTCAATTAGATCTGTAACTTCATTCTACAAAAATATCAAATTTGGAGGTAGACCAACATGGAAAGACTCTTCAGAAGACAGGGTAAGTTCAGGAGTCTGGAAAAGCACAGCTGTGGGACTCCAAAGCAGCCTTTAAATTATTAAGATAGAATTCACCAAAGCATACAGTCAATAATAAGGCAGCTCAATCACAGCCCTCCAAACACAATTCAGTTAAGAGGAATTCAGAGAACTGTAGATGTCAGATCATCTCTGGCTGCTTCAGCACCCTGATAAAGCACAAGATGAAGCAACTACAAGACCTTTGGTGTTTTCCCTAAGAACTAGTACAGCAGCTCTGGAATCGGAAACAACAGACAAAATCTCTTCTACCCACTCCCTGTGAACTATAGCACTGTCTAGTATTAGCTGCCTTGTATTTGTGAGAACAGTGCCTTCTTAATTGAAAAAGATCACACTGAAAACTAACAAAAAAAGTAATGAAAATGTGTTTTTTCCCCCAAGAATTTTCCAGCCAAGTTAGGCATTTTGGAATTCAAATTTTTGAGACTTTCTAGTTGGTGTAACAACAAAATGAAAACAGTTTTCACAGGGAAAAATAAATCAGGATTTCACTTTTTTTTTTCATTTTGTTTTGATTTACTACAGAACGCCTCCAAAAATCTCTCTCAAATCCAATGCAAAGTACAAATAATGGAGAGAGAAACACTTGATTCCTATTCAAGTTTATAATAGTTTTGCCTTTCTAGAAGATTCCTTGAGAGATGAGAAAACTAGAGGAGGTCTTTTCCTCCATAGTGCTAAAGAGGCATGTCTGAACACTGCCAAGACAGCATTTATTCCAATTATTTGCTTCAATTTTTTGATATCATAAAAGCATCCCTGGGTACGAGTATCTGAAATAACTTTAAAAAAAAATATGCTAAACATCTTCCCACTCTGTACATGAGAATTTTCTCTTGCTAGTAAGATGTTAATGAAGTGTTAGTACAGTGGTATAAAACAGTATTATGGGAGTTCACACTTCTGGGGGGAGAAAAATCAGAAAAAATACAGGAAGATCTGGTTTTTGGAGAAAAAGAAAACTTCTGTACATCATGAAGAAGCAGAAGGAGACCAACTTAATTTCTCTCTAGCTTTGCATATGGTTGTAAAAGCAAGTGAAGTTACAGACCATTACAACTGTAGATGTTCTGTACAAAAATTACTCATTTTTAGGAATGGCAACATACTCTTCCAGTTGTTTTGCCAAATCTTGCAAAGATTTGGCATGTTCCTCGGCCCTCACCACCAGTGGTTCTTTGCTTGCTGACGAGAGATTTGCAACTTTTTCATTCATATCCTTCCTTGCTCCATCCAGCTGAGCAGCCAGGCTTTCATATTCCTATGGTTTTAAAAAGATACAATTTTATTTGTATTTGTACATGTTTGATTTTGTTCACGTCTACCTCAGGTTACACATACCTTGCACCTGAGGAGACCAAAGGGAAAAACATTCCCTTCCAACTTACTCTGCAGGTTACTGGCAGTCATTACATTATGCTTCCAGACCCATTACATAAAAATCTGAGTCAGAGCAAAGACCCTTCTAGTCTAGTATCTTGCCTCTGACAGTGGATAAAAGCAATTAACCAGAAAGTAATACAAGAATTGCACAATTGCTTATAGTACTTCTCACAGATGTTCTCTCAAATCCTGATGTCTGCAGCTCAATGTCTTCCTCAGACACATGACAATCCTCAACAAGCTTCTCTTACAGAAACCTGTGCAGGCAGGCAGGCTCCTTTTGCACATAGGATGAGATCCTTTCTTTCTTGATTGGCTCAGATAAGCTTCATCTCCAACAAGATACTAGAGTTTTTAACCCTCTCTTAAGGTGGTTAACTTTACCTCTTTGCTCTCTTGCAATAATCCAAGTACACTCTTAGCTTGTGTCAGGGAAGACCGAGCAGAGCTCAGAATATTCAAGACACCATTCTGTTGTACATTTGTCTCCTCAATCCGTTTCTGAGAAAAAGTGAGAAGTTGAACAACATGTGATTGAGTTAAGAAAAGGGGTAGGAAAAGCCATATCTTGAAACCAAAATTTAAAAACAAAACACAACAAAACAAAACCAAAAAAACACCAAACCCAAACCTAATCTACCTGGCAGCAGGATTTACCAAAGGTACAGCCACATTTTGTTTCTTAACATGGACAGGAGTGCACTAAACCAGTGAGATATTTCAGCAAAACTACAATTAAAAGAATGTGTCCTGCAGCACACACATTCCTTGTACTATTTCACCAGCTCTAAAAATCATACACTGCTCAGTAATAACAGCTGTTCCTTGTCCTGATGAGACCTCAGAAGCTGTTCTGTAGAACATTAATCCCAAATAATATAACAGTATTGCGCACATTTTTCCTCCCATCTTTCATGCTGTTGAAGCTAAATATTTTGAAGAACTTACTATGAAAAGTATATCAGCATCAGGAATTTGGTCTAGGAAAGGAAACCAAAACACTAGTGTCATCTGAAGAGAAGTGTTAGGAGAGACTCTCCTTCCCTGCTCCCATCAGAGCTATGTCCTGGTCTCACTGTTCTTGTCACACAAGGAGGTCACAAGCAGGAGTACACTACATTTATACCTCTCCATACACACACCAGAAGATGGAAAGAGACCCTGAAGAAAGTCTAAAGAATTAATGCTGCCTGGCTCTGTGAGGTCAGAAGCAGCAACCAAAACCACTTCTTATCTCCTGAGATTTAACTTTTTCCTCCTGAACCCTAACATTACCTTAATGTCTTCTAAGAGAACTGTGTTGTCTCTGTTCAAGCCTTCAGCCTGCCTGATTTGTCCTGTCGCATCATTCAGAGCTTCACGAAGGTCAGTGATTTTGGATTCATATTCATTCAGTGCATCCCTCACAACTTTAATAAGGCCACGATTTTCTTGGTGGTACTTCTGTAGTTCATTCTTAACACGTGTCAGTACTGCAGTATCAGGACCAGAAAGAAAAGTTTTGTTCAGAGAAGATGGGAACTGGAACACACTTCGTTAAAAAGAGCTTGACATTTAGGATTATAAAGCTGTACTTGTGTGAACTGAGCATCTTCTGCAGTGCTAATTTCAGTGCTACTATAGGAAAGATACTTTTCAGCATCTCACTGGAACAAATCTGCTCACTAGTTTGCTGCTGCAAACACAGAGCACAGACAAACACTGTCTAAATTGAATAAGGATGAGGCTGATCTGGAAATACTAATTTCCTTTCTATATGGAAATAACTATTTCATCAACAATTTCATTTACAGTGTAGACACCTACAACTATGCTAGTTATCAAAGCCTCCTCTGTAATCAATGGAGAGATATGAGCACATTTAATTTCAAAGGATATAGGAACACAAAATATGTCAAACTAGTCACTCTTAAGCATGCCTATTTCATTGCCAACAAAATAGGATACAGAAGAGTCACTGAGAGGTAGGCATCAATGTTCAAAGTTGATGGAAATTGACTGCCACTCATATGGTCTTTCACATTCCTCCTCTTTGCTTCCGGTTAGTAGATAAGCCTGTGACTTTTCTTGATGTCTCCACTGTCTGGAATCAAGTTCCTGAATGTCCCAGTCAAACACATGCAGAGAACATGACAGGGAGTACAACTAGTGCAACTAGAACTCCTGAACTTCCTTGTATGATCTGGCCCTTGGACTACTCTAGCAGCTTCTGAAAATCTGTTATTAAATTAAACACACAATTCCTCTAAAATAATTTTATGTACCACTGCCTATCTCTTACAGTACACAGAAGTATTGCATAGGTGTATTAGGATTGACTACATCTTTATTTTACTGCGATTGATCTAGTTACAAAAAAAGGATCTACTGGCTTTCTCCCCCAGCTCAACCCATTTTATTCCATAACAAATTAAAAATACCTTTAAATCCCCTCCAGAACTGCCACTTTCCTGTTGATTAACAACAGCTACAAATCCCAGGCGTACACGGCAAAAGGTCCCTCCCTGCACTCCAACCCAATCGATAATGCTTCAGATTTAAGACTGATCTTTCTAGAAGGTCAGAAGCTGAGAGAACAAGCACTTACACCGCTGAGCTTCCGTTCGCTCCTTCTCTGCCTCAGCTTGAAGCTGGGCAAAGTTGCGGTTCCGCATCTCCACCATCATGCGCTGAGCTTCGGCCAGCTCTTCAGAGGCATCTCCCAGGGGCAGGTTGTTACCCTCTGTGTTTGTACCAGCTACCTGTTTCAAAAGCACTGAAAAAAAGCACTTTCAAAGTCAAAAACAGGCTGTGCTTAAGCCTATGCAAAATGCTCAAAGGACGGGGCCAACCTCTTTTCTGAGATGGATCTGCTTCATTAATGAATTCAGGAATAGGCATGTGTTATTTTTTCCTTAATGAAGCACATCCATTTTGCATTAATTCTATTAAGATGAAAAGCATCCCATGTCACACAACTAGAGACAGTAAGACAGCATCGGTCTTGAAATTTGTCCCAAATGACCAAGTTCACAGCAATAATTTTAAGCTTCAACTTTAAAGAGCCCATGATAACAACCCAGAACAAAGTTAGACTTGAGTCAGGACAGTAAAATTTGCTGCTCAGAATTACCCTGTAGTGAAGCTTCTATGTTCCTTTTCACTTCATAGGGAAGGCAGGGTCCTAAACTAATATTCTATATTAGATTTGTAACAGGAAGAGTGAATTCTACAGCTGTGACTAAATTCTCATTTATGAAGTTGTTTTCTAAGAAAACCTCTTATGCATAATTAATAAACTGAAAAGATGCTATAAAACAAAATATGTTATGGAGTTAGAAATTTTTTTTTACCTTGTATATTGTTGACCACTATTTGTATTTGTGAAACTAAATCCTTTCCTTTCTGATGAGTTTGGCCAAAATTGTTAAATAATCTCTCAGCTTCTTTGTAATTCATTTCAGCCTAGCAAGGAAAAAATTATTAGATTAAAAGTATCTGGATACAGCATGCCAATACACAGTCAAGAGATGTGTACTTTTAAATTGATTTGGTAAGTCACCTTTTCCTGGAGAGCATTTACATCACGATCTAGTTTAATGAATTCTGTCTCCAACTCATCCACCTTTGAACCTTGACTATGAACAACAGAACGGTAGTTGTTCAATAAGACCTGAAAAGAAAGGAAAAAATAATCCAAGAAATCACACACTGCACAGCAGACAAAAGTCAAAAAATTCACTGGATTAAATCTTTACCCAAGGTAAATAAAAGCAGAATTCCTGATACTAAAACTGACCAATTCCTTCCCAAAATCTGGGTTTTATCTGTGAGTTCAGCAACTGCTATTCCAACCAAAGAACTTTTTTATAATTTATTTTGATAATGGCTACTGGAATGTTGGGGTTTTTGGCAACACAGAGACATGAAGTGCTTGAAAAATACATAACTAGAGGGAACCTCAGAGACATAGCTTCCAAGGTGAGAAGGCCGCAGAAAAAGCAGAGATACTGATTCTGTTTCAGAGCATGACATGGAAACCACAGCTACCTTCTAACAGGTGAAGCCCAGTGCTGCCAGCACGTGGTATTTGGAATCCAGGGTTGATGTATGTCTCCTTGCAAACTGACAAAACTATGGCAGAAGTTCCTGGGTTCATTGCCTATCCATTTAATCTGAAATCCAATTTTCTGTTTCTGTGTGCCTACCTTTAAGTCCTTGATGCGTGTTTCCAGGTCTCTCATCTGCTCCAGAGCGTGGGTACTTGCATGGACATTTTGCAGCTGAGACTTGATGAGCTGAAGCTCATCGCCTATTGTGCTCAAATCCTTCAGCAGAGTTATCACACAGCTATCGCAGGCTGGAGAGAGCAGTGGAAATCAATACATATCGTTGATATTTAACACAGACAACACTTCACTGAGCACATTAGTAAGAGACATGCAACGGAAAAGCTTTGAAGCTTGTCTCCTGGTGCTGCCTTGAAGAACAAAGGCAACAACAAAGCTACAAAGCCTGCAGCATTAAGGAAAGTGACTTAAGCCAGAAGTAAGAATGAGGTTCCATTTACACCTGACTAGACGAGCACCTCTTTAATAATTTTTCCAAGTATTTGGTTGAATGTTTGCTTTTAAAACATTCATTACAGGATACCTCAGTCCTTTTTAAACTATGTCACCCTTAAAAGAGTCATCAGTATGTTTTCACAGCCAGCTGAAAGTAATTCAAGTGCAGTTCTATTTTATTACTTACAGTCACAATCTTCACTGGGATCCACATCTTTTGGTTCATTATTGAAACATTCTGAAATCACAAGATTGTCATTAGTAACCAAAGTCTTCTTATGGAAATACTACTGCATTTTTTCCCCTCACTTTTCTTGTTTGGCAGCCATTAAAACAGGATGCTGCCCTTTCATAAATCCATACCCACTGTGAATGAGCTGACATGCTCAGAAGGCTTGAGCATGCCACAACCATTCAACTCCCACTAAGGCCTTGCTGAAAGTAACACCTTTTCCATTCCTCAAAGGAAACCTACTGTAATCCCACAAAATATGCTACTTGAATAGGAGTAGGAGATGCTCTCACATGAAGTGTGCCAAATGTATTGCTAGAATTTGTCTCAAATAACACCACCAGGATTGGAGATAAGATTATATTGTTAAAGCACTTTATCCAGGACATAGATCTAAACCTCCTTATCTACTTTAGTATCCAGGTTCAAATCTCAGATTCTGATTTCCCGAAGAATGTCTTACCCACAAGGAACTGAGAAATATTTATGGCCTTCCTTCATGCCTGTCACAGCTTGCAACGTTAAGGTATTAATCAAGCTTGAGAGAAATCCACAGTGCGTGGATGGAGGCACTATACCTAAGACAAGGCACGCAGCTTGGACCACAGATGCAGGTCGTATATAACAAACATTGCCCTCAGACTTTCCAACAAGCCAGCACAGGTGAATTCCTGTCCAATGCACTCTTTGGTTTGGTTTCCACAAACCCTTTTATAAGAAGTTTAACAGCCTCCAGGTGCCTGTGGAGTAACATCCTAGGATCCTAACTTCTAGGATGCAGGAGAGGAACTGGCTCCTAAAAATGCCATCTTATAGGACAGCAATCTCCCTGTCTTGATACCCAAGTTCCTTTTACAGGCTTGGTCCCACCACCAATCTCTCATCTCATCTTGAAAATGAAAAGGGCCATGCATCTTGGTCAAAGATTGAACTTGATGATCTTGGAAGTCTTTTCCAACCTTAATGATTCTACATCTTTTACTCTGAAGGAGATGAATGCACTCAGTATAGGCTGCTGCTGTCAAGAGTCAACAACAGCTTGCAACTTGTGACAGGACACAGTGATAAAATTGGACCTGAACTTTACCAGCAGCATGAAACAGCCTGGAACAAACTGCCTAGCTTTGGCATTTCCTTTGGCACTTGCACATTAAGTCATCAGGAAGTTAAACAGGATTGGTAGTGATCGCTGCTGCCAAAATGAGGCAAGTCATAAAGAATATGTTTTTAAGAGAATGATGGAAATTTCTCCGAAATTCAAACATCCATGCTGGTCTGCTGTTGTGTAATTCAGCTAACACCAGACACATTTCAGCTGTCACTGTGAAGCACCAATTAAATAAAACTATTATTACAGCTTGTGTACCAACAACATCAGCCAAGTGCTGGCCAACTGCCAAACATCATGCAAAAGGAACCTGCTAGAATATGCTGAGCCAATGATCACAGAGGGGTTTATTCCTAATGCAGAGAAAGAGATGGCTGATCAGGATGTGTAGCTGGAGGAAAACACACTGGTTTGTTGAATATTGCCCTATGGATTAGTTTGTCCTAGCAAACTCTTGCTTCAAAAAAGAAAGGAATGATAAAACATCAAACACTGTTTGGATCTGTTCCATACAAATTATAATAGAGATCTACTACTTCAGTGATGAAATATGAAATGAGCACAAGCTATAGAAAAATTGCACCACCTGCCAACAGCAGTTCACATCACTTGCTGATTTTCTAATTTCTGTGGCCAAGGAAAGACAAGGGTTTCCTTGCAGTTACTAGACTGCAGGATGAACAGCAGTGCAGAGAAATGAAGAGTATGGAAATATTTGGAGATATTAGTTGGAAACTTCGCCAACATATGAGGAAGAAAATCTGTTTGAAGGGAACGAAAAGTAAAATTTTATTGGTGAATGAAAATGTGGGAGAATCAAGGACACTTCAGGAGCAGTGGCCTGTGTTTCTGAATATAAAGGAGTATCCCACAGGACTGAGGTGAACTGAGGTAAAGACACTGAGGAATGCAGGATGAGGCCCATTACTTCAGAATTCTAATAGATAAAGCAAACATATGGCCATGGCATTATGTAAGAGCTTACGAGTAGTGAAGGACATGTCTGACTGATTCTGGGAAATCACGGATGTCTTAGCTAGCAGAGCAGTGTGTAGCAGGATTTAGAAAGAGCCTCCTGAGTCAAGTTCTAACTTCCACTCTAAATGCAGACAGCTTGGATACCTAAGAAGGCAGCGCCTGATGCAGACTCTGAAGATTTCACTAAACTGTGCCAAATACATTTTAAAAAGGCATACTGAAGATGCTCAGTTTCCTAAATCCATAACACAGTCTGGCATGATATGATTTAACTATATCAGCAGAGGAACCATGATATATTGAAAACACTGCCATGAAACAAAACCAAAATAAAGTTGGCAGTATTTATGAATGGAAATACAGGACAAAACCATTTAGAAGGGTAAACATGATGACTCAGGACACGCCTTCTACTACCATGGTGTTATGTTTTAGGAAATCTTGCATTTTGTAAAAAATAATCTACATTTCTTGTAAGTCTAGATCTTTCCTTCACTTCAGCTTATCCAAGAACCTCCCTTCTTTGCTTCCCAAAGAGAAAACAATGCTCCCTTCCATGTTCACAGGCCCTCACGTACCTCCAGTCAGGTGGTCACAGCTAGCCAGTTGTCCATTATTATTACAGTTACATTTCTGACAGTAGCCTTCATATTTTTGTGGATTTCCAAAATATCCAGGGGCACAGCTAGATAAAGAGATACAAGTAATTTTTATTAAATAGTTCTAGCTAACTTTGTGAAATATGCTTTCTGTTGAGATAAAAACCCAGTTATTCTCCCAAATAAACTTTCAAGAACTTTTGATGTCATGTCTCGAGTTAGACAAAAATAATATATTTTTGGTTTACAGTATCCTCTGCGCTATGCTAAAAATAACTTTGTGAGTGCTGCAGAATTTCTTTCTAAAAATAAAAGAACTCCCACGGTGCTCTTATAATAATTCACTTAATCTGAAAAAAAACAATGCACACAGATACATACATACATAGAGAATTTGAGAAGGCTTAACCAAACAAATCATACCAATCTGGTCTGTGATCCCACCAGAAAACACATATTAAAGAGGATCACACTTCATGCACAGCTGAGATTTCAAACAGCAAAGGCACTGGACAACATCATCACCCTTCTGCTGCGTGATACCCCCCTTGCCTCCTGCCAGCAAAGCAGTCTGTGTGACTGATTTCTAAATATTTTAAAGGCAAAATATATTGTTCAGACTGGATAGCTAATATTGCTAGAAGTCACTCTGTGCTAAGAGTGGTAACGCAGGATCAAAGAGCCATGATGAGCAGCTGAGGTACAGCTATATGTGGAAGAGAAAATATCTATAACCTGCAGATTAGACAGGGTCAAAGGCACCAGTCTTGAAGGACTATGTCCTACTGCTGGTCCTGTCTTCAGATGAGGCATCACGACTTATTGGTCTCAAATTTCCAAACCAGACAACACCACTCCATTACACTTCAGTCCTTTCTGTATTTGAAACTCAGTGAAATTGGTTCCTCTGCCTGCCTGAAACTGCCATGTTGTTCCTCTCTTGCTTTGCCAAACTGCTGCAATGTTGATGGCTTCAGCCATGTGTAAGCTCCAACTGTGGAGCAGATCAGAATGATTTGGGATGAAGGGTATGGTGCTAAATGTTACGTGGTTGCTGCTGGATAACTGAGGTACTATCGTGTATACTGGAGGAAATGGGAAAATTTAACTTGAATAGGGGTGAAATAAGCGGGAGTCATTATTACCAGAGTGCCTGGTAATATCCAGGATAAGGAAAGGCATAGGCCACTTAGGCAAAGAGGGGGACACCTCTGACACAGTCAGTAGTCCATGGAGAATTGCTTAAATTTCTCCAAGGAGCACTGGGCTTGTGACTGGAATTACACCACAACACCACTCTTCAGCAGCTGTTCATATAAATAGCTACTCCTTAGGTAGGTGCATACTGTGCATAGGTGCATGTCCATATATGTCTGTCCCAATACAGACGTCTGTCCTTCTATTGTGCCTCTCAGAACTCTTGGTTTTGAGGAACAGGTTACTCACTGTTCACAGCGAGATCCAGTATAGCCTTCTTTGCAGAGACACTGTATTTCTTCACCATTTGCCACACAGCCATTTGCAAATCTTTGAGAAGAAGCAAAAATATTATTGTGAGCACATGATCAAATAGGTTTTACACTCTAGAGGTTCAGTTTAATGACTTTCAGATTAAAAAGTTTTTACACCACCAAATTACTTCTCAGCTAACTGCCGCTAGATAATTTACTGTGACTAATTCTTTGAAGTTCCATATTTTTTGTGAAAATTATTTCCTTAGACTAAAAAAATTATCATTTCCTGGTCCTATGGACTGAGTATAATAGTTCACTACCCAAAGGAATGCCTAAAATAAACCTTAATAGTGATGTCACAAAACAAGCCCGGGTAGCTATTTTATCTTAGTCGGCAAGAATCAAGAGTCTGTGCTAGACAACATTTCCTCATGTTTGTACATCCCTTTCGTTTTTCCTTTCCTTTCCTTTCCTTTCCTTTCCTTTCCTTTCCTTTCCTTTCCTTTCCTTTCCTTTCCTTTCCCCTTCCCCTTTCATTTGATGAAAACATTAGAGGATATTTTTATGTAACTAATATTGTTTAGGGGTTTTTTAACCACAGCCAAAGAGAGCTGTGCACAATTTTTGGGATCTCAAGGATCTGGTTAACACAATGAATATTTTTCTTTGCTCTCTCATGCAGACTTGTCTAGATTCAAAGTTCAATGTTTGTGAAGGAGAAGGCAGGAGGTGAAGCAGGGACAGGCCATGTTTGCTATTTTCATTTTTTAATCTATGAACAGTTGGATAAACCAAGTCTGTGTATCAAAGACAGAGGTCTGCACTAAGAATTACTGCAATTTGATGAGATGGAAAATTGTCAACTCCAGTAATGCCAGGTGGGGTGCATTTCCTACGTCAGGAATGGTATTCACCACCCTAATCTGCAGTTATGAAACTGCAGAGGTTTATGGTCTCCCAAGGTATTTCAGAACTCTGAAAGCAAACGATGACTACAAACATGTTCAGCCAGCCTCAGGCAAGCACCTGCAGAAGAGGCTGTCAAAACCAGATCTATCAGAGAGTTCTCTGATAAATGATAAACCGGTCTATTGTCTGATGGTGTAAATCTCTTACTTAAGGTTACTTGGCGTGTGCTAATGCACCTGGCAAATACTATGTGGTGCCTTTAGCAATTTATAGCTTAGGGTTTGGTTTTTTTAAAAATGGACTTTATTTACCATGTTTCAGAACTGACCAATGATGACAATCTGGCTAAACATACCATGCATTTAAAATGTAATTTACTGAGAAACTTCAAAAGCCTGGCAACTTTATTAGATCCAAGAAGTTGCACTTTTTCACTTTTCATCTCAGTATATTTGCACTTGAAACAGAGCCTCCACAGGAAAAGCAATCATACTCCTTCAGAGTTCTAGATATGTGCTTAAGATCTTAAATGTTTTTATATTATTTTTGCATCTTACTAATTTTTCTGAATTCCTATAAAAGGCTTGTTTCACTGTTTTCTCCTATCTGCTAGCCAGAGTAATGGTGTTAAACATCTTTCATTCCAGTAAAAAAAAAAAGATTCTGGATATGCCCACTGTAAGGGAAAAGACCTCAACAGTATATTTCTCACTATGAAGGACGTATTGGTGGTTTTGAAAAAAAGCCCACTTCTATTGCCTGGGGCTCCCCAAGGCTATGAGCAGTGTGCCTCTGAAGTTCAGGATCTGAATGAGAATTGGAATAGTCTGCTTATTAAAAAAGGCAATGCTGTGGACAGACCACCAAGTTCTCAATATGAGAACAGAGAAGAAGATCATTATATTCCTGTGGTAGCAGAGTTTTGGCTTTGGGATTTTTTTTTTCTCTCTCTCTTTTTTTTTTTTCCTTTTTCTTCTTCCCTCTCCTGCTTGACTCTTCTTACAAGCTTTTACTGTACCTGTTTGTATATGGGCAAGGGCACTCCCGGCAGGAACCCTGAGTGGCATCTCCAAAATAACCATCTTTACAATGCTCACATTTCTCCCCAGCAGTATTATACTGACAGTCCTTGAAAAGGAAACAAGCGAGACAGTTAGCAGTGCTTTATCACTCAATATGGCTTTACTATTATTTTAAAAAATACAACTAATTTACTCAGAGAATATGTTCTTTTCCTTCCACATAATCAAGTGTGTATTGCCAAACTGCCTTCACAACCAGGATAGAACAGTTTCAGTCGATTTTCTAACTGCGGAAAGCACAATTTCCTCCCTCTTGTGGAAAAGCAATAGATAAAGAAGTTGAATTCAACATATTTTTAAAGAAACTCATTCAGATGCATAGTTAGTAAAGGAGAGTTCCATTAATGCACTCTCTCTGTCTTGATATTACAATTAAAAATCACTATGTTTATATAAAACTTTAAATTTTGCATCTTAACACTAATTAGAAGGCAGATACAATCTAAAAGCATGCAATAAATTGAGCCCAAGTACATTCCTTAAAAAATCTCATTAAATAAATACAAAAAATTGTTTTTCTTAGTAGATTCAGACCAGAATTGAGTTTCATGTAGTTTCTCCAGTGTATGTGTTACTTGTATTTTTCTGTAATAAAAGGAATAATGAAAAACAAAAGCTAAGAATACAATTGAAACTGATGCAGCTAGGCCATCTTTCCAATGATAAAATTGTTGGGTATTGCATCTTGGTTTAGAAACATTCTTAATTCTAGTGCCGTCTAATTGTCATACATTTGTATTTTATGGGGACACAAAACTTGCCTTTGCATCACCTAAAGCATGGCTAATTTAAAATACAAGTTGTTCAAACACATAAGCAGCATAAAAATATGTAAGCAGCCATAATAAAAATTCCAAATGACCAACAGTCAAGAGGCATTCACACTCTCAAGTTCTACAACTGTTTGTCTTCTGTGTAACAGACTGATCAAGTGTCCCACAGAGCTGAAGGCTTACTAACAAAGCAAAAGATGGAAAAAGAAAGTGGGAAAGTGGCTGGAAGCAATCACTGAGCAAACTGTGCTTCCATTTCAGGGACCTTGATGGCTCAGGGCTATGTTTGAAGACCCTAAATACCATGACTGGGAGAAGAAGGAAGGTCTCCACTACACATGAGAAATAGTTCTGTCACTCCCATCTTCTCTAAGACTCCATTCTCCTCCACATTTCTTCACACCAGATTCCCTCAACCACAAGCTCTTCCCTCAAGTAGTAACCCCTAACTTGTTTTCATTTTGGTTAAATATCTAAATCTGTGGCTCACTGATAAAAGGTTCTGGATAAAAACAGGAGCAGTTCCAGTTCCCATATGAACCATTTGACATGAAATTAAACACCAACTATCACAAAGGCACTATGTTTGCAAAAGAAGCCATTTTAAAATGTGGCCCCTGTAAAAGTTGGTGCATATGTTCCTGCAAAAACCTAAAGGAAAATTCAGCCTGTTTCTGAAAAATTACTGTCACTTTTTATAATCCTGAATAATAAATTCAACTGCAGAAAGAGAAATGGAGACATATTTAAAATATATTGGTTTCATCTTTGAGCAACCTTCCCCTACCCCCCCCCAAATTATCTCCTGGCTTTTTGTTTTGCTCACTCTGTCTATAGAAAAGGAAGCAATTCTGTAATTGCAAACAAAATTTCAGCTGTTTCACATATAAGCCACTCTAAATGTGCCACGCTACATGGCGTATAAGGGTTGGAGCTCCCTAGGCACAATGCAATGAAGCCAGTGCAGCAACTCCCTCATGCGTGTTCCTTCAAGCATCTCCAAACCACCAAGTATTGCAAACCCTAAGGGAAAACTTCCAATTGACTCCATATGCACCGGTATGGCACAAGGAAGTCAGAGTAGAGTGTGTCAGGGCCACAGCGGAACCACTGAGGTTACATCAAACGCATGGGGCTCCGTGACATGAAGCAACACGCCATGGGATAAGCAAGTCTCGGCACCATGCTGCTGCTGAGGGAATGTGCCTTCCAGGAGGAAGGGCAGGGACCACGAGGACACAAAGCCTAATTAATGGCAGAGAAATGCCTTTTCCCTATACATGAGAACCAGGTCTTCAGTCTTCTGCACCTCCTCCTGCCCTCCACTGTCCTCTGCTTCCAGCAGTGCAGCAGTCACTCCTCTCCTTCCACCTCTCCTGCCTGTGCCAGGGAGGGCTGTGCTGCTGCACAGCGGAAGGAGCCAGTCTGGGCTCAGCCTCCCTCACAAAGCCTCCTCTGGAGGCTGTCAGAGAGACACTGACAAATGTACTTAGATCTAGGGCTCCAGGTGAGGAGCAGGAAGCCAAGTGAACAAGCTTTGTACTTTGTATATGGAACTTGATGGCTCCACAGTGGGAAACTTCCTTGTCTTCTCTGCACCATGTCAGGTTTTTGTCCCATGGCTCCTCTACAGAGAGACAAACTTGCTCTTGGTTAGGCAGAGGTTCATGATGGAAATAAAGGCCCTCAGGGCTTTCATTTTTTCACCATATTATTCTGGATGAGTTTGCTTGCCTCAGACCAAGGGCTGATTTAGCTCTACCTATCTGAAAGTTAATCCAGCTGTGAGAAGGATGGGATAAACAAAAACCTAGATCACATACTTCACGAGCTGAAAGTAAAATTTGCCTTCCAAATTCTAATCTGAAGTGAAACTTCCTGATCTTTCTTGCTGTGCTGCAGCACTGTCATGTCACAGCCTGCCCTGCCCCTCCAAAGCAGCAGCCTGTAAATCATCTCCCAGAATGTGCTGAATTGGTTTATAGTTTCCAATAAAGCCACACAGTTGGTTGAAACAAAGTCGGGGCGAAAGACGTAACGCGCAGGAATGCACCGCAGGCAGAATGGATGCACTGCGAACAAGGAAGAAGTAACAGAAAAGACAGACCATGGAAGATGTTGGCAAGGTTCTTGTTTACACAGTAAATGAAAACTTAGTCGAAAGTTCTTAAGGGGGAATTTTTCAGGACAACTATTCAAAGAAGCATCATGGATATAGCCTGAAGAAGCACAGTCAGCCAAGTGTCTCACTTACATTGCTGAGGGCTGATCCACTCCCATGGGGCTGCTTTGGGTTTAACACAGTGTGCCAGGGAGCAAAATATGTCCTACCACATCTTCTGTAACAGCTGAAATTTTCTAATTAATCTAACTTCTATTACTGTCATTTCATCTTATTTACTTCATCTTATATTTTTTAACCCATCTAGCTGTAGACTATGATTAGTGGAGATGCACTGGAGCTGTTCAAACAAGAGATTCTGCAAAGCCTATGCTATGCATGAATGTGCTGCTTGTCAGCATTATACAAATATCTGTAAAAAGCTCAGGACTGCAGATGCCAGGATAGGACCCATGTGTATTATAAATAACTACAAACATTTCCTTATGTACAACTTTGGTGACTATTTTTGTACCAGGAGCTAACAAAAATTACAGAGGATAGAAAAAAATGAAGAAAAAGACACAAATTATTCCAATCACCCACAGTTACATTAAATGTACACTTAAGTGTACGCATCTTATGTTCATTAACAATATAAAGTTTAGAGAATGAGACATACAAGGATTATTCTCAGTTGCTTAGAATTTATCAATACTGTGTGGTCCATGCTGCAGTAAGATAAATGTTTTTTTCTCCTTTTCTTCCCATTAATTTATTGAATGTTACTAATTACTTACAATACATTTTCCAGTACCATCTTGACATCTATTTGAATTTCCATTGCAGTTGCAGGGCACGCAGCGTCCAGCAAATAATCCTTTATTCTCACGATAAAATCCAGTGCCACACTCCTGGATAGCAAGCAGAAATAAAAAAAATTGGTGAGTGTTGGTAGAAAGCTTTACATGTTATGGGAAGTGTATTTTGAAAATGTTTGCCATTTCCAAGGAGTAGTGAAGGTGTACATTTCCTTTCAAGCTCCCCTAGGCTCATAATGTTGTTTAAGTTTTTTAATGTAGCAATGAATGGAGATGAAGAAGTTTCATCTGAACCCTGTGCTTTACACACTTTGGCAGTGATGATTTATTTATCTTGACTCTAACCTCGGAGCAAAATACGCTTCCTGTGGCTATGTACAAAGGTATAGAATATGATTTCTAAACCACAGAAAAATATTTGAGTATGGGCACACTCAAATATAGTATAGCATAGTGTGAGTCTAAAGAAGAACATCTGGAAATCTCACATACTAATTAGTGGTTATATCTTGATAGTAATTTCACTAGAGTGTACTCCTTGGAAACAGTTCTGGATACCTTTTACATTCATCACGACTTCCACAGTTTAGTCTACCAAGAGCTAAAGCCACACCTAGACATAGCTAGGTGATGTAACAAAACATACAGTGGTCTCATTTCTAAGTACAGGCTTGCCCTGGAGACCGGGGAAGCATGACAAGAATGTTCCAACTATTGAGTGCACAGGAGCAGAAGCACAGCCTGTCAGATCATAGTTGGATTTAAACAGGGAGCTGAACCAGAGAGACATTATGAATGAAGCAAGAGACATCAAGTTTGTTCACCTACAGCAGGAGGTAGTAACTGATATGTTAAAACCAGATTCTTGCTTGACATGGGCAGGGAAAGCACAAAGAATTCCTTCTGGCCATGAAGCCCTCCTGCATACAGATCAAAAATTCACGCCTACCTTCTCCTGGCATACTCCTAGCACACCAACAACACTAAAAATGACTGGACATCAGTCTGTCCTTTCTATTCTGTAGCTTTTTCCCTAGGAACTAAACTGGTATGGTGCAAGGAGGATCAAAGGCTTACGGAAGCGGGGAGAAAGCCGTGCTCCCCACGGAGCCAGCACCTCCCAGGTTCCTGCCTGCAGCAATGTTCTTGTGAGCTGTACCTATGCTTTGCCTCTGCCTCACGGGCAGGGGCTGGCCCCAACAACAAGCAGAAAACAAGAGACAGTTGAACTCTAAAGACATAAATCTCTTCTCATAGTAAGTGCACCACCAAGACTGATGGGACCAATCTGAAGAGCAAAGGGTCTGCGGGATGGTGTCACAAATCACATTCCAGTGGTTGGAGGTATAACTATTTATGCAGAGGTGGGATTAACCAGGGAATTTTTCAATGATAGAACTACCAGGGGGAAAGAAAAAAATCATCTCTCACAAAGCAGATCCCAAAAGGAATATTAAATTACTGCTGCTGAAAAAACAATTGCTACTGGCACCTTTGCCTTCTCTACATGTAGGATAATAGGAAAAAAAAAAAGAAGTATGCAGAATACTAATACCATCAACAGCTTTGAATATTGACTTCAGTGTAAGCAAGGACTAAATTTAGAATAAACAGATGAAGTTTTACAGACACATTTTTTAAAGGGTGAATATTTTCCCTGAACAACAGGGAGCCAGTGCACACAGCTTCAGAAGAAACCAGGGCCTGAAATACATTAAGCAGCATGACTAAGTAAAATATATGCTCTAATGCATATAAATTTTATTTACTTAAAGTCACTTTTTGAAGACAGAAATAAATCACACATTTTAAAAATACATCTAATTGCATTTGGGAAAAAAATCTGTACAGCCTTTTGTTTTTCTATTTATGCTGTCTTTAAAATGACACATTTGGAGTACGTGGGCACTTTGTTTTTGAAGCAGCATTTGTGATTCCACACAAATGATAAATTGATTCCGCATGAAAATAAAGCTCTAGGCACTTTCAAGTGCTTTTTAGGATCATTGTTTTCAAGTAAACAGCAATTTAAAAGAAACCTCTTGCACACACTTTTGTTAGAAAAGTGCTTTGAGACATAAGATTAACACATTACTTCTATATTAAGTAATGTATAAGTTGTTACCAACTTAGTTCATTTAAAAACAAAGTGAAAGAAGGAAGCAAACTAGGAAGAAGAAATGAGCAAATTACCTCTCTCGGATAAAAATCCATTTGAACTTGTTGCCACTGACTCCTCTCCTGAAGGTGGGGATAGGAGAGCCTCTGCTGCATATCTTGTGCTGAACAATGCCCAAGGGACACTAAAGTGACAACCAGCCATACTACATTTCTTGGCCCCTGTGCTTGGGCCATCATTTTACTTTGGCTCCCCTGTGAACATTCGCTGCTCTGCCTTCGCTGCTCACCGTTCCCTCTCTTATTACGCCCCCTTCTTCTCCAGCTTCTGACTCAGATTAATGAGGTTCTGTGCCGGGATGGGCCCCACCTTTAAACTTTATCCGTGAGCCAAGTCGCTCAGCACACAGTACCGTTCCTGAGGTTAACAAGTAACCCTGCAGTTCCTGTAGCTCAATATATACCTAAATCGGGGTGTGGCAGGCATCACCTCCTCCCCACCTAAGGCAGCCAGACAGAGCTTGGTGATTAGAGCAGTAAATCACTGCCTGAGTAATGCTGCATAAACATACGGGGCTTACGAACTACCCCGTAAGTGTCTTGATCACTTCCTTTGGCTTTGTATTTTCACCAGGTTGCATGAAAAAAACCCCAATAGCTTAGTTTAACCAAGGCAGTATGTTGAAAGCAATGGGATGGCAGCAGAATTTTCAGTCAATGATCATCAATTTGTGTGTGGCACAGGGCAACAGATGTGTGAAAAAACAAAAAATATTTCCAAAATGGTTATTCTGCAGATGATTAATTAGCTGCTCGGAGCAGTAGCTGCACACATGAAATGTAAGCCAACCATACATGGTTTTGTTCAGTCTCTCTGCCGCTGCTCCAGTCTATAGATATGACTGATTCAGTCTCAATTCCAAAAGCTTTTGCAAGGCTAGTACAGCAATTGCTACTTTATGGTAATGCTCAACCGTTTTCTGAGAGTAATTCCTCATATTTTGTGCACTTTGTACACTGCTTATCTCTCTGGTGCTTTACTCTGCTGCATTGGATGCTTATGCATGGCAACAGCCAAGCTCTAAGCTAAGCAAAGCAACAACCAAAAGAATTACAGCTACAGGAACTGCATCAGGGACAGGATATACAGATTTATTGCCAGTCTTCAGCTAATAGTATTACTTTGCAAAGCCTACACTATCTTTCATGAACACATCCCCAAATATTTTTAGCAAATATGCTTATTTCAGCTTTCACATGTTTTTCCACACAAATAGTATCCTGAGTTATCTGGATTCAGGCTACTTCCCTTGGACCCTGCTAAAATAAGAAACACCAGGAATCTTCTCTATGGTCTCACAGACTTCGATTAAGTCAGTTCTGACCTTCTCTCCATTAAAGTAAGAGATTATTCAGCCTCTCAGAGGGCATCACAGAAGAATCCCTCATTATAGTGCCTTACATATGCAAAATTACATTTGCAGCTCCACACAAGTAATCACAAGTAGCATAACCCTACAGTGCTTCTTAGACGGCGAAAGCACTTGAGCCATTGAAAGTGCGCAGGACTACAGGAAGCACATTTAATTACTTTAATAACCATCCTGCTCCTCTAACTAACCCCGTATGTATAGCTGTAGGCAAAAGACATGAGACAATGGCGCGGTCTGGAGGCAAACCTGGCACGAGTCACCGGCGTACTCCGGAGGGCAGGCGCACATCTCCACACTGTGCGCGACGCTGCCGCTGCCCTCGCTGGTGGCCTCCTCCAGCCCGACCTCGCCCAGTGTCAGGCGCTGAGTCTCCGTGAAGTAGAGGGCACGGATATGCAAGCCATCCAGCCTGGACAGGATTGTCATCAGTTCTTCCCGGGATACCGGCTTACTGCTGCTGGCGTGCCTGAAGTTGCCCTGCACATTGAGGGTACAAAATGAGCACAACGCTGCAAGCTGCTTAAAAGGAGTAGCTTCAAAGAAGAGCAGAGGACAGAAAAAGGGAGAAAACACCTGTAGAAAAGACTCGTCTAGGGCCAGTTGGTGTGGGGTGAAATAGAGTCCAGGAAAAGAGACAAAGGATGGGTGGAAAAAGAATAATGAACATAAAGAAAAGGATGTCACTTTGACTGTGCAAGCTAAGTAGGGCTTCAAGGTATTGAAAATTTAAGCTCTTAGGTTCTTCTTCAGTCATTCAAATTTCTTCGAGATACCACCAACCAAACCATAAAAGGGTGAAAGGAAATGCTTTTAAGAGTAAGTGAAGTCCTAGAAACCCAATCTTTCAGGGCTGCCTTCATGTGCTTTCTTGCTGCTAATAAACGCAGCATTGTTGAAAATGTAATTTGGCTTGAACCAACATCTTTTTTGCCTTTTTTATTTTGAAATAAATAATCCAGTTCGGCCTTCTGAGCACAGGTTTAAGGTAGGAATAATTCCTGCTAAATTCACCTACCAGAATGTTGGACACCCCATTCTAAACTAGGTACCTAGACACCAAGGAAAACAGGTAACAACTCATTTCATCCCTATTAAGTACAGTCTGCAGCTGCAATGAATCATCTTCTATTGAGGACTGATTCAGCATTACTTCACTGGCCCTGGAGGGAATGCTAAGGGCTAAATTGGACAACATGCCTAACTCTGAGGTGCTAAAATTAGGTGTCCTGAACCAGAACCCAGGTTCAATGTGGCAGTAAAGAGATATAAAAAACGTATTTCATATTTAAGGTCTACAGTGTTTAAGTTTATATTCATCACTGTTACCAAGTATTTGGTATCTCTGCACATACTTCTGCACATATTCTGCATGTCTGTATTTTTTATGTGCCACTAGGAAGAAAGGAGAAGGCTCTTTAGCCCTTCTTCAGCTCTTACCTCAGACAGCTGCACTCGGCCATAATATTGACGATCAGGCAGTGGGTTGTTGGGATCCATATAAACAACTTCCCTTTGATGGCCCTATGTGAGAATGAGGATATAACATCACTGTTTCACTACTCGTTATGGGAAAGTGTTCAGATGCAGTAAAATCTGGTGAAGCACATTAATCCTGTTCTATGGGGGATTAAAACAAAGTAATGCTAGGAAAACTGTGCGTCTCTTTCCCAGGAAAGTGGTATAGTGAGCACTGTTTTCTAGTGCCAGCAAGGTTTGTGCTGCTTTTGCCTATTAACAACCTTGTTTTCAAGTAGAACACCAAGAGAATCAAATTAATACTGATCAATTTTCACAGGAACTAGTTATTACTTCAGAATAAAAATGGTTTTGCATTTTGAAACACTCTCCTTTGCATTCTGGAGCACCAGCAACTATGAGTAGTAGTAGCAACTATTACAGTAGTAGTTTACAAGATATGTTTCCCAATAAGAATCCGAGAACACTGAATTAGTATTTCTGATCGTCTGAGGAAACAAAACACCCCCTTGAGAAGTCCAACAAACAGTTAAAGATTTCAATTTTGGCCCTGAAGTGGTTAAATTAAAAAACTGTTAACCCAAATTGCATTTTTATTTCAGTCCCTTGAAGCCTTATAATTATGCTTAGTTTTACACTGAAAAAAAATCTCACAGAAAATGAGATTAATTACACATGAAATCCAGGGCATCTTTTGCAGGGATGCGGGCATACTTGTTGACAAGTGTGCAACACATTAATTAATTTTTTTTCCACAGGCGTATTCTACAGAGAAAATGCTGTTTTATATTTTTATTTGCTCTGGAATTAGTTATGCTTAATAATATGTTACTTTGGCAACAGAGACAGATGTTGTGTTGACAGCTTTGAACAAAATGCAGTAAAATCACTTTTATAGAAACACAGCAAGTTGTTTTAATAGTTAAGTACACTATAAGAGCAAAATTTGCCGTAACTGTTAAGTAACACAAAAATCATGGTATTTGTGTTGCTTATAACAAAAAATAGCATCTTAAAGCTTACTGTTAGTCGTATATCAGGTTTCTTATCCAGAAGAACCATGCCCTCACTAGGTAAGCCAAAAGATTTCACTTGGTAACTCAGGAAGCCACCATATGAAGAAAGCTGTAACAAAATGCACAAGACCAGAGATACTTTCTGCACTATTGCTTGATATTAATGTAAATTTGTATTCCAGTTTATCTCATCTTTTAGCACTATAAATAACACATATACTCTTTGTTCTTTAGAAAAAATATCAAAATATTGTTGTTTGGAAGAAGCTACTTTCTATTTTGTTTACTGTGTGTATCTGACATAACTTTTTGAGCAGATACTGTTCTCTGAAAAGTTACCTGCACCATGGGGTTTATTTCATACTTGGGTTCACACCACCTGTGTCACAGAGAAATCACATGTCCACATGAACACTGTTCTTCCCCTGACTGTTACCGAACAGATTTCATGCATCAAGAACAGACATCAGACTGACAGTGAAAGTGGTGGGCAACCCCGTGAACAGCCATGGATAAAAGGAAGTCAGACTAGGCATGTTTAAAGCCAGCATTGTCTCAAGTTACTGCAAACATGAACCCAATCAGGAAATCCTTGCTCCACCCTCAGGACAGGATTTCTACTGGTATCAGCTCTGTTGTAAGCAGGCTGTGCCTGTAGGCTGAGCTGATACCAGCTACAGGTGTCCACAAACCTAGTTGGCCTCAAACCCAACCAAACACGTGGCTGCTGCCCGGAACAAACACAGACAAGTGTGGTTGAATCACCTGACAAACACAGCGCTTCCCTGGGTGCTGTGTGAGGGACTCAGTAAAAAACACACTGGGAGCAAAGGCACAGCCTAAATAGTTTTTGTTCCAAGAAGAGCCTCAAAGGAAGGTTTGTGGGTACTAGGTGAAATGAGGCGTTTTGCCATGGATGTACTATTTTGGTTTGCACCCTTGTCATTTGCCGTTACATCTTATCCTTGGTTTTGGCATGGAAGAACTGCTTTGTCAGGTTCTGCTGTTTTACAGGTTAAGAACCAGCCTTCGATCTACCAGCCTTCGATCTACCGCTTTCCATATCTCTGATGAATTACAAACAAAATACTGACATCTCAACACTAAATTTGTTCCTTGGATCACAGGTCCATAATTAATGCTATTCTCCTTAGTCAACTACATTTTCAAAAGCATCATTTGGAACATTGGCTCATAGTTTGCCAACACAACCAAACCACCCCGTATAAATAAATTATTTTATTAAAAAAAAAAAAGAAAAACTTCAAAGTAGAGTTGATTTCCTGTTTTAACACGTTTCAGAACAGCATCATTTGAGAAGCTGTTAAATTACTTCTTTTTCATTTTTTTTAATAGGACAATATTGGTATTACAAACTAACCTCTGTATTCTGTAGTACAGTATTTATTTTCTAATGTCAAAAGTGGTCTGTTAAATAGAATATTAAAACATAAAAGAAAATGGGGACAACATGATCCAAATTTCTCAATTACTCTTAGTTTCTGTACTGCTATACATTTTACATTTGATTCCCTTTTAACTTTGTAAACAAAAGACAGAGAGAGGAAAGAAAATATACTCTGCTAAATAGAAATGTTCCAGTGGAACCAGGTAAAAGGTTTCAGATAATGGAAAACAGTATTTATACCCTCATCATAATGAAAAATAGCTGAAGTGATCTGGTTCATATCTTCCAAAAGAGATGCTATCACTGGAAGCAGACCAAACCCTGACATTTTCAAAACACAATAACGTGAATAATTGGTAAATTTATGAGCTTGTAAACTCACAGCTAGATAGCATTTTTGTGGGACATTCATTACTGCAGTATTGCCTGTGCTAAAATATACACTCACACACAGCACACAGCAAATGCAGGATCCAAATTAGAACTATTTTATTTGTCTTGTAAATAAAAGCAAGTCATGGCAGGCCTAGGTAGATACTGTGACATGCAACATCAAACTCATAGCACTGATCTTAATAGCTGTGTTTAAAAAGCGTTATTTCCTGCTTTATATCTTGTTATGGAACAACAAAAGTACTTCTGGTTTAACAGTGCAGGTGATAACCTATGCTTTCACAAGAAATTTCTTCCAAAAATTATTTGTAGGCACTGAAACAAGAACCTTTATAACATCAACAAAAAGCACCCTAACTAAATGTGCTGTTCACTTGAGATATATATAGCTCTGAGCAAAGGAGAGGAGAAAGAAAAATACTGCTCTAGTCTTTAAAATGAGGACTAGGAGAAACTTCAGAAATTGTACCATCTTTCATGCCTTGGCGTCTACACCATTTGTTTTCACTTGTGTGTACGGAGGATTGCATCTGAAAAGCCTGTGTGTCCTGCAACTGGCTGGTAAGTATTGGCACTGTCAGAGTTCCAAAGAAGGGGGCTCTGGGCCTGCAAGTCACCATCGGCAAAGTCCCCATGTCATCGTGATCCTCAGGCTGAGAGGCTGGTGGCATTAACCCTGAGCAGAAAGCTGCTCCCATGCACCAGTTAACAGAGCAGCAGGCAGCCCAAACAAAATAAAAGTGTAGAAAACCAGTTCATGCTCTTCCCAAACAACACATCCAAAGCAAAAGGTTGGGGGTTTTCTGTGTCCACTGAGCACATAATCACCTTTCATTCTTTTGGAAATCTGCCCAGGACATACTCTATAGAGAATCTAAAGGATTGACAGGCCCTATGTGTTCTGGCTTTCAGAGCAGCCACACTGGCAAGTTTTACATGTTCTGGGCTTCAGAAAAGCAGCTGAAGGTACCAGCTGCTTGAGCCATTTGAGCCATTTGAGCCCATGAGCTCTTGATCATGCTGTTCACATAAAGACCTGTCTACACCAAGCAACATGATTAATTCTGTGTTATTGGTTAATTTCAACACTGTACTCAGAAGTAAAATGTTGTGACTCCTAGAATGACAGGTAAGAGAGACAAGTGAAGAGAGAGAAACTTATCTAAGAAAAACAGTGAGACTCTTTATCAATGATGTTGACAATAAAATGATTACATGTAACTAAAACAGAAGAGTTAGATGGCATTTACCTTCTCTCCCAGGTAGGATGGTGGTGCTTTCCAGTACAAATTACGCACAGAAGCAGGCAATTCTTGAACATCAGCCACCACACTGTTACTGACTGGATTGAAAGTGACTGGAATGTCCATATTTTCATCTACTGCCTCCAAGTGCCAGTTCCTCATGTCCACAAACTAATTAAAAACACATAAAGGGAACAAAAGTTCGACTCATACTTTATTAAACTTTACCAGGACCAAGTAATGAGAAGAAATTGTTTCTCCTCTATAATTCCCTGAGCATGATATCCAACCCCTTCAGAGCCCCTAAATCTTTGCACAATGGGTGTTGCATGGACCTCAAAAGAGAGTGTAAATGTAAAGATGTGCCAAAGCTACTTGGGATGCAGGCATTTGTCAGTCACCTGGAAACTAAATTCTATCTTCAGCCACAGGAAGACCTAGCCTTCTGGGGACGACTAGGAATTGTGCACACAAACCCAAGGATATAATCTGGAGATGCTTTATTAAGTCCCTTCCAAACTCAAACCCAGGGCACTAACCTAAAAGACAGAGCTTGGACCAGGTTAACTGTGAGGGAATTGACACGGCATGACATTTTGGGGAGGCAGGCAATGTAGCCTAATATTCTGCCTCTTTAATGCACATTTTATGTTTATGGCTGTTGTTTCATGAAAGACCACACCTCTTTTTACTTATCATTATGCTAGAGGAAAGAGAGCACAATGTACATGTACCAGAACAGTTCTGGGTTCTGGTGGGCTGCCCCAGAACAGAGTGACTGGGCAGTGACTGGCAAGAGCAAAAAAAGAAAAAGATAGACATATTTTCGTAAAGAGTTTTTGGTGAGAACAAGACTAGAGGAAATTTTCTACTGATTTCACTCAGGCCATATTTTTACTTTTTGCTTGTAAACAGTAAAGGGCACAATCTGGATTGCATCTAGTCTATGTTTAAACCTTAACTAAACTCCTCATCCACCATTCCAGCTCTCCTCTCTTTCTTTCTCTTGCATTTTTTCAAGCAGGTGTTGCTTTTTTTTTCAGTCTTCAGCCATTTTACTGTTCATTTATGCTACTAAAAATCTTTGTTTCTCACACTTGAAGTCATATCTTTCATAGGGAGGGACGAAAGACAATTTTTACAATCTCTGTAGAATCTGTCACATAGTTCTTAAGAATGCATCTATAATATAGACACGTAAAATGATATATGTGTATCAAAGCATCTTGAAGGAGATCATTGACTTTAACGATGACACAGAGTTTGAAGATAAAGCAAGCAAGATAAAGGCCTGCTCAACCTCAGTCCAACTAGTGACTTGTAGAAAACAGGTGAAAAGGGCCATTTCTGCTGAATGGCACTTTCAAACTACACCTAATCTTAAGAAGGCTGCACTAAATCTTCACTTGGAGAATTGCTTGGAGAATATTTCTCATCCTTGGAAACCAATAAAATATATTTTCAACTTTGGAAGAAATCTGGAATTTCCTTAATGGAACAAGTGTAAGTTCAGGATAGAAAAGAAAAAAAAAAATCTTTGGTACACCTTGGTTCTGCGGCGATCTGTGCTGCGGCAGTTGCTGGTTGCCCCAAAACAAAAGCAAGGTGTGCATCCCCTGGGGTTAGAAGGGTCCAGATAAAAGGATCCTGGTCGGCAAGTGTCACATGCTGCACCTTCAACATTTTCCTGTTAAGGCATAGTTCAAGGAAATTTCAGTGCTTTTCTTTACGCTTTGCTGAGGTCCTCAAAAGTTCCTGCACACGAAACAAATATTCTGAAAGAATATATATTTAAAAGTATAGAAACGAATGAAAATGTGTGACTGTCTGGACAGACCATATTCCAAATTCAAACAAAACTGTCTTGGAGGCAATCTTATGAGCTTTCTTTCCAGTTTATAACGTGAAATGTGAACCACTGAGTAATAAATATTAGTCAGAGACAGCTGGTAACTTCCTTGCCAAAACCCTCCTGCTGGTTTTTGCAAACCCACAGTATAAAAGGTCACTTGTGAAAGTTCACATTTATCACATTTAATTATGCAGATCAGAACAAAAGAAGACTTCCTAGCTATTATGATGTGGTAAAATGTCAACTGACATAATATGGCTAAAAAAAGCATGGGACTTGGTTAACATCCAAAAGGCAAGATGCAGATGGATAAAGTGGATCTGTGCAGGGTACAGACTGCTTCGGTGAATCAATGGACATCTACTCTGCAGCTCTCTAACGTCCTGCAAAACCTAAGACCACCTGTACAACTGAGAGATATTGAAGCCATTAAAAAAAGGTATTTAATGCTACCATGACAATCTGTGCACATACTGCGAAGTGTGATGGTTTTGTACAGCTGCATTTAATTTTTACTGAAAACTTAATGATAAACTCACTTTATTCACCCCATTATATATGAAATAGACACTGACATGCAAACGATGCTTGTGAATGCAGAAGTAATTTGATTTATCTGACCTTGCAAAGACAAATTCCTGTCTGGGGATCACAAACATCTGGTTCTGTTCCATCTCTGTTACAGCTACATGGCACACAGTTAGGGAAACCGTAAGTTCCAGGAGCACACTGATCACACTGACGTCCTTTTATTCCTGGTTTGCACCTTTATCAACAAACACAGAGGAGAGAGTCAATAAGGGAGGTAGGAATTGAGCAAGGAAGGGAAAATAAAACAACAGGCAGGTGGATATTCAAAGGGATTGCATGGCTATGACACAACTTCATGACTGCCACAGCAAAAATGCAGCAGGTTAGTACTGTTTTCAGATTTTGAATAGTGTGTCATTTTAAATGGCCGCAGAATTGACTAGGAATGTATCCAACTTTGAAGGATAAAAATGCTCACAATAGAATTAGACTTCTGCAGCTATTCAGTGCTTGCAGTGCAGATCTACACTCCCTGTACACTAAGGTGTAAAACATGGATGTTGAATATAGGTAAGCAGAGCTGGAAGAAGATTTATAGCTGGAAAATGTGCCTGGGCATTACTCAAGGCATGCACCTGGTAACAGAAAAATGAGGAATTGCAAGCATATGAATAATTATGGGGACCTCAGTCTCCCACAAAGCTTGGGTTAGTTTACAACTGTTTGCAATGGGTAAAACCCACTTTGCTCACACTGGAGACTGAATGCCTTAAGTTTCACATACCCTCTCCAAATACCTGAAAAGAGCATTGAAGAAAACCACTCATGCATTGTTTATAACACACATAACCCAAACTTACTTGCATTGCCCACTGGTTTTATCACATTCTGGGCTTGCCACATCAACAATTCCTTTTTCTGAGCAGTTGCAGCTCTTGCAGCCAGCAAGGGGGTGATAGCTGAAGTAATATTTCTCACATACTTCACATTTTGGCTTCACAGTTCGGGGAGGGCAAATGCATTTACCAGTCATGTCATCACAAAGATGCTGCCCGCAGTTGCATACTAGACCAAAGAAATCGTTCTACAAATCAATCACATCTCATCTTACAACAATCAACTTACTGAATATGCAACAAATGCACACAATCTTTATATATAGAAAACATGACTCTTTTCTCTCACTAGTTTAAAGTTCAGGGTCATAGAAACCAACTATGTGACAGCAACAATAGTTTCAAAGAGCAGGTTTGGTGCTTGGCTCTCTTCCACGGATCAGTCGTTTAACTTCACCACAGACATAGTTTATCACTTGCCAAAACTGCTAAGGATTAAACAAGTAGTTTTGGTCTCAAGGGCACCACTTTTATAAAGCAAAGTTTATAAACATCAACTATAGTATCTAGGAAAGCAGCTGAAGATTGTTGGTGTAATCTATAGATCTGTTGGTACTATTAACAGTAGAATTAGGAATTGGAATGAGAAATTAGGAATGCTGTGTCTCTGATTATCTATGGAAAAGCTTGAAGGTGAAAAATGGGATTAAACATTAACAACTTGGAAATGATTTAGCAGTCACTGCAGAAAAAATCCATTTCACTGAAAGAGTGGTAATATAGATTTTAACCAGTTTAGTTGCAAGCCTACCACACATGATCAAACAACACATGCAAAGGCACACTTCACCATGAACTAGGTGTGCTTTAGGGGAAAGGGATTTCTTCTGCCTTAAACGGAAAGCTATGCTATGGTGAAGCTGAAATGGCTTCGCCAGCCTCCCACACGATCAGGCTCTACAAAGAAAAGCCAGGCTGCAGTACATCTGCAGCAAATTCAGAGGATTTAGTAGGTGATGGGGTCAGGAGCTGAAGGAGTGCAAGCATGTACTTACACTTGCAAAATGGGAATCCATAGTAGCCAGTTTGGCATCGGCTGCACTGGCGGCCGATGACGTTAGGTCTGCAAAGACACTGCCCTCCCAGGGGGCTGCAAGCAGGGCTCCTGGCACCTGCGCTGTGGCAAGCACATGGCAGGGCTCCGTTGTTGTAGAAAGCCACCAGTGACCTTACAGAGTCCTTACAGAAGGCTGATGATCGCTCTGGGCTGTTTAAATTGAAATATAAATCATGTAAGTGCTGGCACTCAGGATGGTTAAGAGAATGCTTTGCAGTGATTGAGTAAATTAGGGGTCTGTCTTTCAAACAGTTTGACATAAGGGTGGCATCAGCACACATGCAAGGTTATACATTAATTAAATCAAGGGTGAATGGCTTTGAACATGCAGGTAAGAGGTTTTTTTCATAGCAAGTGCGTATTAGTTGTATCAGTTCAGACATGCCAAGCAAAATACCAAATACCAAAGATGGAAATACCAAAGGCAGGAAGATGACATACATTTTCCTCTTTTGTACTGTGAGCAATAAAGCTCTACCTTTACAATGCATTTGTAACAGAAAGTCATGGAAACATGACTCATGGAAATTTAATAGGCCAGCATAAGCCATGAAAAGCATTTTAATGTAGCACAATTATAGGCATTTAAGACAGCTCTTTAATACAGAGTAAAAGTATGATTATTCCCAGTTTGTTGTCAATGTTCAGTTTTTTAGAAAGTGATGCTTACTCAATATAAAAACTGTTTCCTCCACATTGGCTGATAAAATCCAATGACTTGTCCACTGTCTTTTTGTCAAGAATTTTGTAACTGTAGGTGTCTGCTGGAATAACTAAGATATTTTCCTTAAAATAATAAGAAAGCTAAATTTTACATTTCAGAGAAAAATGAAAAGGCACAAGTCAAGGCATTTACATATTTAAATGTTGCTTTATTATACATTCTGAATTTTTTCAAAACCTTTAAGATTTTAGCCAAAAAATAAGAAAATTAACTTTGCATACTGCCCTCAAAGTTGTGATGCTACCAGCAGTGTACAACAAAAACAGTGCAGAGTATCTTAAAAATTTAAAATAAAACTACAAGCAGTGCAAAAGAGCCTAAAAATAGGAAACACAACATTAAAAAAATTATTCTTTTTGGTTTTCATCTTTGCATCTATCTCTAAATGAATGGTGAGAATAACATTTTCAACTACATTTACGTAATGCACATACCAGAATCAGCGTTCTTCCATTCGGTATCATCACTGTAACAGAGACTGTGGGTACAGAAATGTCAAGCTCAATTTGGTTTTCTGCAATCACCTGAACCCGACAGCCAGAAGTATGAGGGCAGAATGAAGCATTGAAAGTACCTAGAAGAAAAAATATATGTGAAAAGGTTTTGGTTGCAGGGGGCTACTGGGGCGGGTTCTATGAGAATCTGTAAGAAGCTTCTCCCATGTCTGACAGAGCCAATGCCAGTCGGCTCCAAGACAGACCCAACACTGGCCAAGGCCAGGTCTGACCATGGTATTGCCTCTGGAATAACATATTTAAGGGGAAAAAACCTTGCTCAACAGCAGGTACAGCCAGAGAGAGGAGTGAGAACATATGAGAAACAACTCTGAGGTCACCAAGGTCAGTGAAGATGGAGAGGGACGAGGTGCTCCAGGTGCTGGAGCAGAGATCCACTGCAGCCTGTGGAGGAGACCCACACAAGAGAGGGTGGATGCCCAGAGGGGTCTGTGAACCTCTGGGAAGCCCACACTGGAGCAGTCTCCTGACAGGCCTTGTGACCCCATGGAAGGGACCCACACTGGAGCAGTTGGTGAAGAATTGCAGCCCAGGAGAAGGACTCATGTTGGAGAAGTTGGTGGAGGACTGTCTCCCATGTGAGGGATTCCACACTAAAGCATGGAAAGAATGTGAGCAGTCCCCCACTGAGGAGGAAGGAACAGAGGCAACCTGTGATGAACTGAGTACAGCCCACATTATCTGTCCCCATGTCCCACTCGGTGGGAGGAGTTGGAGCAATTCGGGAGTAAAGCTGAGACAAGGAAAAAGGGAAAGGTAGAAGCAAAGTGTTTGAAGATTTGGCTTTAGTTCTCTTACCCTGCTCTGATTTGACTGGTAACAAATTAAGCTAATGTCCCCAAGTCAAGTCTGTTTTGCCCAGGTTGGTAACTGCTGAGTGATCTCTCCATGTCCTTATTTCCCCCCACAAGCCTTTTCTTATATTTGCTCTCCCCTCTCCAGCTGAGGAGGGGAGTGACAGAGTGGCTTTGGTGGGCACCTGGTGTCTATTCAGGGTCAACCCAACACAGCTCCATATCTCAAAATGCTCAGAAAGGAAAGGTGTTAGATCAAATTCAGATGCCTACCTGACCACACATGTCCTGCATTCACATGGACTTGCACAGAGAACACTGGGTGTGCCGGCTGATAAAAATGTACCACAAATATGTATCTGCCCAAGTGGGGCACTCTGCCACTCAAGGTGATCTGGTTCTGGAGAAACAAGAACAGCTCTGGTGTTAAATCACAGAATCACAGATTATATTTGTTTTGTGAAACATTCTTGGGCTTATCAGCTGTGCTCAGTGCCCCCTACCTGCAGTGAAAGAGAGAGGGTTTAGCATCTCTCAGCAAGTTAAATTTCTTCAATGAATATGGCATTACAACTGCACGCTCTGTTTGCCTGCCAAGCACATTTAACATTCTTCTGCAGTCTGTGAGACTGTTGTGCAGTTCAGAATGAAGCTGGTGTTTGGCATTTTTTTCCCCGTTCATTATAGTCTCTGGCTTACTCAGTTTGCAGCGTTTTTTCATCATATCACATAATCCAGTTTTGATCCTCTTACAGTGTTTCATCTATTTAACTTTACCAAGAACATAACTTGTGACTTGCAAAACAAAGTTTTCAAAATATGAGATACCTGTAAGGGTGTCAAGGTGACTCCATGAACTGAATGAGCAGGTAAAGTAGCAGTCAGTGGATCATGGAGTATATTCTCCTGTACTTCAGAAATCTTCCCATCTTTGAAGGCATCCAAAACCAGAGCTCCTGGTGGAGTTTCAAAAACTGAGGGAATGCATGCTGCACTAAACACAGAACCACAGTTATTACACTTGGGGCCAGGAGAAAATTTTAACCATAACAGGAAAAGCTGCTGACTTACAAAAGTCAGTGTATTAGACTGTATTGCAATTGCTAATGCAATAATAACCCCTGTACCTATCTGGATTCTTTGTGAATGATCAGAAAGTAAATGAAAACAAGAGGTACAGATTTAGCTTATGAAGAGGGAAGTGTGTACACTTTCAAAGTATTAACTGCCTTTATTCACACAAAATTTCCATAACTTTAAGTTTCAGTGGAAAGAATTTGCTAAGGAAGAAGAAACTTAAGGGAATCAGGAGCTCTAAAAATTAAATACATTTTAGTTAATCCAGTTAGTTACGTTCACCAGAATCTGTACTAATATCGAATTCTCAGTTCTACAAATATTTACATAGGTGTATCCTTTAAACATGCAAGTTCTCCCCCTGAAGTCAATGGGACTACTTAAGTACTTAGAAGTTAAGTATATACTCAAATATTTGTAGAATTGGAGCCAAAACAAATAACAGTACTCCTTGAAAGCATCCTTATTCATTCACTGCTGTGTTTAACTATTTCTTCCTTGGCATATTTAATTCTGGGATTGAGAGAAGAATTTTCCAAGATTGCAGGATAAAATATTTTGGGGGGTTTCCTTGTTGCATTTGTTCACTTCTAGTAAGTACTCAACAGATTTGATTAATCTTTGCTCAAGACAGGCCCACAACTGGAATGGCAAGTATGTTTCAGGGCCAGAACGGAGATGTATTTGCCAGACCTGTGTGGGAAATTATGTGCAGCATCCACCTACAACACTGTTAAACTGAGCCAAGCCTTTGCATCTTTCCACTTGAACTTAAACACTCTCAGGACAGCAAAAATGCTGCCAGATAACAATAAAAACAAAACATAAAACTACAGCAAACAATGCAAATATTACAAGAGTTTTAAAAAATACCCAACACAAAACCAAAGTAAAATGTTTAAGTTTCTACATTAGTTTTATTTTAAACCATGTTTTTCACCCATCCTCTTTCCCCTGTTGTACTCAAAATATAAATGCCTGAATTTGCAAAATCACTTTGCTGCAAGGCAAAGTATCTTCAGTCTTAGAAAGCTGCTCTCAGTGGTAACACGGAGCAGGAGAATTAAAGCTGTGATTCAATGCTATGCATGCTTGGAAGCAAAGCACAGTCACATGTTGTTATCCAATTTACTATCCAGATTTTTCTGCTTTCTGTTTCAATTCAACCATTATATTAGAAGCTACCATTTGGAAAACTGTTAGACCAAATCACCAACTCTTTTTGCCTCTTAAGTCCTGCAAAATGACATCTACTTTTATTTTGAGGCCCTTCCCACTGCTAGATCAGTAGGAAGGAAGCCTTAGGAGTAGGCATCACGAGGCACATCCTGGGGAGTACAACAGGCACTGAAATGTCCTGAGGTCCCTAATTTGGAAGCTGCAGTGACAATTCCTCTGTGTCTCAAAGAACAAAAGATGGAGAGGGGAAGAGCCTCAACAGGACAGAGGAGATGCTCTGCGGAACCCAAACCTCACCACTTGGGAAGGTTCAGGTTCAGGTTCAGGTTCAGATCTTCACAGCAAGAGAAGAGCCCTCAGCCTGAGTCAACCAAGCAGTACATGAGTCCCCTAATTATGGTCCTGTAAAGTCTGATGGAGAAGAAGGAGGAGCTGGCATTGCTGTGTGAGGTGAATGATGAGGGCACACCCACCCTAAGGGCCCCGGGATGAGAGGGACAAGGGAATGGCTTGTTTGTGAAGTAGGGGTTTACATGTTGAATAATTCAATGCTGCCAAGTTGAGCTGGTGGATTTGTGCCCAAAATGGCAGTCACATCCCACACCTAATGACAAACTAAAGCCATTTGGGGACAGCTGAAGCAGCAACATGCAGAAGAAAACCCCAGATGGGACAGTAAGCATTTCAGGCCACCAAAGTAGGAACAAATCTCCAGCTTGGACACCTGTCATACTGGATGGTGTGTGAAAGATGCACGTCTTCTCGCACGTCAGCACTGGGTAGTTCAGATGGGCCAGGAAAAGGCTGTTATCAACAAAATCCTGTGCAAAGACTGCCTGGATTAACACCAACATTTCAGCGTCTTTACCAACACTACTTTGCAAAAGTGGCCCACAAATCACCTGTAAGTCACTGAGCGAAGCTTCACTCAGAAGAATTAAACCACCACTCAGTCTACCTTTCAAGGTTGTCCTCAGATAACAGGAAGGGTAAAACCAAGCAAGTTACCTTCCATCACTATTACTCCTGTAAGCAGCTATGCACTGTACTTTAGGATCCACGTATTCTGGAGAAAATTCTTCAGCTGATATAATGCAAACCTTGTGCTGAAAAACAAGCACAAGGCACAATTAACAATTAATATCATAAATAACAGGGCCAGGCCTGAACAGGAAGAACGAAGCCTAATTTTAGCATAGAAAGATATGAGCCCAAAACCATGTTCTGTCATGGACCTCCCACAAGATTCTGGATCCCTTTACCTCCCTGCATCTCAATGCCTCAGGGTTAAAAAGCATTTTTCTGTCCTTGTCAAGAGAATATTGGCTGTTCAGAAGTGAAATAACTAAAAGATAAGTATATATGTGTGGGAAAGACAGAAGACCAGCTCAAAGGTTGAGAAGCAAGGCAAGGAATGTAGAGAAGTAAAAGGGAAAAGCCCTCATCTGTGGTGTTAGAGACTTTTGGACCCTGGGGGAATTCCCAGACTTCCTCAAATACAGGCACAAACACTTGCTCGTGCAAAGTCCATGGGAGTGAGTTTCATGATACCAGGATTTCTCTCCCAGGATTCAGAACTCATTTCAAAAGAAGCAAGACCTCATATGGGTTTTTTATTTTAACTAAAAGTCGATGTGAACAAATGAATCTGTGGCAGTCCAGCTGTACCCACAGTGGTATGGACATAAGGGAAGGCTTGTGAGTAGACACAAGAGTATGCACTAATTAAATACATAAGAAAACACACAGGCACCAGTTACAGAACTTAACCATGAACTACTTGAAAAGGAGATGAAGACAACCAACAAGCGATAAGATAGCTAGCACCAAGTAGTAATGTGAATAAAAATTGCATTAGGAGAATTCATTATTATGCAATGTGATTTAGTTGGGAAGCTGGGCCAAAGGGGGTTGAGCCTGTGTTTTAAAAGTAGTAAGCAGGGAAAAAAAAAAAAACATTTATAAGCTACAAGGCAGTGCTAAAAATCCCTTCTCCTTGGCAGCCAACACTTTGTCTGTCCTGCATGTAACAACCCACAGGGCTCTAGGCTACCACAGCAGAACAAGGGTACATGCTGAAGCTTTGAACAGCACTTCATGAGTGGCTAAAAGATTAGTGCCAAGTGTGGTCTGGGTTTAGACAGCTTGTCTGCATCAGTGTGAGATAAAGACTATCAAGCTGTAAGAGCCTCTCCTGATAGATGGCCTCAAGAACCCCATTTCCCCTTTATTTAGACCAGTTGTCTCCAGAGTTGGAGGTGGCTCCCATTTGCCTTTCTGGTCTACATGAAGGGATCACGAGCATCTTTAACCCCCAAACTGCTAACACTGACTTCACAATGAGTGTCTAGAAGCCCTTTTCCCCTCTCCCATCATTTGCTAAGCGCAGCCTTTACAATTAAAGATTGTAAAGATTGGATCTTGTTAGCACAGCAGTTGCTGCAGGGAGCTAACACAAAATGTAAAAGGTGTTCGCTCACACTGACTCAAGAAATGAAGAAAGCATATAGTCCTGTAGAAAGTAAAGAAATGTAGAAAGCTGTTAGTCCTAATATCTGTTACTAGTTGGGTTTGAACTCTAGATTTTAACAAACCTTGTGTTTCTAAAATAGAAAACAGAAACAACATGTAAGAAAATTCAGTCTCCAGAAAAGCATATTCCTGGTGTGGCCAAAAGAGGTCAGTGAAGGCTTTTTATTTAAAATACCTAAAAGCTATATGACTAATGAATGCATTTATTATCTGAAATAAATGCATTTATTACCTGAATTTTGTAAGAGACACAGGAAACTCCTACATGGGTTTTGAGGATTTAGAAAAAATGGAAGATAAAAAAAAGAAAATAAAAAATTAGGTATAAAAGCTACCAGAATATTTTTCATTTAAAGTTTACTTGTAGAAGAGAAAGGGGAACTGAAATAAAGCACAAGAAAGCTGGAAAAAACCTTGCCAATAAAGGCAAAGTTCTGTTGGTCCTTGAAACTGAGAAGTTTGCCTCAGCACTCGGGTACATATAAAGCATGGCTATTCAAGCATCTAATATACATAATTTTACACATTACCTTACATAATGTGAATATAGGGAGACAAATATCTTTGTTTACCCAATTAGGGAACAAGTATTACCAAAGGGAAAAGAAAATGTCAACTTACCAGAAGAAAATTACTTGATGATGCCTTAAGGCGTATCTTTGTGTCTGCCAGAAGGTCATAGGCTGCGATGCGATTCCTGTCATCAACTACAACGCTGCGACAAAGGAAACTGAGACAGAAGGCAGGATCAAGGATGAGCCTGCTGGCACTGCCACCTTGTTTAGGCTGCAACCCAGCTTCACTGCCTGGCTGCTGGCTAGCCAAAGCCCTCCTGCTGGATCATAACTAACCTGCCTGTGGCCACTGCGGAACACGCATCGTCCTCGCCAGTGAGACACAGGATCTACCAAGTACAAAACACTGCTTATCCTGTGCCTTGACTCACCCAGAGCTGAAGCCTCCAGATCTCAGCTCAGACACCCATTTGAGCTACTGGCTTGAGCAGGATGTGGACAGACAGAAACACATAGATGCTACCTGCAGACATTTTCACACTGTGTAATGTGGTGTGTAACTAATATTCTTCTGCCTGGGCCATGCTCCTTGAGGTGCCAGCACACATGTGCCATGAGGATGTAAATCAGCAGCTCTTGCCCACACAGTGGCAGCTGGGCAAGGCCTGATTTTAGGAAGATATTCTGTACACTCAGATACTCCTCAATGCAAGTGAAAATTCAGGTTTGCCTCCTGTACAAACCAGAGAATGTGGAATTTTCACTGTTGTTTAAAGCACAGATCAAAAAAAAGGTCATCTCAGGGCTAGGAACATGTAAAACTAGAGAAATATAGGCCATGAATATATTTATTCATGATTTGCTGAAAGCTTGTGATGTTTTATTCTCTTACCATGTTTTATTTGGAATAATCAAGCTCACAGAGCTGTAAGAAAGTCTGGCACAATATATTACAAATTCTACAAGTTACTGTTATCTACATGTACCTCACTATGCCATTGCTTGATTTATTTTTTATCAGAAGATATTTGTACCTTCCTGTTAGGGAAAGATGACACAGCACCTCACTCACAATGTGACCATTCAGTTCATGCAGAATGTCTGCAGAAGGGATTTGCTGCACTGCCACATTAAAGCAGCAAGGGCTTTCCTTGTATTTTCATAAGCATGTTTTTCGTGTGTCATATAAACAAACAAATATGTTCAAAATCAGCCCATAAAATGTGTCTGGGGAATAAAACACAAAAAAACCCAATAAAATGGAGGATTTATAGCAAGAAGTTTGGGGCTCAAAGGCTAAAATAAGAGCTTTCCCCAGCAACAACCTGACAAGGTCACTGCTCCACATGGATCTGCTCTGTATCACAAACATGCTGATGAAAATGACTTTTCTTACTGAGCACTTTCATCCTGAATATTCCTAAGCCTCCATTCTGCCAAACACTTGGCTCATGGGAGTAAAGGCTGCATGTCTGTAGTCCCCTAGCACTAGGTCCCAAGGGCTCAAAAGAAGCTGAGGTGTTCAAGTGTTAAAGACAATCTCACTCAGGACAGGCAAAATCCCTTGTGCAGGCACATCTGCAGTAACCTCATCAGTCAACAAGGATAAAGATGCATTTGGCTGAAGACCTTGCCTACAGCCTAACAGCCACAGGATGACTACAGGCAGAATTTCAGAGGCCTTTATATTTCTGCTTCAGCAAATCTTGTTAGAAACGGTGGGAATAATCTTGTAAAACTGACTGCTACATTTTTTATGGCCAAAGCCCTTGGACATACTTTTAACTAAAGAAAAACAGTGCAAGCATCTGCAGCCAACAGCAATTCTCTTCCACTGAACTTGGAGATTAATAGTTTATAAGGATTTAAGGATGTATATAAAAAAGTAACCCTTTGCACAGGTGGAAACCCTTTACAATAGGAAAACAATTCATTGAAGCAGTAGCGATGTTTAATGAGCTGATTGCACAAAGAAAATTAAAAACATCTACAAAATCCACAGAATCCTGCACTTGCTTTCAAATCACCCTAGAATTTGAACAATTTACATGGTGAAGTGGATTCAAATGTATAAGAAGTATAATTACATTCCAAATGCTTATTTAATCATATAGTGATTATTTCAGAAATTCTTACCTGTATTTACAACTGTATATTCTCACTCTGCCTTCCGTGACAGGTCCAGGGCTATGCAATGTTACCTCTGCAGTGAATATCTGATCCTCTTCATTGGCATATTCAAAAACCAGAACATAGCGACCGACTTGAGGAACATTCATGGTCATCTCTAAATTGACCTGGGTCAAAATAATTGAAAAATTAAAAAACTAGTTAAATCTTTCACTCCCTTTTCTTGCAGGAAGCTTCCATTTCCTGCTCTTTTGACTGGTCAGCATTAGTCCAGAGCCTGTCCTGTAGTGTCTCAACAGCAGACACCCAGCAGAATGCAAGCAATGCTTACAATTCTCACTTTGTCCTCTAATAAGAATCAAACAAGTTCGAGAAACAGCTACCATGATAACAGTTCCAGGAAAGCTGTAAAATAACCCTGGGAAGTGAGTATATTATTATTTCTCTTCGCCCCAGCAGAAAGAGAAGAAATGTTAATGATGCTAAAAAATTGTCACCATCATCTTTAAGGTATCCTTAGCGAGATACAAAAACTGAGTTTACTTCTCCACTGAAAAAAAGTATTTTTAGGAACACAGAATTCCTACTATAGCAATGCTATATTTGATTGTATTTTGATTCCCTACGAAGAGTGAAAGCACCTTCTCCAGCAAACCATAATACTTTGAAGCATCAAGGTTTTCTTTTAGGTTACTTGCACGAAGTGGTTAACACAATATTTCATGCAAAATACTTCTAAGTAATTAAGTCCTGTGGTTACAAAGGTTTTGCTTCAGTTGACTACACAATTATTTTCAAATTTAAACTGGTTTTTTCTCAGTATTTCCTTAGGGTACAAACACTTAAACATGTAAATAATTCTGTCAACCGCCCTCTTGACTTCACTGCAATTATTCATACCAGTAAATTTTGGACATGCATCAGTGATGAAGCACAAGAGCCTGTGGCATGTGAGTATTCTTGCTGTATAGAGGGCATATTCATTTTACATCGTTATCACATATTAGATAAAATACCTCATTTTTGCCAAACACACTTCTAGTGGATCTTTTCATTTCATAAAACATGTTGTGCTTTCAAAGGACCTACAACAGTGGCATAATTGCTTCTGCTTGTTTTTCAGTAAAGCAAACATTTTACCTACGTATAGCTATTTAAGAAAAAAAAGATTAATTTAGAGTGATGTACGTACACCCTTTCTGCTGACAAATCATTATGTCATTTCTTCTGAACAAGCCAGTATGCCTAAAGCAGAAGGATTTTTATTTAATGAAATGCTTTTGTCAGAGTGGAATGTCCACTCCAGTCACAGTTATAAATCTGCCTACACTGATACTCTTACACAGTTTTGTGTAAAATGCAGACCTTGGTGCAGAGTCTGTTTTAGGGATGTGCTAGGACCTGAAAACGCTGAGCTGTAAATCTGCACCCACTTTAGTCTGGTAGGTTTACAGTCAATAGCACAGATAGGACTGCAATCAGCAGGCAGGAATCTGACCTCTGTCCCACTGATATGGGCCATCAGTGGCTGATTGGGAGCTGGCTGTCGCACAGGTACTCTTCTGGATTCTGCCCCGTGTCTGGAACGCACTGCCTCTGAACCCAGGACACAGGAAAATCTGCCCAGAGGCAAATGCTGATAGAGCAAGCAGCTTACATGAAAAAACAACAAACAAAACACAGGATTATTATTGTTTTCAAGTGCAGCAGGACGACAACAAAATAAACCAAGGCACTGGTTTATGCTGTAGCATATCTACTGACTGTTCTGCTGAAGCAGGCCCGGGATGAGTGCAAGGCTCCGTAACTCGGATCTGCAACAGCGATGCCTCGTAGTACTCACTGGGTAACAGCACCAGATAATCCTAAGAACAAAGAATACAACAATTGCAAAGGCATTCAAACAATGACAAAAAGAACATCTCCAGGCTTTCACAATGTAACAATGAATAAAATCAATCACATAAATAATTTGTACAGATGATACCTGCAAGATGTGAGCAGGGCTTTTTGCTGTTATTACTTGGGTCAATAACATCAGAATGTGCCTCCCTAAACCCGTAAGTTCAGAAAGATGGCATGAAGGTAGCTGCCCTGTGATCAGGGAAACTCTGAAGCCTCTCTCCCATCATGTGTTGTACACGACAGTGCTCTGAAAGGAGCTTCCTTGCATCTCAGTAACACACAGCCTGCAGTATTTATCCATAGGTGCAATCCACAAGCACACAACTCAGCCCTGGGTGACTTCAGGCAGGAGATTCATGTATCCCAGATGACTTGATTAAAATATTCCATGTAACCTATTAAGATGTGCTTCAAAAGCTGGTAAATTTTTGTTCTGTCTTGCTTACTTAAATTAATGTGTTAGAGCTTATATATAACAACTGTTAATGTGAGAACGTGATGGGCTAAGATAATTAATAAATAACTTTTCAAGGGTATTAGTAAAAAAACCAACACAGTAATACTGTCACTTTCAGCAAGAAATATGTTTGCAAGCTCTTTACTAACACTTCATGTGGTATTACATAAATTTAACACAGCCTCAGGCTTAATGACTAGAGACATTGCTTACTTATTATCCCTGTACAAAATATGTAAAGATTTCAGCATGTTGTCTTTGTGATCATACATGTTTAAGGTTTTTCATAAATGATCACCTCAAAAAAATTTCTTTTTCTCTAGCAATTTCTTAGAACTGCTGCTAGAAAATTTTTCAGTTTTTCAGTGAATGAAAGGAAAGAAATGATGGGAGGATAAAAGCAGTCAGAAACTGACCTGCTCATAATGCAGCCCATCTTACAACAGTCTTATGAAGATTTTTTTTTTGTCAAGAAACTAAGGCCTTGGCTGAGCTAAGCTCTAGACACAACATCCAATATGTAAAAAATTACTAATTTTTGTGAGCAATTATGCTTTCTGCTGTATGTTAATAATACTTCATCATTTGAAGGTACGGATTCCAGATAGACTTAAAGTCTGTAAGCAGAGGAAAAATTAGAGCAGGAGAAAGTCAGAGAAGAAATGAGGCAGAAGTGTAGATTTTCAAAATTGTATTCTGCTGCTTATACTCTTTTCACTAGTGCTGAATTCCACTTGCTTGCAGGGTTCTTCCCAGCAAATAACTCCAGAGCAGTAACTTCATGACAACCTTCAATCAGTTGTTTTCCTCAATTGTTTTCTTACCAAGAGGACTTCCTCTGCCATTATACTGACAGTCCACGTGCCTGGAGCCAGTGAGAAGGGCTCTGTAGAGCTTTTTCCTGGGATTGTGATAAAAGCTGGCTCCTTGCTGGGTGGGAAGACAAATTCTTTGCTCTGATCAGCCCCTGCCAGAAAAAAAAAATAATTAAGTAAAAAACATAAAATGTCTCTACTTGCTTAGTGAGCTGGACTGACAATTTGGTCCATCCAACTTTGTTTGACAGGAGCTGATCAATCCTTTTCAGTTAATATGCATTAGCAATGCACTTGACTGCACACAGAGCTATGCAGCCATTGATGTTTTCATTCTTATTATTCTTGAGCAAATTGGTACAGGAAAGCAGAGCTCCACCCCTGTAATGACCAGTTTTGCAATATTCTGAAATGGTGTCTTCCATAATTTTCCTTCTCTCTGCCCTGACTCTCAATATTTTCAGCTGACACAATTCACATTGTCGTGTGACTTTAAGTCAAATACTTCAGGTACTGGAGGTTCTCAGTAGCATCTAAAATGTTTACTTACAGACAGGTAACTTCTAGGCAGAGATGATAGGCCTGCTGTGGATGCCCCATCCCTGGCAGTGTTCAAGGCCAGGTTGGATGGGGCTCTGAGCAACCTATTCCAGTGGAAAGTGTCCCTGCCTATGGCAGGAGGTTAGAACTGGATGATGTTTAAGGTCTCTTCCAGCCCAGACCATTCTATGAATCTGTGTACTACAGAAATATAACTGTGGTATGCTTTATCAAATAGAAGTCATGAGGAGTCATGAACATTAAAGGTTTCCTCTTTGAAGATTCTGGACACAGACAAAATCTGGTTCCCTCTCTCCCAGTCATTAGAAGCCAGTGATGACCACTCTGCTGAATGGTGTCTGTGAAGTCTTCAGTTTCATCTTACTTGTATTTCTAAAAGGATCTGTAACTTTACTCCTATCAATAGGGCAGGAATAGTAAGAAATAATTCTGCATATGGGCTTGGTATGCCCTATTATTCTAAGGATATGGAGTATTTATCTTTTATCAGGGCCTGAAAGGCATCACATGCTTTTGAGGACTGTAATCAAAACTAATTTGGTAGACTGGGTTCATCATTAAACAAAAGTTACTCATGGAATGAAGGCAGAAGTCCCATTTAAAACTTGAATATTAAAGGCAAGTAAACCAAACTAAGTGTTGTTACCTTTTCTTTAAAAACTTCATAAAATTCACAGTTCAGAGCTTCCAAGTACAAGACTGAAAGTATCAAGTGTGGCAAACATTTGAAGAAACAAATGTTGACTACTATTGCAAGCAGGGGTTTCATGCAAACACAGCCTCATCAATTACACAGCAAAAATGTATGAGGAGAAGCACAAGAGCGCTGACACTGTTAAAAGTGACGCCTTTTAAGCAACATTAAAGACTTGACTTAGGTGCACCTTGGAAAGCCTTCTCTGCTCTAATATTCATCTGACCTGTTGCACTGCTGAGTTACACCTACCTGCTCCAGGCTGAGATTGACAAGCAGATATGCGACCAGATAATGTTTCACCTCCAGGGTTAATATACCTCAGGATAATGCGAAATAAGTAGAGCTTTGATTTTTCCACATTCAAAGTTATCCTCACTTCATTCTGAAAAACGGAAGTTATTAAACAAAAACAGCCATAAAGTGCTGAATAGAGGAACAGTTAGAAGCCATGCACGCACCAGATTAAAGTCCTACAAGAAAAAGGCACATGCAGACAAGTATATACTGGAATGGCAATGCTGATGTACAACAGAGGAAGACAGGCAAGCCTAGTGAGAGAATTAATTCACTTACAAGTATAATTAGTGCCAAAATGTTTTTCCTCAGCAACTGAGATCTTCCCTTTAGAAGTTTTTGAGCCCAGGCTGACATAGCGGAGGACTAGGTGGAAGAGCTTAGGGGAAGCCACAGTGATAGGCACAACCACCTCTGGCTGGGAAAAATAAACAGAAAGGGAAAAAGGAGGAATGGAAAGTACATTACTTGTTACTAGCACCCAGAGAAAGAAAAACCACTTGGCAAAGACAAAAGGCTTGGGCAGCTCACAAAAGAACTTAGAACAAAATCTCCTGTGAAATAAAACCCTTGTTGAATACCAGCTGATCCAGAAGGACACAGAATGGCTGAACTAACGTGTGTTAGTGTGATACACCAACAGTATTTCCCTCTTATTCTCCCCACTTGTGCCATAAAGGAGGCATACAGTATCAAGGGCTGTCAATACTCCTGCCTTTCCAAGGAACAGGCTGCAGTCATTGATCCTAGTCTGAGATCCCACAGCATGCAGACACCTCAGACTGTCACTGAAACTTCTGCTCCTCCACCAGGTCCTGCAATTGCTCAGAGCTGCAATACCAGAAATGCTCTCCTTGTCCTGGAGCTGAACTGGCATCTCCAGAGCCACAAAATTCTCTGCATTCACACAGCCCCACTATTTAGTTTTCAGAAAAACTAAGAGACATGTTAAGGGTCAGTGGTGGATTAGGAAAAAACAGGATTGGTGCAATCTCATGGGTTTGGTTTCTTTCTTTCCATCCTAAATCCTAAAGCTCCCCTCACTATCCAGCTCCCACCAGTTCATCCATCGAAATCTACCTGCTGTCCCTTTCCAAGCTACTTGTGGCACAATGACCTTCCAATCACTGTGGTCCACCCTGCTCCCCAAAGCACACATTTTCTCTGTTTCAAACATCTGACAACAGAACAAAAAGCCACTAGAAAGCCACTGTACAAAATGCTACTAGAAAAGAAATGCAAAAAGCAGCTGAAGTAGAAAGCAGGCATTAAGAAATCACAGATACTGAAGGGTTGCCTTCATTTATGAATGTGGAATAATACTGAAAACTCAAAAATTATCTGGGATAAAAGAAACCCCCAAGACCAAAGCAACAAAAGAAGAAAGACTGAAAAATGAAGAACATAAAGGAAATCATTGTGCAATGGTTATGTGCTTCTGTCCCATGCTATAGTGACTCGTTACTCCCTGGACAAATGGAGGCTGGACATGACTATACCAAAGCACTACTTTCAAGATGAGTGAACAAATCCCATTTATTGCTCAAATCTACTGTTTTAAAATTCTGGTTCATTTGATCAGCCGTTCAATCCAAAGTCAGAAGGGCCCTTCTCAGAGAAATTATGGTGACTTTCTACCTGTGACTCAATTATTCCGTCAGGTGTTTTTTAGTTTATTCATAGTCTGTCATGAAACTAAAATAAATGTTGCCAATATGCCCCTGCTCAGAGCTTCTTTTATTGAACCACACATTTTCCTGTTTGCTGTAATGCGAAGGTATCAATCATAATAAAAACTGGCACCTCTGTCTTCTTTACCCGATGTAAGTTCAAGTGTAAGATGACTTCAGTGACAGCACAGTGAATTTACCTGAATATCTTATGGATACAGACTGTCATGGACCTCTGCAATTCAAATTATTTAACCAAGTATTAATCTTCTGCTGTTCCCACTGTTCCTGGCATGACAAGAATCTCTGCACTTAGTATTATACATTTTAAAGCTGTAAGTTCCCTCTTTACAGCTATCTCACAAAAAAACCCAACCTCAAAGAACATTTCTGAATACATATTTGCACAAGCAACGTGCAAATGACCTGACAATAATACCAACACTCACTAATCCAAACAGCAACCTAGTGCCAAAGGGTTTGGATTAGTCAGATCCTGTCCTTTTTTCTGTCTTTTTTTCACTACCTCCCACACACATAGCAGTATAAAGACAAATGTGCCATGCACTTTTGTTTTCATTTTCACCCCAAAGTCTTGAGTGAAATACCATCTTACTTGTATAGAGGACATCTGTGCATATCCTCTCCAGCTGAAGCCAGGAAAATCCTGAGGATCATAGCCAAACCGAATTTTCCCTCCACTGACGGTAGTACCATCCTCAATCTCAAACTTCATGTGGTGAAGATCAGGAAAAAAATAGTTTTTTTCAGGCCTTTCAAGGAGAAAAAAACACAAACAACAAATCAACAAAGAATTACCAGTCATTTATGATCTACACCTAAGGGCAAAAAGCAGTGGAAGGGCGGTGATCTACTGATGACTGAGGAATTCTGATAGCAGCTAATGAATTCAAGACAGCTAAGAAGAGGGATGCAATGAGAATTTTCTTTCCAGAAGCTTTTACAGCTTACACACTTTTCCCTATACAACTCTTGATATATATAGATACATATGCAACACTATTGCACAACTGGTATTGGTTATTTAAGGAAACAAGTCAGAAAATCTTACTAAAAGGTAGGAAGGAAACTGCCCAGGAAAATTAATATCAGTAACCAGTGCAATTTACCAAGATATTTATCAACAAATCCAGAATGTCACAAGGAAGTATAACAAGGGATTTATGGGCAGGTTGAAAAGAGTTGTGCTGAAGCTCTGCCAGGAGCTCCAGCTGGACTCACTCCCGACAGGTCATGCCCACGACGTGTGCCCTGCACTGGCAGCTGCCCGAGGGCTGGGAACAGGCTGGGCTGAGGGATGCCCCAACGTCACACCGGCAGCCTGGCACGCCAAGAGAAGCCAATCAGAAAAACAGTGATAAAAGTTATCAGGAAACACAACACGGCTTCACCTAATTAAACATCGCTGATGACTCGTTTCCTCCTCCCGGAGCCCTTTAGACTCTTTCAAACACAATACACGTGCATAAGCTGCAATTATTTTGAACTTCCCATGTTTGTGGTTTTTTTTTTTTTTTATTTCTCCTTAGAATGTGACAAAAGTCACTTTTTAAAAAAACCTCAAATAATACACCATGCTAAATGCAGGGCTGCAGTCTTGCAGAACTGCTATCCAAACATTTTCCTAGCAAGTCAGAATTTCTGCAGCAATATCACAAAGAATAATTATTAAAAAAACCCCACAACATCAACAAAATCTAAAACCTAACTTACAAAAATTGCAAGATGTTAATTTTTTGAAGCCTGGTACCCCAATATTTAATCTATCTGATAAAATTGCAATGAATGTGTCCATATAATATGCATATTTTTAACTGACACTGGACAACAGCATTGAATGACTTTCTACAGGAGACAGGACTTGTGGTACAAACTACAGGACACGTCTAGTAACAAGGTATAATACGCTGTACTAAGGAACAAGTATGTCAAAACCAAAATTTTCATGCTGAATTGGAAGGCTGAGTGTTCCTAAACAAGTATTTATGTCATAGTCTAAAAGCTCCCTGTTTACTAAGACATGCACAAAATGACTGGGAAGCACAGTGGTAACATCTGCCTTGTTCCTTCTCCTGCTGAAAGGCAAAAGAGGAGTCACAAGCAAGGTTACAAGCAACAACCAGCACCAGTGCAAAATGCTGTGCACATGAGTAATTCAAACATCCTATTCTAAAAGTACAGCCTAGGGAATTCTAAAGACTTCTGTGCTAAGTGCAAATGTTCCACTAAAGATGTCTTTTATTCATTTTACCTTGGCAGCCAAAATAATTCTTTTTTTCAAGAGCATAATAACCAGCTTCACAAGTGTCACAGGAATCTCCACAAACATTAGATTTGCAGTAGCAATGCCCATTTTCCTGTGAAGAAAATAAATTTCATCAAAAATGTTTCAGTACCTTTCCAGAACTTTCATCTCTCAATACTCTGTATTCCCTCTAATTCTTAAGAGGAAAAACTTTCTAATCTCAAACCCCTCCCCCCCAAACAACAACAACAACAACAACAACAACAACAACAACAAATCCCACACAAACCAAAGAAAAACACATTATCTGGACATTATTTCTGTAATTTATCATCTTCAATAAACAGACTAGAAAATACATAAACTCAAGAAGAAAAATATTTTTTAAAACTTTATACATCCCTAGGATGCATAAAATTGATTCTTTGATGTATAAAACTAGCTGTTTTATGTTCAAAAGCAATAAACAGTACTAAGATTTCTTCCTTAGCAAATGTTACAATAATTTATCTTTACAATAATCAATTTAATGAATATCTTTCTTTTAATTTCACTTTACCTGCTGACATTCTCCAATTCCACTTAGTGTTCCACTTACATCACACTGGCATGCTGCACAGATGAAAAAAAAAAGACACTTGCATTTCATCTTTCATGACACTTTGCAGGGAAAAAACCCCACCACCCTGAATCTGCAATTTTAAGTCAATGTGCCACAAGGTGGATTTTACTCTGGAAGGTACAGATCAGCAGACAGATACTGGTATGAGATGAGAAGAAAAAGAGGAGAAAGACTGAGGACTTCTTAGTATGTGTGATTTACTGGTGTGTTTTAAAGTTATCTAACTTGTATTTGACAAAAAACAGTACTGAGTTTGAATTTAAAATTGTTTTCTTTTTTAGAAGAATTCAGACAACTGATACACAAGAGTGTCTTCCAGCCTGACCAGCACCTTCCATTCTGCAGTGCTTTTGGGACCAAATCAACTCTCCATATGAAATAGAAATGGAGAAAATACTGCAAGGAAGAACTATGCTGACCTAGAAATTTGGAGAAACCCAGTATTGACTCTCTGACTGAAGGCAGAGAAGATGAATTGCATGAAAAGTGCAATACTCAATATTTGAGGAGCTGTTTAGAATTTAGAGATCTAAAGTAAAAAACGTAATGATACCACTATCAGGTCTAATCCTATCCTATCTATGTGGCTGTTGTGGTGGAATCTATTCCAAAGGATATAGTTGGAGAGAATCTTTAAAGACATTTTTATCTTTACCCATTTTAATCTTCATTAATTATTTTTATCTGCATGAAAAACACATACTCTCTGTTGGAAAACATTGACATAAACCATAACAGATTTGTCACACCCTGAGGCCACAAGAAGGCTTTACACTCCAAGCTAGAAAACAATATAATGTGAAAAAGCACTTTTTTTCTCAAAACAATGAGCCAAATTTTGATTTCAGGGTTACAGGTAAAAATCCTGTCTCTCTCCAGTAGATCTGCCATAGGGCCATATGAAGTGAACTTCATTGTAACTTCAGACCACATCCTGGTTCAGCACTTGGTAAATACTCATGAAATTATGGCCTGATTTTTGAAAGTAACTGCTGGTATCATGGGTAATTTGGTGTTACAATTAAGCAGCATGAGAAACACACTGTTAACAAGAGATGTGAAGGTCACGAAGAGCACCAAAGATAGTGTCATAGAATAAAGATGACTACATCTCCTAAGCCAGAGAAATACATCGTGAAGCCATACCTGTACATCCCTCGGGGTTTTCTTTGGCCAGGTTCCAGTACAAGGGTTTGCATCTACTGCAGGTGGGACCTTCAACGTGTTGGAGACATTGACAATATCCCTAACGACAGAAAGGAGCTGGTATGGGTTCACCTGCTTCATAAAACTTACTGCCCTTTACTACTAAGAAAAACCTAATATTGTTAAGAGCTCATGCAGTTTACTGACTTTTACAGATCCAAGGATCTCAGGCTAATTCAGACATCTTAGATTTTTCTGTCTCATGCTATCAGTACAGGATTGTTCCACCCTGCACATTTTTTATGTATCTAATTTATTGTCGGGTCCCAAAGGATGTACTTCCAATACTTTAATAGCCTTATTAGAACTGCTCTAAAGTATTAACTGGCTTGCACAAAGTATAAACCCTATATTTCCCTAAAAATAATAATTCATTTTCATATTTAATCTTACTTTATTGGTGGAAGACATACATAGGAGGTACCCCTACCATCCATCAGACTCACCCTCTAGGTGGTCTTTGCTACACATTTAACAATGATTTCTGGTAATATGCAACTACTAATAACCATCATCATATTAATAACAGTAGTAGTGTAACAGCAACAAAAATACAATGATTTTTCAATAATGTTTTGATGCTGAAAGGCCTGTTGCAATCCAGAACCAGAAGGTCTTTGAGACATGCATAGGCTCATATCTTCATGTATACATAAGTGTTAAGAGTATACCAAAAAGACATAAAAAGCATGCATATTCTATATATATGAGATAAAAATTCCCCACCCTTGACAAGGCTTTGCACTGGTATGATCAAAGAACAAAACACAAGGTTTATTTCCACTCCTGCTCTTCAAACAAGCTCGTGCAATTCTTTTAGAGTCTAAGAGCAGGCTTGAAGGCTTGAGAAATGAGTTGGATGTGTTCAGCAAAGGCACATGAATGATTAACATGCACTGTTAGCTGCAGTGGCAGAATACTTACAGATTGAGAACCAACGCTACCTGCAGGGTCACACTCGCTGTTGATACCTTTATAAAACAAACATATTGAAAGATCTTTTGAAAACAGAACTGTGGAATGTAGTAGTGCAGAAGAACAATGCGGCAGGTGTGAGCTTGAAAGGGCTTTTTAATAGGGTTAACTTGGAGAGACTCAAATACTTTAAACTCCAAGACAGCAGAAGCCTTTAGTAATGATTTTTAGATGTGTATTTAGCCTGCTCTATAGTATTTGGGTGTTTTTGCAAAGCAGTCCCTTGGAAACACTAAACTATGGAACTGGCAGACATTTTCTTAAAATTCCTGTGCCATCAAAATGAGAATCTTTTAAATGGAAATACATTTGAGAAGATCCACTTTCTTCCGTGTTGCAGAAATAGGAAGGAAAATCCTGGTAAAAGTAGGGAAGGCTTTTACTCACGGAAGCAGTTGGGATAGCTGTAATATCCTGTAGCACACTGGTCACATCTGAGCCCAGCGTAGTTACTACGGCACAGGCACTGCCCTCTAGGACCACATGTATTCCCCAAAGAGCCAACACCATCACAATTGCATTCTGCACAGAGAAAAAAAAAAAATAACAGAGACATGTCTAAATCTAGAACTTGCCAAAAATCTTACCTTTGTATGTAAATCTATCATTTACATTCAGAAAACCAGACAAACCATAATCTTACCATCAAAAATAAATATCCCGAAACAGACAGTTATTCTGCAACTGCCTCCTCAACGACTGATAATCTTGGTTCTTGCAGTTCTGTAATGCACTGCTAAGAGATTCAGTTTGATGCCTTGCCAGACACATGTAAGGGACGTAAGTCCATCTTGCATTTGGGAAGAATGTCACATGAGAGAAATACTTAATATCTTTTAAAAATACACTCAAAGCATGTTGTCAACAGTAACAATAAACTTCTCACGGAGTTACCACTATTTTGGGCTAACAGCTAAAGATTAGACCTGCTATTTAATTGAGCTGATGCTGGAATGTTCCATAGGGTCACATTTCACAGGTACAGGAATGGGACCCCATCTGGGCATCCCAGCTGTCCCAGGTACAAGATGAAGTGCTGCAGTTAACCACTTGGATGTCACGACTGGCAGAAATGGCTGACTGACTGAAATATAAAACAAACACTGTCTTCCTGCTACATGTTCATGTTTCTGGTTCCCCCTTTTGGTTCCTCTTTCTGCTGCAGTCAAAGACATCTGACTTTGCTGTGTTTACTTTAGAGATGCTTGGAAAGACACAGGGCTTGCTAGGAATTTAGTATAAGAGAAACACAAACACTAAAGCTTCCAAGAACATTCACCTACACTAGAGTTCCCCATCAGCTGACTATTATATTACATTCTCTCCTAATTTTACTATTATTGCTTTGTTTAAAGGCTGTATTTTGATATCACTTTATTTGAATAAAGCTTCTATTGAGTTCAATAAGTCAAGACCAGACAGATTAGTTCTAGTCACAGCAGCCCAAAAAATATAAGTCTGTCTCCCTTTTGAAGACGACAATTCCTTACAGGAGTACCAGGCTGGGCTGCTCACTTTCCACCACAGATTCCATCATGCTGTGTTAATTTATGTTTAAACCCATGGCAGCTCATTTTAACTGAACAAACTGTGAACAGCAACAGTTCTGAGTAATCCCACTGACTGTATTTTCAACTATTTTTATCTGTCTTTTACAATTTGTTTTTGCATGCTCTTTTAAGCTTTTATGTCTCTTTTCAGCTTTTGGTGTTCAAAGATCAAACATATTCAATACAGGTTTGATTTGCTTTAAGATTGCTACTTGATTTTGCTCTAGGAAAAAAGAAAAAAAAGGTTATTTTAAAACCACTGAACAGTGTGTACCAATGCAGAATCCTGATTTTATGTTTTTCATTAAACTGTTCATCTACTCCAGACCATAAAACCCACAATCATGTGGTATTTCTTTATTCCACCCATTGTGTTTGGTAACACAACACAGTAAGTATCTTTGCAAGGTGTCACTGTTTAACCCCAGCTGGCAAAACAGTACACACAGCAACTCACATCCCACCCATGGGATGGGGAGGAGAATTGAGAAAAAAGGTAAACCACAGCACTGTACACAGTATTAGGAATAAAATTCTACCCCAGCTGAAACCAGGGAATGAGGGCATAAAGGATTCTGCTGTCGATTTATAGGAGATAAACAACTCTATAAGCCCAAAGGAAGAAGACTGATGTAGCCAACAGCCAAAAATAACAAGAGAGAAGAAAGCAAACCATAATGTTACACATAAATCTTGTTAATCAGTACAGGAAAACACATACCAGACTTCTGCAATATTCCATATTCTTTCTCAATGGAAAAAATCACTAAGGATTAAGGGCCCCTCTCTCACTCACTTTAAAGGCAGACAAAACCTAGAGCCAAGTAGGACTTGATGGGAGTCCTTGTATGCACACAAGACCATTATGATACTCAAAAGTTGTACTCCATTAATTTCCCTGTCTTGCAAAAAAGCAGGCTAGAGATCTTTCATGTTTTGTGCTTACACGGATGGATGTTAGGTTGGTGCCTGTCAGATGATCTTAAAATGAGGGAGAAATGACCATGAAGGGCAAAATAAGAGCTTCAGATTTTCATATTTACAGAACACACATTTTACAAGGTACCAAAGACTCTCTGCAAAACCAGACTGGTGCTTCACAACTCTGCTATGCTGGTTCTTCAGCAGCCAAGTGTGCCCTGTTGCTGTGGGCCTCCATGTGAGAACAGCTTTCAAATGTTTTGGTTATTAGTAAGACAGCTGTGCTGACTGAGGGTGCATCAAACAGTCTCACTATGAGGGAGGAAAAAACCCTGTGTGGAAACAGACTATAAAATTCTCCCCTACTGTTGAAACATGCCTGAAATTGGAGAATTAGAATATATGAGGATTTCACATGAGGGAGTTGCCCATTTGCTGCTGTGAATATTGTTTTGGCTGCTGCCCTGGAAAGCACTCCTGTCTGCCTTTTCAGGGGCCTGTTTGATGCTGTACATGCCATCAGCAGCCTCACCTTGACAGGCAGGGAAGGAGTGGTGGCCAGGCTGGCAGCTGTCACAGTGAAGTCCAGCGACCCCTGAGCGACAAAGACACCTCCCAAGAAAATCGCAGACTTCAGGCTGGGTACCCACCAAGTTACATTCACACACTACCAAGGAGAAGAGATATTTCAGGGGAAGCCTCTGCACAGGCTCTCTTCTTTTATCGTTCTTGAAATAAAAATATACATGAAAAAAAAGCAATAAAAGCATGTCCCTGCTCCCTGAAGCTCAACAGGACCCAAATTTTCCCATTAGATTTATATGGATTCATAACAACTTTTATTGATTGCTCACACCTGTGATAATTCAGGAACAAGGAAAACATCAGTGAAAGAGCAATGAAGTTGGCTCAAAGTTCAATTATCAGTGTCAAAGCACTACACTCGCCCTGGCCCCACTGAGACTCTGATTTATCAATCCCAAGTGGTTTGCCAACTATTGAAAGTAGTTCCATCACTTCTGGGACTGAAGCGAAACAATTTATGGTTTAGATTTACAATCTCAGGTGGGAATGGTCAATAAACTGGCTAAAAACACAGTAGAGAGACAGCTATTAGAGCTCAAAACTAGTCAGGTTTCCAGTATTGATTAGACAGGGTAGCTTGGTGCATCAAAGTGAGGTTGCTAACTCATACTAAACACAATTTAAAAAAAAAACCGCAAGGATAAGTAACAGAATATTTCCAAAGTCATTCCAAATTTAACCAATGTTACTAAATCCAACCACAAACTAGAGTCTGGCAGCTGCATCAAACAGCATACAGCAACCAAGGAAACAAGGGCATTTTTAGACCAAAATCTCCCCATATCACATTATTCTTCTTTGACTTGTGTAAGTTTTGGGAGAGTCTGTTATGAATATATCTCCATGGCAAAATAACTTCATCCTTCATTATAAAACTTGGGGATTTGGTGTTTTGGATATGCTTGCCAAAGGGGAATGTTTGGCTTACCGTGGCAGAAGGGGTACTGAAAATACCCAGCTGCACAGGTATCACAGGAAAAACCCCCAAATCCAGTTCGACATCTGCACTGCCCGGTACTTCCATTGCAGTCACTGTCCACCACTCCTGCACCGTGGCACTGGCACGCTGAAGAACACATTTGCAAAGAAAACATTTGCAGTATTATGATGTTAAAGCTCTTATTTCCCTTGGAAGCCAAAGGCTGGCATTTATCCTGGAGCGCAGGCTCCAAGTGTCAAAGAAACTACGTCACTTACGCAGACACTGGGGGCCAAAATATCCTGGTTTGCAGCCTCCTTCTAGTTAAAACAGGAAGGGTAAAGAAAAAAACAGTTAGTGCATATAATCCCAGAATTCCTTGTCATTTTGCACAGAAAAGCAGATCAGTACTTTGTAAATACTGTTCTTGAACAAAAATAACCTATTTGTGTGAGCCTTACTTGCAAATCTCGTTCAAAAAAACCACAATATGTAATTGTACTTAGTCTGACAGCACAAATTTACAACTTCTACTGAAACTTCTACTTAGAGGCAGCTGCCTTTCTTATACCTTCAAATTCAGAGGCTGGTCGTTGAAAATGTAAATAGCTCAAGACCTGTTTTCTCCTGTTATATTTATTCACTTTCCTTTGGAGTTTTCTTTCTTCTTCCTTTTAAAAATTTGTGAGAGAAGGGGATATGCAACAGAGCATACCCAGAGGCCTACCAGGGCAATTATTTTGGATGCTGTACGAAGGTGAAGTGCATTATAAGTACACAAGTGATTAAGTGCTAGCTGTGATGATGTCTCCGTTGTGCAGTATAATAACATAGGCTAAAAACTATAAGCCCATCAAGGGAATCATTGTATGGATTCCAGGCAGCTTTGCAGTGGGCTAAACAAGAAATATGAAGCTTTCTTAGAAATCAAAGTCCTTTTACTGCCAAGGGCAATGTACAATTTGCCAGGCAAGAGAGGACAGCCCAGAAGCAGAGGCCAGTTAGCCTCAAGAAAGAGATTTACACCGCAAAGCAGTGGCTGTCGTGTCAGAAAGTTGTACATGTCAGAAAGTCTGGATGGATCTGTTCTTAAGTGCACCAAACAAGATGGTCAGACCCTCCTGCAGATGTCTGCCAGTGGCTGGCCAAAGTTATGTTGATCCATAACTCCTTCTGGAGCTAGTCCACTAAACTGTTTGGTACCAAGAGAACAATATGATGAACTTCTGGCAAGAACAAAGGTTCTCTTGAAAGAAAAATACCAACAGAGGCAAAATCACTTCATAAAGATCAACCTAAATGACCCTTTGAATCTACAAAAGACCAGGCACCACTGAAAAAGTGAAAAATAGCAACATGGGGAAAATCAGCGAAATGGGGAAAGAAACACCAAGAACTTGCCTATTATGTCACCAGCCTCAGCATCTCTTGGAATTGAAGAAGTAAAAGGATATACAGGAGTATCTTTAAAACAGAAGAAACAATGAGGTGCATTTGAAACAAACACATGAATTTCATTAAAAATCATGACAAACAATAAAGTCATCTCCTGTCAATACAGAGAGCTTGATATTCATATGACTCTAGTAACCAGCTTCAGCTTAGTTTCCTTTAATTTTCTTCAAAAAGCGATAGAGACACTGTACTTTTGATTCCCAATTCCGGTACAAACTTCCCTTCAGAAGCCGTATGAAAGCCCAGACACCATTCAGAAATGCTGCCAGGTTGCTCTCCTGCTCCTGATCCTTTTCTGCAGAAAACTTTCTCACACTAGACAGTGTTGTGAGAGTTATCTAAGGAGCTCGACATTTATTTCATATTTCCTGCTTCCAGCTGAAGGTCCATCTCCTTCTCCACTTGCTACATGAACTGCCATAATTCATGACATGTACAGTACATCTTAGGAGCTTTTGAGAGTCCTCCAGATTGCTGGATTGTCTTTCCCATTCTTAAATATTCTTGCACTGAGATGGGATCCAAAGTCAATGAGCTACAAACATCAGTGGGACTTAGATCAATGTCTCCCTGAGCTGAACTAATTCTAAAATGTCAGACTTCAATTAAGAGGATGTATGAGATGTGATAATCTAGAATGTACTACACAGACAGGATTTACTCTATCACAGACATTGAATTCAAACACCATTCAATTTTCACTGGGTTTTTTTTCCTTTGTTTTGTATTGTTTTCCCTCTTCTTGTGTTTCTACTGTGGTACTTCTCAGACCTCAGATCTTGTCCCAGATCAACACTTGTTTTTTAATCAGCTGTCAGAAACACACATCTTTCTCCCGAGGGCACAAAACATCCCACTGATGCATTTCTGCAATCTTTTCATGGAGTTGAAAGCTTTTATGCAGCAATCCTGATGCTATATTTTCCACTAAGTTATTTTATATGTAATTTTTTATGGGAAAAGCATTGCTTATCAGAGATGCAAGTTCCAAATCCTAGGAGGTGTCAAGAAGAACACATATCCATTTTCTCCCCTCTCTGTCATTACAGTCATGTTCTACTTCCCTGTCCAGGTAGTCTTTATTCCTAAAAATCCTGACACATGTTTAAACAATTTGTTCAGAGCTTTGGGACTGGAGTTCACAACTCATTGAGGATAGGCTGTAAACTTATGTCTCAAATGAATTCAGAATTGTGAGAACACAGCACAATCTTGGTTTTTCAAGTCACTATCATTTTGTTGAATAAACCCAACTCTCTTCAGTATTGTAACAATTGATTTATCAGAACACATAAACACGTGAAGCTGAAATGCCAGATGTTTTTTAACCAAGTCAAGAGCAATGAAAACCCTTAATTCTTTCATGCACATTCAAAATAGAGAAGAAGTGGCAATATACTTGTATACTTACAGACACAAAATGGATAACCATAGAATCCATCAGCACAGCGTTCACAGTGGTCTCCCTGGAAATTCTGCTTACAGAAGCAGTGGCCAGACCCTTCCTCACAGCCCTCTGCGTGCTCCAAGTTACAGCTGCAGGCTAAGCAAAAGCACCAGCAATTAGGCACTCTTTGGAAAATAATTAATTAGCCCTTTACAGCAGTGCACAATGGCCTTTTAACAACAGTCCTGCAGATGTCAATGACGCATTATTTAGAGAGTTAACATTTCCCAAGTGCTTACATATCACCAATACATTCCTTAAAAGCAAAACCCATGTTATTTTCTTAGAGCATTTAGGGGTTTTTTAATTCCAAAAGCTGCATGCTGTTCCTCCACAGCACTGCAGCAATTTTTGTGTGGCAACCACTCATCTCTCTCCATGGTCTAGGCTAAGCACCACACTATTTGCTTTCATTTACACACTAAAGCAACACTATAACCACAGCTCCGCTGACTTCCCACTCTTTCAATACCCCAACACAACTGTAGTTTCCTCCTACCTGTCACATGGCTCCTCCAGCCTGTTTGTAATCCAATACTTACCTCTTATCTATACTAAGTTCTTTTTCAAATGTTCTGTTTGTAACTACCCTATTGCATCACTTCTTAGTCGATGGGCTCAGCACTACGTAAGATCAGAGAAGTGATCCTTGTGGCCTTTTGAGTTATAGAATAAAATTTTCAACTGACCAAGAGTCAAAGGAGAGCTCACACGTACATCAGAGAGCTAAGAGAAAGAAGATCATGAGAACAGATGAGAATGGCTTCCTAGAGGTCCAGAGATCCTCCTCACTGTTGAGTGTGAAGCAGCATCCCAGGTTTCCATGATCCTATCTCCTTAGTACCCCTTTATGGCCTACTTCCTCCTATTTTCCTTCTGCTGTTCTGAACATCTATGCTCATATGACACATAAGTTGAGAAGATTGCAATTTAAAAGGTTTAAAGCAACACAAAAATTAATTTGTAGATGTTCTCCAACATTTTTTTGGCCACTCCTTCATTTTTTCCTCCCCAAAAGATGCATCGTATGCCTTGATTACAGCCCAAACCCCTCAAGCCACCAGAAGAAGATACTCCATAGAGAAGGACTCACGTATACAACCATTGGGAGCTCTCACTGGAACACCATAAGGACGATAGTAACCTTTGGCACACTTCTCACAGTTAATCCCAGCTGTGTTATGCTGTGCAAAATAAAACAAAAGGATAATACGAGATAAAGAGAGGAACTTGGAAGAATTAAGAAACAATAACATCCTTTATACTGTTTCTACATACAACTAAGAAGGGGGGAAAATGGAATATGACTGCAATAAAGAATCAATCATCATGTGGTGTTCTTTAACCACCTGTTCTCTACAGGGTTCTGAATCATGGTATTCTCACATAAAGCAGCAGAATTTTTTTTTTTTAAGTGCTATAAACCCCTCCTCCCATTAAAAAAAAATCTTTGGAAAAATATCTGTCATAAAATATCTCTTTTTAGGCTACTTTCTTACCATGACGTATATATTGTTCAAGCAACTGCATCATGAATTTTTCTTTATACTATATATTAATTTTCTGAATACCGAAATATACCAAAAGCTGAACAGTCCAGTCAGCACAAAACAGATTTTCCAGTAGAAAAGTATATGTCTCTATATATATGTGGTTTAGGCACACTAGAAAAAAAATCCTGAGCAATTTGAAGTACAGCAGTGATGGCAAGTACAAGTTGAGTAAATCATGGTCATGAGGCCCCCTGATGAACTCACAGACATGAGAGCCAGGGAACCAGAGCAGGAAGCTCTGCCCTGGAGCAACCAAAGCATTTCCCCCAGCTCTCACTCCCTGTTTAGTTCCTCCTTAGGGAGTGTTGCAATTCAGGGCTGCGCAGGGACACACCATTTCCTGGATGGACTGGAGAGCAGTTCTGTGTGTACTGAGGACTCTGCACTGGAGCTCACTCCAGTGGCACATCAGTGGCCCCAGCCCAGACAGAGCTTTGGGAAGATGCCAGAAGGACAATACAGCAGGGTGCAAGTAATCTAGAAGTCATTTTGAAGGTTTGAAAGACCAGCAAACAAAACGAATAGCAGAATTACAGTTCTGGGCTTCTGAAAAGCAAACTTGTCCTTGTTCAGATATCTGCTTGACAAGATCCTGAGTGAAAGTGTCCTGGGTCGGAAAGGGGGCCAAGAGAGATACTTGACTCTCATGGACAGCCACCTTAGAACTAGAAGTTTTTTTCCAACATGCAAGCATAGCAGAAGACCAGCACAGATAAACACAGAGTTCCCAACTGATCTCAAACTCAAACAGAAAGTACATGGAAGGTGGAAGCAGAGACAGGCTACTTGGTGGCAATATAAAGACTTTGCCCAAAAATGCAACAGTGGAGTTAGGAAAGCCAAAATTTAGCAGAGTTAAAACTAGCAAGGAAGGTGAAGTGCAAAAAGAAAGATTCCAGGAGTAAAGGAGCAGCAAAAGAAAAGCTAATGGGGGTAGGGGCCCACTGCTCAGTGGGGAAGGAGATCCAGTGAACAAATTCAGAACACACAAAGGACAGGAAGGTGATGGGATATATGCAGCCTAGTTTACCCACGGCAAAATACTCCCAGATCAACCTCATGTGATATGATGACAGGTGCTGTGGGCAGGACCACACAGATGGCGAGGGACTGAAGCACATGACATCCAAGAAGAGGCTGAGATAGTTGGGTTTCTTCAGCAATCAGAAGAAAAGGGTGAATTTACTGCTACCTACAACTACCTGATCAGAGAATACAGAGGGGATGAACCCAGACTCTTATCAGAGGCACACAGCAAAAGGAGGCAACAGGCACAGGTTAGAACATGGAAAAATTCAGTTAGATACTAGGGACAAAATTTATCATGCAGGCAGTCAGACACCGAAACAGGTTGCCATGAGTGGTTGTGGCATTCCAATTTTTGGAGGTGTTCAAAGCTTGGAGGAATGAGTTTTTGAGCAACCTGATCTAATCAGACCTACTCTGAGTAGGATTGTGTGATTTCCAGAGCTCCTTTGTCATCCTACTCTAAAGAAACTGATTCTATCTTTGTATGCAATACTTCAATTATATCACTTCTTCATTCAGGTATCCATTCCTAAAACTTCTTTCTCCCCTGACACAAACAGAAAAAGTAAATGAAAATTCATGTGCTTTGCCAATGAAAACAAAAACAAAAAACAAAGCTATAATTGGATTTATGGTAAAGTCATTTAATCCAACTTTTCCACAAGATTAACCATAAACAATTCATATCAGTCATATAACCAGGACTTGCAGATTTAGACTAATTTTGCTATTTTTCTATCTTGGAAGCACTATTAAAAGAAATGTTGTTTCATGAACAAAGAGCTGACAGAAAGGACCAACATGGTAAATCTTACTAGACTGCATGAACAAAGTTCTGCACAGAAATGTCAATTGGAAGACAAGGAACATTTCTTCTATTCATGTTAGTAAAAATTACTCTCTTCTGACTGCCTTTTGGACAATATCTGATTATACTGTGGCGAGAATATGGAAAACATACTCTATACTGGATATTTGCCTTTTTTGTTGCTTAAATACAGCTATATTTTAAAATGCACAGCATGGTAATACATAAATCTCGACACATAGATTTCACAGGAACATAGAATTGCTGATAATTTTCCTGTAATGCAAAATTCTGGTCAGGTGCTTGTCACACATCAGATGACTTGGCAACTAAAGGAAGACAGACTTCCAAGTAAGTCTGGATTTATTTAACCATGAGATCACTGAACCAATGAATGACTCAGGTTGTAAGGAACCTCAGGAGGTCAAGTAGTTCAGTCCCACTCAAAGCAGAGATAAGGGCAAGCTTTGATCTTTATCAGAGTCTTGTTTGAGACAGATTCTTGCTCTAAGAACATGCTATCAATTTATAACAGACAGTGTCAAATCTCTGATTCCAAATTTACAATTATTTGATTTGATTCAATCCAATGGAGCCTCTAGGATGCTTATGGGGCTGGAGCTAGTTCCCTCAGCTTTCAGGAAAGACTGAGGGAATGACTGGTTGGCTTGGAGGGGGGAGGTGCCTAATGGCCATTTTCCTCTACCTAAGGCATCTTTACACAAAAGGCAGAACCAACTCTTCTCATGTAAGCACAGCACAAGCCCAAAAGCCAAGTATCACAAGCTGCAACTGGGGAAATTCCTACTGAACAGGAGCGTGATTAAGTGCTGTAAAAGATTACACAGAGTGTGTGTAAAGTGCACCCTCAGAAATTTGCTGAATTCAACTGGGTGTTTCTCAGTGCAACTGGATATCATTTTGCAGCTAGCCTTGGTTTGAGTGGAGCAGTAGTCCAAAAGAATTCCAGATCTTTTCTATGATTCTGTGCTTTCCCAGTACCTATACTCTTCCATCTTGGTATAGTCTAGATCCTCCCTTATTTCTGCTGATGAGAGAGAGAGACCTCTGTGTTTTGCTGCAGTAAGGAATCAGCTGGCCTGAGCTGGAACTTTATTTGGTTAATTTTACTTTGTTCTGTTAAGCAGGGAAATGGCAGAGTTTGTAACAACAGAAAGGGAATTTTTAGAGTTGATTAAATTGTTACATTGTGTGGTTTTATTTTGATCACACAGGACTGAGCATAAAAACAATTTTTATGTGTCTTTTACACATTAACAAGCAATGTTGGACAAAGTAAATTATTTTCACACACCTTTTTCCACGCTTTATGTACAAGTAGTAACACCATCAGAGCCTATCTGGACTGGTCAGACCCAAAACTACTGGTGTGAACATTTATTTAACTGATCAAAATGATGTTTTTACCTGGCAGTTAATGCAGACTCCTCCACCCTCATAATGCCCATGGATGTTTAAGCTTTCTTGACGCTGATCAACATCAGCATCATAGTAGCAATCAGTGGCATGTCCATGGCAATTGCAGGCTGAAAAAGTAATATTTCAAGTCAGATTTCTTTATAATGCTGGAATTTAGCAATCTCTAGCATTTTCCTCCAGCAGAGGTAGAAAAGAAGATTAGATTTTTGTGTACATACAATCAGGCATGCTGGAGTATACTCAAATGTACGTATTTACCTATAAACAACTGGATTTTCATACCAGAAACATAGTTCAGTGATGTAGACATGAAGAAAATGTACAGCTAGCCTTCTCACAGGAGGCAACAGTTGTACTCTCTCAAAACTACATAGTTATGCATAAATGCAGAACTAGGAAGCTCCAGAAGAATGGCCACAGCAGTTTTGTTAAAATTATCAAAAACATGCTCAAATGTTTATTTTTTTGTCTCAAAAATACATCTGGACTGATGCTATGTGCACTAAACCTTTATTTAAAATTAACAATTACAGATAAGATACACACATTTAAATAAAAATACCTACGCCAAAGAACTCCCATATTCAGCTGTAGATACAGATATACCAGCAAACTTGGCTATAATATAATTCTGAGTAGTAACCAGCCATAACAGCGAACAAACAGAATAAATCAAAGGGCCATAAATGCATTCTATGTCCTCTTTTTTTTCTGATCTGATCTTCCTTCTTCGCTGGAGAGGACAACGGGAATTTTTTTGAAAGAATGCAGGAAGCAAAAACAGGCTTCCCAAGCATCTGAGCGCTAATTGATCTTTCTATTCCAGCTGCTTCCGCACTCCAGGGAAACCTTCCCAGGAGATCCCTGAAGTTATGACTTGATCAAGCTATTACTTCATGTTCAGGGAAACCCTCCCTTCATCTGGACCAGGGGACACAATACTCTGGAAGGCAATGGGTTACAGAAGCTAAGGGCTCTGGCCCTTCCTCAGGATGAGGGAAGCATATGGGAGGTAATTCTTCCAAACTCTATTCCAAGTTCCTGGCACAACTGGGAGCACAACTTGGGGACCATCGATTCTCCATGTCTTGCTACATAATCATATAGACAAGAGAAGAGAAACTGGATCATTCTCTGCATCCTCTCCACGTCT